>NC_044243.2:0-380640 GCF_003957565.2 Taeniopygia guttata
CCTTTTGGGACATGATGAATCTGCTGAAAAAATGTTGTACTCCACACAACCTGGAATTGCAGGAAGTTGAACTCCTCCTAAGAAAAAAAAAAAACAGAAATTACAAAAGCCCCTGAATGCACAGACCCAAATAATGAATTTAAATACTCCCTGTGTTCAGTGTTGTTTTCCTCACAGTATCTTCAAAGCCTCTCTTGCATTAGAAGCCCAAAAGCACCTGCAGAGAACAAGCTGAGATGAGCTGAAAGAGCCTCTTCACCAAAAGGAGAGGAGAGCACTTACCCCAGCAGATTCCAAAGTGGGAATGAAGCCCCTTGGCAAAGGCTGGAGTTAATATACCCCTGATTGGGCCTGCTTCTCCTTCCCACCACACCCAGGAAAAGGGAGGGGGCAAACCCCACCGAGTGTACAAGCCCTCAGAGCAGCTCCAGCTGTTTTGAATTCAGAGAGAATAAAGGGCTTAATATAGAAGAAAACTCTTCAGGGAAATGACAGCACTTTGTTTTTTGCTACAACTACTTGGAGCAAAAGGGCAAGAAAGCTGTAAGAAATAAAACTTTGTTTTTAGGCAGCATATCTAGATAAATTGGGTAATTTGCTGTTAACTTATATTATTCCTCAGTGACTACTAAGTAGTACTCAACATGAGACTAAGGGTGGAAGAAAATACTAATTATACAAACAGTCTAAGTCTCCTTGGCGCTACTAATTAGGACTAACTACATTATAAATAAAAATAAGGAAAAAAAAATAGCCTCCTGGGCAGCATCAAGGTTAAGTACATGCTAGGCTTGCCTTTCCCTGAGATATTTAGTCCTAGGGCACAGAAAGAAGTGCCCTGAAAGGTAGTTTTAAACCCTTAAAATGCTGAAAAAGCATTCTAGAAGAGCCTCCTTCAAGTGAATCCCTTAAAATGAGGAAATGGGGAAGTTACCCCCACTGAAATAGATACAATGGCAAATAAATGGCTCCTGCCCTTTAGTTTAATCCCCTAGAATATTGGGAAAAGAGAACTTTTCCTCACTTTAAGTCTCTCCAGTGATGAAGACAGAGGGATCTTCCCCTCAATCCAAACCCTTAAGAAAGAGGGATAGCTGGGCTTCCCCCTCAATTTAAGCCTTAGGACAACAACAAAGGTTACCCTTAATTCAAACCCATAAAAACCATTGTCAAGGTTTTCCCCTTCTATTTAAACTGGAAAATATTGGGAAATGGGGGTTCCCTGTCAATTAACACCCCAACAGCATAGAAAAGGCAGGGATTCTTTTAACTGAGACCTCGGAGGGGGTGTGGGAGGTCTGAGGGGGCTCGAAGGGGCTCTGAGGGGCTCTGAGGGGGTGTGGGAGGTCTGAGGGGCTCGGAGGGGGCTCGGAGGAGGCTCTGAGGGGGCTCTGAGGGGCTCGGAGGGGGTGTGGGAGGTCTGAGGGGCTCGAAGGGGCTCTGAGGGGGCTCTGAGGGGGTGTGGGAGGTCTGAGGGGCTCGGAGGGGGCTCGGAGGAGGCTCTGAGGGGCTCTGAGGGGGCTCGGAGGGGGTGTGGGAGGTCTGAGGGGCTCTGAGCGGGCTCTGACAGGGTGTGGGAGGTCTGAGAAGCTCGGAGGGGGCTCTGAGGGGGCTCTGAGGGGCTCTGAGCAGGCTCTGAGGGGGTGTGGGAGGTCTGAGGGGCTCGGAGGGGGCTCTGAGGGGGTGTGGGAGGTCTGAGGGGCTCTGAGGGGGCTCGGAGGGGGTGTGGGAGGTCTGAGGGGGCTCGAAGGGGCTCTGAGGGCTCTGACGGAGTGTGGGAGGTCTGAGGGGCTCTGAGCAGGCTCTGAGGGGGTGTGGGAGGTCTGAGGGGCTCGGAGGGGGCTCGAAGGGGCTCTGAGGAGGTTCGGTGGTCTGAGGGGCTCTGAGGGGGTGTGGGAGGTCTGAGGGGCTCTGAGGGGGCTCTGAGGGGGCTCTAAGGGGCTCTGAGGGGGTGTGGGAGGTCTGAGGGGCTCTGAGGGGCTCGGAGGGGCTCGGAGGGGGCTCGGAGGGGTTCTGAGGGGCTCTGAGGGGGCTCGGAGGGGGTGTGGGAGGTCTGAGGGGCTCTGAGCGGGCTCTGACGGGGTGTGGGAGGTCTGAGAAGCTCGGAGGGGGCTCTGAGGGGGCTCTGAGGGGCTCTGAGCAGGCTCTGAGGGGGTGTGGGAGGTCTGAGGGGCTCTGAGGGGGCTCTGAGGGGGTGTGGGAGGTCTGAGGGGCTCGGAGGGGGCTCTGAGGGCCTCTGAGCAGGCTCTGAGGGGTGTGGGAGGTCTGAGGGGCTCTGAGGGGGCTCGGAGGGGGTGTGGGAGGTCTGAGTGGGCTCGAAGGGGCTCTGAGGGGCTCTGACGGGCTCTGACGGGGTGTGGGAGGTCTGAGGGGCTCTGAGCAGGCTCTGAGGGGGTGTGGGAGGTCTGAGGGGCTCGGAGGGGGCTCGAAGGGGCTCTGAGGGGCTCTGAGGAGGTTCGGTGGTCTGAGGGGCTCTGAGGGGGTGTGGGAGGTCTGAGGGGCTCTGAGGGGCTCGGAGGGGGCTCTGAGGGGGTGTGGGAGGTCTGAGGGGCTCTGAGGGGCTCGGAGGGGGCTCGGAGGGGTTCTGAGGGGGTGTGGGAGGTCTGAGGGCTCTGAGGGGGCTCTGATGGGGCTCGCCGTGGGCGGGGCCTCGGGAGCCGCCACTCTCTATTGGCCGTTTATCGTTTCCCGCCGTTGGAACCACCCTCCCGGAGAGCTGTCAATCACGCCCGCCCCTCCTTTTCATTGGCTCCCGTCTGTTGTCGTTCCTGCCCCCGCCTTCCACGTGCAGGTCCCCCGTACGCTCCACCCCTTAGGGCGGCAGCAGCGAATCAGAGCGCGGCTGGGGCGTGGCCTCAGCGACTTTTCCCGGCCATCTATTGGCTGCCGCATGTGAGCGGGGCGAGCTCGCGTGTCATGTGAGGGCGCGGTCACGTGGGCGCGGGTGTCATGGCGCTGCCCGGGGCGGTGGCGCTGCCGCTGCTGCTGCTGCTCCTGAGCGGGGCCGCGGGCTGCGGGCACCAGGTGGGACGGGGAGCCTCGGACAGACGGGCTGGGGGCACTGGGATTGCCCGGGGACTGGGGAGCTGGGTAACGGGAGCTGCCATAGGCTGGGACACCGGGAAGGGCTGAGGGGGGCACCGGAGCGGTCTGAGGGAACGGGAACTGGAAGAACTGGGGGCGCTGGGATGGGCTGGGGACGCTGAAGAAACGGGAACTGACGGGCATTGGTTTTGCAACCGCTTCCGGAGTTCAACGGCCACGCCGGGGCGGCGGCGGGGAGGGATCCCGGGGGGTTCCGAGGGATCCCGGGGGGTGCCGCGGGCCCAGCCCGGTCCGAGCCCCCCTGAACCCCCCAGTCGTGTTCCCCGACCCGGCCGGACATGCTGAACGTGCACCTGGTGCCGCACTCGCACGACGACGTGGGCTGGCTCAAGACGGTGGACCAGTACTACTATGGAGGTGCGTGTGGACACCGGGGGGAGGGGGCGTCCCCAGGGCTGCTGTGCGGGTGGGGGTGGTGTCACCTGAGGGAGGGACAGCTGCGGGGGGAAGTGGGCGGCTGACGTGGCAAGGGGACACTGAGCGACCCCAATGGCCCCTGTGGCCGCCCTTTGTCACCCTGGCTGACGTGGCACTTTGTGCGTGTCCCCGCTGTCCCCTCTGGGGGCCAGCACCCCCAGATCCCACCCCCGGGGATGTCCCCTGTCCCCAAGATGCCACCGTGTCCCCAGTCCCGAGTGTTACCACAGCGCAGGCCACGGTTTTGGGGTGATCTGGTGCCCCCTGTGCCCCCCCAGTGCGGAACCGGGACCAGCACGCGGGGGTCCAGTACATCCTGGACTCGGTGGTGGCCCAGCTGGCCACCAACCCCTCACGGCGCTTCGTCTACGCCGAAGTGGCATTCCTGGCGCGCTGGTGGCGGCAGCAGGACCAGGCCACGCGCAGGCTGGTCAGGGAGCTGGTGCAGGAGGGTACGGGGCACTGGGAGGGACATGGGGGGCACTGGGAGGGACATTGGGGCACTGGGAAAGACTGGGGGGCACTGGGAGGGACTGAAGGGCACTGAAAGGGTATGGGTGACACTGGGAGAGACTGGGAGGCACTAAAAGGGACATGGGTGACACTGGGAGGGACTGAAGGGCACTGAAAGGGGCATGGGTGACACTGGGAGAGACTGGGAGGCACTAAAACGGACGTGGGTGACCGTGGGGGGGGATCACTGGGACCCTGGGCTGGGGTCTGGGCTCTCCGTGACCATGTGGTGCTCATGCCATTGTGGGTGGTGGGGCGCAGCCAAGCCTGGGTGTCCCCTGAGGGGATTTGGGGGCCGTGTGCCCCTCTCTCCCCGCCTAGGCCGGCTGGAGCTAGTGGGGGGAGGCTGGTGCATGAGCGACGAGGCGGCGGCGCACTACGGGGCGGCCCTGGAGCAGATGGCCCTGGGCCGGCGCTTCCTGCGCCGCCTCTTCGGGGCCTGCGGCATGCCACGCGTGGCCTGGCAGATCGACCCCTTCGGCCACGCCCGCGAGCTGGCCGCCACCTTCGCCCAGGTGGGGCAGCCCTGGGACCCTGCCCTGGCACCCACGGAGCGTCCCTAGGACCCCCAAACCTCCCTGGAGCCTCCCCTGCATCCCCAAATCACCCTTGGGATCCCCAGACCTTCCCCTGCACCCCAAAACCTTCCCTGGCACTCCCAACCTTCTCAGCACCGCCAAACTCCCCTTTGGCATTCCCAACAACGCCCCCATGACCCCCATGTCCCCCAGATGGGCTACGATGGGCTCTTCGTGGGCCGTGTGGACCACCAGGACAAGTGGGTGCGGCTGCAGCGCCGGGAGCTGGAGCTGCTCTGGAGGGGCAGCACGAGCCTGGCCCCCCCCATGCCGACATCTTCACCGGTGACCCCCAAACTGCCCCCTGTCCCCCTGCAGTGACCCCTGAACTGCTCCTATCCCCCTTCCTCCTGTCCCCTCCCATCCCTTCCCAAGGCTTTGTCCCATGTCCCCTCCCAGGGCTGACCCCAGCCCCTCCCAACTTGTCCCCATCCACGTCATCTCAGTGTTCCCAACCCCTCCTGTCCCCATCCATGCCACCCCCAGTGTCCCCATCTTGTCCCCAGGGGTGTCCCTATGGTGTCCCCAGGTGTGTCCCCAACCCCTCCCTCCTGTCCCCCTTTGCCCATCCCAGCCATGTCCCCTGTCCCCCGTGGTCCTGCTGGCAAGGGAGGTGACAGTGCTGTCCCCAGGGATCCTACCCAACGTGTACAACCCCCCCGCGGGGCTGTGCTGGGACCAGCTCTGCACCGACCCCCCTGTGGTGGACGGCGACGGCCCCGAGCGCAACGTGGACACCGTGGTCACCTCCTTCCTGGAGGCGGCGGCCACCCAGGTCCTGCCGGGGGGACGGGGGGCCGGGATCCCCGAGGGCGGGGTACCCAAAGATCCCTGTCCCCTGGGATGGGTGTTGTGGGTGTCCCTGTCCCCCTGGGGTGGGATCCCCAGGGGTCCTTGGCTGTCCCCGTGCCCCGGGCAGGGGTCCCGAGCCGTGTCCCCCTCCCCAGGCCCGGCAGTACCGCACCAACCACATCCTGATGACCATGGGCTCCGACTTCCACTATGAGAATGCCCACCTATGGTTCAAGAATCTGGACAAGCTCATCGCCCACGCCAACGCCCGGGTGAGGGGCTGTCCCCAAAACACCCCCTGGTGTCCCCAAGCCCCCCCGGGCCGTCCCTGACCCCCTCTCTGTCCCCAGCAAGCCAACGGCAGCCGTGTCCATGCCCTGTACTCCACCCCCTCCTGTTACCTGTGGGAGCTGCACCGGGCCAACCTCACCTGGTGAGGGGAGGGGCCGAGGGGCAGGCGGGACAGACAGATGGACAGACAGACAGCTAGGGTGTCCCCCAGGCCCCTGAAGACGGACGATTTCTTCCCCTACTCGGATGGGCCCCACCAGTTCTGGACCGGCTTCTTCAGCAGCCGCCCGGCCTTCAAGGGCTACGAGCGGCTCAGCAGCGGCTTCCTGCAGGTGGGGGGCACCTGGAGACCCCTCCAGGTCTTGGGGGCCCCCCTCTCGGGCAGCGGGGACCCCCCCTCAGACATGGATTCTGACCCCCAGATCTGCAGCCAGCTGGAAGCTCTGGCCGGGCCCTCGGCACGGGACGGTCCCTACGGCCCTGGGGATAGCTCCGTGCTCCGTGAGTATCTTGGGGGATACCTGGAGGGGACCTGGGGACCCCCAAACCCCCCACACCCACTTTTGCCCGCCCCAAGGTGAGGCCGTGGCCGTGGCCCAGCACCACGACGCCGTGGCCGGCACCGAGAGGCAGCACGTGGCCGACGACTACGCCCGGCAGCTGGCCAAGGGCTGGGACAGCTGCCAGGTGAGCCCCACCGCTGCCCGGGGGTCCAGGTGGGGTTTGGGGGACAAGGGCGGGGCTGGGGGTGACCCAGCGACCCTCCCCAAATTGTGGCCACCCCTGGCAGGTGCTGGTGGCCAATGCCCTGTCCATTCTGGGGGGCACCAAGGAGCCCTTCATCTTCTGCAACGCCCTCAACATCAGCGTGTGCCCCCTCAGCGAGACCACCCCTCACGTGAGCACCTGGTCCGGAGCTTTTGGGGGGTGCTCCGGGGGTCCCTAGGGACTGAAACCCCCCTTCACTGTGTGACCCCTCTCCAGTTCACTGTGATCCTCTACAACCCCCTGGCCTGGGGCGTGACCTGGCCTGTGCGCCTGCCGGTCAGGGCCACCTCCTATGCCGTGACCGACCCTCAGGGCCAGCCCGTGGCCAGCCAGGTGAGCCTGGGCTCCCCTCGCCCACCTGGACCCACCGACCCCCCCCCCCGTGACCCCTGGCACCCCCTCACCTGCCCCCTCACCCCCCCCCAGGTGGTCCCGGTATCCGGCGTGACCCGGTGGCTGCGGGGCGACACCGGGGGGGCCCCAGGGGAGCTCCTGTTCCAGGCCTGGGCCCCCCCCTTGGGGTTCAGCACCTTTGAGGTGAAGCAGCTGAGCCCGGGGGCCCCCTGGGACCCCCCCAGGTGGCCCTCAGGGGACCCAGAGCCAAAGCTCGAGAACGAGGTGAGGGGACATCGCGGAGGGACGTGGATCTGGGGGTTGGCTGGGCAGGGCAGGGCGAGTCCCAGCTCCCAGTTAAAGCAGCTGGGGGTGACTGGGTGGCCGGGGGAGGCGGGGGGAGCGACCTACCTGTGTCCCCCCCACCCCAGCACCTGCGGATCCGGTTCGACCCCATCACGGGGCACCTGCTGGAGATCCAGAACCTGGCCAAGGGCTTCTCGCTGCCCGTCTTCCAGAGCTTTTACTGGTGAGTCTGGGGACACCCCCGGTGGATTCTGGGGGCGGTCCCCAGCTGGGGGGATCCCCCTAAGCTCCCCTGGCCCCCCCAGGTACAACGCCAGCGCCGGGGACGGGTTGAGCCCCCAGGCCTCGGGCGCTTACATCTTCCGGCCCAACGCGTCCACACCCATCCCTGTGGCCAAACGCGCGGCCACGCGCCTGCTCAAGGTGGGCGGGGTCCCGGGGGTGTCCCCCTTTGGATTTGGGGGGGTCTCCAGATGTCACCGAGTGTCTCTGTGTGCCTCCAGACGGCACTGGTGCAGGAACTGCACCAGAACTTCTCAGCGTGGTGCTCGCAGGTGCTGCGGCTGCGCCCGGGGCAGCCCTACCTGGAGCTGGAGTGGACTGTGGGGCCCATCCCCGTGGCGTGAGTCCAGGCAGGGGTCTCGGGACTTCCAGACCTCCCCTGGAGACCCCCTGGTGACCCTCCTGTCCCCCCTCCCCAGGGACGGGCTGGGCAAGGAGGTCATCAGCCGCTTTGAGACCCCGCTGCGCACAGCCGGGCGCTTCTACACGGACTCCAACGGGCGCCAGGTGCTGGAGCGCAGGTTAGGGGGCTCTGGTGACCCCCGAGACCCCCTCAGGGGCTCCACGGGACCCCTGTGACCCCCCCCCCGGCTCCCCCCCAGGCGTGACTTCCGCCCCACCTGGAACCTGAGCCAGAGCGAGCCCGTGGCAGGGAATTACTACCCCGTGAACACCCGGATCTTCATCAAGGTACCGGGGCTGGGCAGGGCACAGCTGGGCACAGCTGGGGGCTGGGCAGGGCCCACCTGGGCACAGCTGGGGCTGGGCAGGGCACACCTGGGCACAGCTGGGGCTGGGAAGGGCACCCCTGGGGCTGGGCAGGGAACACCTGGGCCCTGCCCCGCCCTCCTCACACCTGTCCCACGTGGGCAGGACGAGAAGGTGCAGCTGACGGTGCTGACGGATCGCTCCCAGGGCGGCAGCAGCATCCTGGACGGGTCCCTGGAGCTCATGGTGAGCCAGGCACACTTGGGGGAGGTGACCCTGAGGGAGGGGACACCTGTGGCATCACCCGTGTCCCCTCCAGGTGCACCGGCGGCTCCTGAAGGATGACAACCGGGGGCTTGGGGAGCCGCTGGATGAGCCAGGGGCCGACGGGCGGGGCCTGGTGGTGCGGGGCCGGCACCTGGTGCTGCTGGACACCGCGGCGGCCGCGGCTGACCAGCACCGGCCACGGGCACAGGAGATGGTGACATCACCGTCCATGGTGCTGGCACCCGGCCCGGGGCCTCACCTGCGCTGGGTGAGCGGGGAGGGGGCATGGGCTCATCCGTGCCAGGTGAGCGCTCTCCCCGCTCACCTGCCTGCCCCTCCGCTCACCTGCCTGTCCCTCCGCGCAGTTCTCGGGGCTGCAGCGGGCGCTGCCCCCCAGCCTGCACCTGCTGACAGTGGAGCCGCGCGGCGCCAGGGCCGTCCTGCTGCGCCTCGAGCACCTGTTCGAGCTTGGCGAGAGCCGCAACGGCTCCCGGCCTCTTAGCGTGGACCTGACGGTCAGCAGGGGGGTCCTGCCAGGGAATGGGGGTCTCAGGGGCACTGACAGGGAGGGGGTGAGGCTTTGGCGTCACCTGTGACAGGTGGGAGTGGGTATGGGGTCACCTGTGCCAGGTGACCGTTTCGGGGGTCCTGAGGCTGCTCCAGGGGATCCGGGACAGCTCCCAGGGTGCCACTCCTCCGCTCGGCCTCCTGCAGCCCCCGGGGTGGGCTTGGGGAGGGTCTGGGGGGGTCTCTACCTGCTCCCCCCAGCCTGGGCTGGGATTTGGGGTGGCTCTTGGTGGGGGGGAGTGTCTCTGACAGCCCCCTCCACCCCCCCCAGACTCTTTTCTCGGCCTTCACCATCACCTCAGTGCAGGAGATGGCCCTGGGGGGGGACATCCCCCTGCACAGCGTGTCCCGCCTGCTCTGGAACACAGCCACAGGTACCGGGGGCTCTGGGGGGAGGGGGTCTCAGCCCTCAGAGCCCCCCACAGCCCTCCTTATCCCCCCAGGCACCCCCAAACCCCGGCCACTGGCCCGGCTGGACCCGCGGCGCGTGACGCTGGAGCCAATGCAGATACGCACCTTCCTGGCCTCCGTGCGCTACGAGGGGCTCGGGGAGGGGCTGGGGGGGCCCTGAGCCGCCCCCTGCCCAAAGAAAGTCCATTAAAACTCCAGCCAATTTTGGTCAGACGTCCTTTAATTGGGAGCAGCCAGGGCGGGCTCGTGGGAGTAGCAGCATTTCTCACCTTGGGGACAGGTGCCCTGTTTTGGGGGGGGGGGGACAATAAGGGGGGGCTGGAACCTGCCCCAAAACGCCCCCTCTGTGTTCACAGACTCCCCGCTTCTTATTCCTGGACAGCCCCCCAAATTCCCAGATCCTCCTCCCCGTATTTCCAGGCACCCCCTCTTTATTCCAAACCCCTGCCCCCCTTTTATTTTCTCAAAGCCTTTCTCTTTTTATTTCCTGGACCCCCCCTCTATTCCCACACTCCCCCTGCATATTTTAGGGATTCCCTCTTTACTTTGAGGACCCCTCCCCGCCATATTTTGGGGCCCCCTCCCCACCTCCTTGAAGCGTTTGCAGGGGAATTGTTTCAGCCCAGCCCCATCCGGCCGCTGCGTCCGCTTGTTCTGGAGCCGCTCCCGCTTCTCCTGCAGGGAGGGGGCGATGCCCCCCCTGGAAAGGCCCAGAGTGAGCTGGGGACCATCCCCCCAAAAAGGGGAGAGGGTGAGGGGCCCCTCCCCCAGAAAGGATGGAGCTAAGGCTTCACCCCTTCACCTTTTTTAGGTGGGTTTATGCCCCACCTCGAGTGAAAAAAGGGGAGAATGTCCCCCTTGAGAAGGGTGGGGAGCACCTGGACTCCCAAAGCAGCCCCCCCAGGCCTCACCCTGGCTTGGCCCTGGCCTTCGGACCCCAAAAAGCTTCGGGGTTCTCTGGGAATCGCTTCAAGCCGCGCTTCCGGGAGCTGGGGTTGGCATCCTCGTGGAGGGCGAAGGAAGCCTGGAGCCTGGGATGGGGGGTAAAGGGGAGGGGAGGGGGGGTCAGGGATTTTGGGGGGATCTGGGGTCCCCCCCAAACCCCACTTCACGCTGGGGGTCCTACGTGGGCTCCACCGCGAGGATCCGGGCGGCTGGGCTGGAGTCTGGGAGCCGCTCCCACTTCACCGGGTGGAGCTTGGCCTGGGAAAAAGTGGGGAAAATTGGGAAAAAGGGGGGAAAAAGTAGGGAAAGGGAGGTAGGAAAATGGGGTTCAGCCCCCTCAAGCGTGGGGAGGCATCCCCAAGCCCCCTCCTCACCCAGCAGCGCATGATGTCCCAGAGCACAGCCGGCGGCGCGTCCGTCTTGACGGCGTTGCGGCAGGCGTGGGACAGCGAGACCCGGAACCCCGCATGCAGCAGGGCCGACCTGGGGGAACAGAGGGGTTTGGGGGGGCCAGGACCGGGTCTGAGGGGGTCTTTGAGGGGGTTTGGGAGGGCCAGGATGGGGTTGGGGGTTCCCTGAAGGGATTCGGGGGGGCCAGGATGGGGTTTAGGGGCTGCCTAAAGGGATTTGGGGTCCCCAAGGGGGTTTGCAGGGAGTCACTGAAAGGGTCTGGGGGGTCCCTGAGGGAATTTGAGGGTCCTTGAAGGGGTTTGGGGGACCCAGGACAGGGTCTGCAGTTCCCCTAAAGGGGTTCGAGGGTCCCTGAGGGGATTTAGGTGGTCCCTAAAGAGGTTTGGGAGTCCCTGAGGGGCTTTGGGGGTCCCTACCTGAGCTGCAACAGGGAAGGCGTGTTGCTGCGGATGGTGCTGCTCAGCCCGTCCAGGGTGTAGTAGAGGGGGACATCGCTCAGCTCCTGTCCCAAAAGCAGCCCCACAGTCACAGCCAGCCCCACAGCTGGGGTGTCCCCACAATTGGGGTGTCCCGTGTCACCTCGGCGATGACGCTCAGCATCCCCCGCATGCGCGGCTCCGTCGAGAAGCGCCCGGGGCTTCGCTCCAGTGCCGCCAACACCCCCTTCACGAAGGCAGGGTCATGCAGGGGCTCAGCCCACACCGGGCCCCCCACCTTTAGAAGGAGAAAAAAGGGGGTTCAGGGCCCCATTTGGGGGTGCTGAGGTGTGGGGGGGCTGGGGGGCCGTACGCACCTGGTGGCGCTGCTGGCAGAACTCGCAGGTGGGACCCACGGGCGGCCCTGTGGCTGCGCTGTACTTGAAGCTGGAGAAGGGGGAGACGTGGTCACAGGCCCCCCCCCCCCAAAAAGGATCATGGGGACCCCCACAAGGGTCTCGAGGAGCCCCAAAATCGCTCGGGGGGCAGGGGGAGGGGGGGGCCATACCCGCTGCCGTGGCTCGTGGCTCTGCCCAGGCGCTGCAGGTGGTGTGAGCCGCACCCCATACAGTGGAACACCAGCGCCTGCTTGCTGTGGGGAAACGGGGTCAGAGCGGCTCTGGGGGGGCACAGGGACCCCCCAAAACACCCCAGGGGGACCCCTCCTCACCTGGCCGAAGCCTTGACCTTGGCCTGGCCCGTGAAGACCCTGACGAAGACGCGCACGTAGAAGTCGGCGCTGACCGACAGCAGCGGCACCACGAAGCGCTGGTAGCAGTTGGCACGGAGGTCAAGGCTGTGCAGGATGATCCGCAGGGCCTGGCAGGGGACAGAGGGGACAGGGGACGTGGGACACCCCCTGGAGCCTCCCCCCGGGACAGGGGACCCCCCCAGCACTGACCATCTCGTGGCAGAATTTGCCCTTGAGGGACACGGCGCCGTACTTGCTGTAGCAGGTCTCGGCGCTGTTGCCGGCCATCACCGCCATGTCCGTGCAGGTCACGCACAGCAGCCCTGGCAAATCCGGGTTCAGGGGGGCCTGGGAGGGTTTGGGGGTACCCAAGAGCCCCCCAGACTCACCCCCCTCGCTCACGGCCTGCACGGCCGCGTCCAGGAAGGGCGCGGGGCTCCCGTAGGGGTCCAGATCGATGACGTCGAATGGTTCCCGCTGGGCTTTCCTTTGGTACATCAACATCCTGGGGGGGACACGAGGGATCCCCACAGCCCTTCTAGACCCTCAGCACCCCTTTGGGGTTCCCCCAGGACACCCCTAGCCTTGGTGACCTCCTCAGTGTGGTCCCAGCTTGTGGGGCAGGGCAGTCCCTGACGCCGCTTGGGAACATCGGGATCGGTTCCTGGGGGCAAAAGGGTTGTGGGGACCCCCCCCAGAGACCCCAAACTGGGGCAGGTGTTGGGGTGCCCATGGGGACACTTTGGGGACACCTCCCAGCACAGCCCCAAAGCCCCGGGCAGCACTGGGGGCTCAGCCCTGTTCCCAGCAGGGTTTGGGGTCACCGGGCGTGGTCCCAATTTGGGTTTGGGGTCACTGGTGAGATCCCAATTTGGGTTTGGGGTCCCCTAGGGTGATCCCAATTTGGGTTTGGGGTCACTGGTGAGATCCCAATTTGGGTTTGAGGTCCCCTAGGGTGATCCCAATGGGGTTGGGGTCACCTGGAATAATCCCAATCTGGGTTTGGGGTCCCTGTGTGACCCCGGGGGGCTTTGGGCTCACCTGGCATCAGCCAGCCGGGGCGTGACCAGCCCCCCGACGCCGTTGCGGGCCACGTTTCGGGCCATCAGCTCCACTGCCCGTGGGGAGCAGTCGCTGGCCACCACAGCCCCGAGCCCCGGCACCTCCCGGGCGAAGCGCACCGAGCGCAGCCCCGAGGCCGCCAGCGCCTCCAGCACCCGCAGCCCCCCCTGGGAGGGGCACAGGGGGGAGTCAGGGAACCCCAAAACCCCGCCGGAGGGTCAGGGGGTGCCCGGGATTCCCCCCAAATCTCCCAGACCCTTCCCCCACCTCGCAGGGCTCTCCTGGCCGCGCCGTCCGCGGGGTCTCGGGGGCTGTTGGGGGGTCCCCGGCCTCGGGGGGGCTTTGGGGGCTCTCCCCCAGCTCCTCCTCGCCTGGAAGGATGACTGGAAAAGAGGGGGGGGTGAGGGACCCCCAAAAAGGGGTCTGGGGGCAGATGGGGACCCCCACAAAGCTGCCGTACCCTGAATTCCTTTGGGGCGCAGCTGGAGCCGAGCGAATTCCGTCAGGACAGCACAGCTGGGGAGGGGGAAGGGGGGGTCAGGGATACCCCGGGGGGGGAGGTGACACCCCAAAACCCCCTCCAGGGCAGCCCTGAACCCCCAAACCACCCCAGGACCTGCCGGGACCCTCCCCAGAGCTCCCCAACCCCCCCCCAGGACCCCCCAGCACCTCCCAAGCCCCCCCAGGATCCTCCAGAGGCCCCCCAGGACCCCCCAGCGCCCCCAGGACCCTCCCAGCGCCTCCCAAGCCCCCTCAGAGCCCCCCCCAGGACCCCCAGCCCCCCCCAAGCGTCGCCAGGCCCCTCCGCAGCCCCCCGGCTCACGTGAGGTCGCGGTTGAAGCCCTGCACGGGGTTGTAAAACACCTCGTTGGCGCTGGGGAACACGATGGTGGCCCGGCCCTCGGTGATCAGCGTCTCGCCGCTACCGGGGGCGCCCTCCTCGCTTTGGGGGGGTCCCGCCGAGCCCTCCTGGGCCGCCCCCGAGCTCGGCGGCGTCGCCAAGCCGTTGGGGGAAGCGCCGTCCATGGTGGGGGGCACCGGGGGGCGTCTGCAGAGAGTGCTGAGCGCGGCGGCTGTTCGGGAGGGGGGGTCACGGGAAGGGTACGGCAGCACCGCAGCGGTTTTGGGGGGAAAACGGCGGAATTTGAGTCGGCCCCGGAGGGCGGGAAAAGGGGAGGCGACCCCCCGGAAAAGGGGAGGAAGAAGCGGGGAACGGGTGGGGGGGGGAGCTCTACCTTTTGTCACGGGGGTTCCGTGTCCTCTCCCCTCCCCCCCAAAACGGGACCGTTGCACCGCCCCCCCCCCCAGCACGTGGCGCGGGGCAGGGCAGGGGGGGCTCAACCCGCCCCTGCTGGTGCCGTCCCGGGGTGTCCTTCCGTGTCCCCCGGTGCTGTCCATGTCCCCTCTGTCCCCCCCGTTCCTCACCCGCGCGCGCCGCCCCGCGCATCCCCCGCGCCGCCCCTCACATGGGCGCCGCCATGTTGCGCTGCTCACGTGACGCCGGCGGCTGCGCAGGGTCTCAAAACCTCCGCCCGTCGCTCGCAACCGTGATCCCGCTGGGGTGCCCGCCGGCAGCGCGGCGAGAAACTGATCCTGCCGGACCCGGCCCGCGGGGCGCGGTGGGTCAGGAGCCCACGCGTTTCCTGCGCGCTCCCCACGCGTTCTCCTCGCCTCGCCCGCGCGTTTTCTGCGTCCCCGCCCCTCGAACTCTGCGCGGGCAGCGGGAGGCGGGGGTGGATGATTCGGCGCTCGGCTGATCGCGCAGGCGCGGGCGGCGCGCTCGGCGCTCGGCTGGTCGCGCCTGCCGCACAATGAATGGCCGCTGAGCGCGGCGGCACCGGGAGCGGCACCGGGAGCGGCCGCGGCCCCAGCGCAGCGCCCCCGGTAAGCCGGGGACCCCCGGCCCCGCCCCCAGCCCGCCCCCCGCCCCCTTGCACTGGCTCCCCGCCGCCGCTTCCTTCCTGCACCGGGCCCGGTGAACCTCCCCCACCCCCGCCGGTTTCCCCGGGCCTGCGGCGCCTCCCGCGCTGGGGATCCCCCGGTTCTCCCGGGATGCCGCCGCTTCCGCTCCCGGGAATGGGGGGGCTGCTGTGTCCGTGCCCCCTCCCTGCGGGGATTGGGGTCCCCCTGCTGCGGACCCCCCTGGGTTGGGGGTTTAAGGACCCCCCCCCTCCCCAGAAAAAAAATTTGGGATCCCCCCGTTGTGACCTCGGAGGGTTCGGGGGTCCTGTCCCCTCCTCTGCGGGAGGCTGGGGGTCTCCTCTGTCCCCAGCCCAGAGAGTGAGGTCCCTTTTGATGCCCCCTCCCCGTGTTTTTGGGGTCTCTCTGCTCCTCTTCCTCCCCCAGCTGGGGGATTCACGCCACCCCACCAGAATTTGGGGCTCCCCGGACTGGGGGATCCCCCCCAGTTTCCCCTCTGAGGGCTGGAAGAGTTCCCCCCATGCTCCCCTAGGCCCCCGATCAAGCTTGGGGGTCTCCATTCTCCCCCAATTTGGGGATGTTTCCCCCCAAACCCTGCGGCCCACCTGTCCTTTACCACCCCCCTGGGGGTCCCAGGCCCCCCCCCCCCAAAATGTCCCAGAGCTGCGGACCCCTCAGAACCCCCTTGGGCTGGCAGGGACCCCCTCTCCTGGGGGGGTTCTGAGAGGGGTTAAGGAGGAGGATTTGGGGTGACCCCGGGCTGGGGACTTTGTTTGACTCCTGTCCTTCCTCTGTCCCCCCGTGTCCCTGCCCTGTCCCTCCTCGTGTCCCTGCCCTGTTCCTCTGTCCCTGTTCTTTCGTGTCCCCCCGATTCCGTGTGTCCATCTCACTCTCTGTCCCCATTCCCTGTCCCCCCGTGTCCCCCACATCCTGTACCTCTGTCCCCACACCCCAATGTCCCCTGATATCCCCCCCATTCCCCATCCCCACACCCCAATGTCCCCTGTCCCTGCCCCCCAACGCCCCCCATTGCCCCCGCAGCCCCCGCCCGGCCCCCGCCATGGCGCAGACGCTGCAGATGGAGATCCCCAATTTCGGCAACAGCATCCTGGAGTGCTTGAATGAGCAGCGCCTGCAGGGGCTCTTCTGCGACGTCTCCGTGGTGGTCAAGGGCCACGCTTTCAAAGCCCACCGGGCCGTGCTGGCTGCCAGCAGCTCCTACTTCCGAGACCTGTTCCACAGCTCCAAGAGCGCCGTGGTGGAGCTGCCGGCGGCCGTGCAGCCCCAGTCCTTCCAGCAGATCCTCAGCTTCTGCTACACCGGCCGCCTCAGCATGAACGTGGGTGACCAGTTCCTGCTCATGTACACGGCCGGCTTCCTGCAGATCCAGGAGATCATGGAGAAAGGCACCGAGTTCTTCCTCAAGGTCAGCTCGCCCAGCTGCGACTCGCAGGGCCTGCACGGCGACGACACGCCGGGCTCGGAGCCGCAGAGCCCGGTGGCGCAGACGTCGGCGGCGCAGGGCTGGGCGGCCGCGCTGCCCTTGGTGTCGCGGGTCAAGACGGAGCAGGGCGAGCCCGACGGCGTGCAGTGCACCTTCGTGGTCAAACGCCTCTGGGACGGCGCCGCCAAGGACGCCGGCGGCAACGGCAGCCGGAAAATGGCCAAATTCTCCGAGGCGGCGCCGCGCCCGCCGCAGCCGCCCGGTACCGGTACCGGTGCTGGTGGCGGCGGCGCAGCCCCGGCCCCGGCGCCCGCCCCGGCGCCCGGCACGGCCGCAGACCAGACCAGCCCCGGGGGCACGTCCAGCGCCTACACCAGCGACAGCCCCGGCTCGTTCCATAACGAGGAGGATGAGGAGGAGGACGCGGGCGAGGAAGGCTCAGACGAGCAGTACCGGCAGATCTGTAACATGTACACCATGTACAGCATGATGAACGTGGGGCCTGCAGGTGAGGGGGTGTGGCTCTGGGGAGGCCCCGCCCTGTTTGGGGTGTGGTTAGAGTGTGGGCGTGGCCTGGAGGGGGTCTCTGTGCCCCCCTTTTAGGGTGTCACCCCCCCCAGGAGCCTCAAGGGGGGCACCTGTGACCCTGCAGGGGTGGTTCCAACACTCCAGGGACTACCCAAAAGAGCTGCCCCTCCCCAGACATCCCCCGCCCCCAGCGCCTGGGGGTCCATCTCCATGTCCCCGTGTCCCCCCGTGCCCCCCTCAGCCGCAGAGAAGGTGGAGGCCCTGCCCGAGCAGCCCCCCCCAGAGCCCCGGGCCCGTGCCCGCCTGCGCCAGGACCTGGCGTCGCTGCCAGCCGAGCTCGTCACCCAGATCGGCAACCGCTGCCACCCCAAGCTCTACGACGAGGGCGACCCCGCCGAGAAGCTGGAGCTCGTCACCGGTACGGCGGTGGGGCAGGGTGGGGGGAGATCCCCGCGGAGTTTCGGGGGTCCCTGCTGACCCCCCGTGTGCCCCCTCCCCAGGCACCAACGTGTACATCACACGGGCGCAGCTGATGAACTGCCACGTCAGCGCGGGCACGCGGCACAAGGTGCTGCTGCGCCGCCTGCTCGCCTCCTTCTTTGACCGGTGAGCGGCCCCCCGCCCCAAGCTGGGGTCTGGAAGCGTTTTGGGGTTTTTTTGGGGGGGGTTCAGCTCGGGTTTTGTGCCCCCTTGCAGGAACACACTGGCCAACAGCTGCGGGACCGGGATCCGCTCGTCCACCAACGACCCCAGCAGGAAGCCGCTGGACAGCCGGGTGCTACACGCGGTCAAGTGTGAGTGGGGGGCACGGGGGGATCCCCCGGGGGCTGGGGGGGCTCTGACCGGGCAGGAGGGGGTGGAAGGGGAGAGGGGATGGCGGGGAATGGGGGTAAAGAACAGGGAGGGGATAAGGGGGACAGGAGGGACACCAGCGAGGGGACAGAGTGGGACAGGAGCAACGTCAGGGAGGGGACAAGGTGGGATGGGAGGGACTCCAGAGAGGGCAGAGAAGCACCCCAGAGGAGCACTAAGGTGACACCACCGAGGCACTGCCCCACGTTTCCCACCCAACCCAAACTCGGGGGTCCCTGGCACGTGAGGCCCCATCCTCACGTGTGTGTCTCCGCCCCCCACCCCAGTTTACTGCCAGAACTTCGCTCCCAACTTCAAGGAGAGCGAGATGAACGCCATCGCGGCCGACATGTGCACCAACGCGCGGCGCGTGGTGCGCAAGAGCTGGATCCCCAAGCTGAAGCTGCTGATGGCCGAGGGCGACTCCTACACCTCCTTCATCAACGACACCGGCAAGCTGGAGCCTGACATCATGGGCCCCGAGCCCCCCTTCGAGGCGGGAGGCCCCGAGCCCGAGGGGGGGCCTGCAGGGGAGGGGCTGCAGTGACCCCCCAGCCCCGAGCCCGCCCTCGGGGATGTGCCCCGAGCAGGGTGGGAACTCAACCCTAAACTGGGGGTGCAGAGCGATGCCCCCACCCCACCCCCAGTAGGAGTAGGGACCCCCCCAGACAGGGCCACCCCCCAGTGAGGGCGTAGGGACCCCCCCAGGACCCTCCAGTGAGGACCCTGAGAGGATGAAGGGATCCCCCCCCGCCCTGGGGACCCCCGCCCCCCCCCCACAAAAAGGGGGCAGGGTCCCACCAGCAAGGGACCCGTGTGGTTTAGGGACCCCCCCCAACCCAGATGGGCACTCCCAGGGGCAGGGACCCCCCCCGAAGTGACCCCTCAGGGGCAGGGACCCCACAGCAAGGCCCCGGTGGGTCCTGTCCCACCCTCCCCCTCCAGATTTTGGGGTTGTTTTTTTTTGGGGGGGGGGGGGGGTGGCAGCCTCTCGGCACAAGCGCAGCTGCCCCCCTCCCCCCCGCCACTATTCGGGGGTGGGGCCTGGGGTCTTGTGCCCCCCCAGGACCCCCCCACGCGCACCCCCTGCATTCCCCTCCAGGGCCACAGTCCCTGCAGGCACCCGCATGTGTGTCCCCCCGTGTCCCCTCTGTCCCGTGTCCCCCCTGACCCCCAGGGACCCCCATCGCTCTGGGCAGCCCCCCCGCATGTGTCCCTCCCCCCCTGGGGCTGGAGTGTCCCCAGGTGACCTCTGCCCCCCCCCCACGTCACCTGTCCGTGTGTGTCCCCAGGTGTGTGTCACAAGGGGGGGGCGTCACCTGTCTGTGTTCCCCCACCACCACAAAGGAGCCAGGACTGCCAAATTGGGAGGGGCCCACTTATTGCTCCCCCCCCCTCACTGGGGTCTGTCCTCGGGGGGGGGGACACTGTGTGTGACCCGGGGCGGGGAGGGATAGGGGCACCGTGGGTGGGGGGACACAGGGACCCCCCCTCTCCCCCATCAGGGCTTTGCTCCGGCTTCGCTCCGAAGGGGAAACTGAGGCACAGTTTGGTGAGAACCCCCCCAGGAGTGGGGGGGACGGGGGGGGTGTCACCAGGAGCCTCCCCCCTCCCACTCAGCCTTGGGGGGGGCCGGGAGGTGTCCCAGGTGTCCTCCCCGACCATCCCCCCCAGGTCTCCTGACTTTTGGTCAAGTGCCTTACCTGCCCCTCCCCCGGGCTCCCTCCGCGTCCCCGCTGCCCCCCCAGCACGGGGTGGGGGCACAGGGACCCCCTCCCAAACCCAAGCCTCCCCCCGCCCCCACCTGGGTTCCCCCTTCTCCTCTCTCACCCCTGTGCCTCAGTTTCCCCTTTTTTCTGATGAGTTCTGCCGGCGCCTGGGGGGGGGAGGAGGGGTCTCTTTGCTGTCCCCCTCTACCCCCCCAAAAAACGGGGTCCAGCTCTTTGTTCGCCCCTTTCTCTTCTCTTTGCTATACAGAATTTGAGGGGGGGGGGGCGCAGCGGCGACTCGGCAGTATGGACCCCCCCCCCCCCAAAACCGTGCTTGGCTTCCCCCGGGGACCCCCCCTTCAGTGTCTGTCCTGTGTAATGAAGTGCCAAGACCACCCATCCCCACCCCCTCTCCCCGGACACCCACCAGGGGCCCTTCTGGAGTGCCCCCAGACCCACCAGGACCCCCCCCACCCCCAAAAAAAAACCCGGGATCGCCCCCCCCCCCCCCCCGAGCCCCCCGACGCTGGAGGTTGCACATGAACTGCTGTTGGGCGCGAGGGAGCGTGTGAATAGTGAAAATAAACACAGAGTTTGTAACAGCCGCGGCCGCCGAGCCCCAAAAACGGCCCCGGGATGGGGGGGTGGAGGGGGGGAATGGGGGGCGCGCAAGGCTGGCCCCGCCCCTATCGCCCTTATTTGGGCATGCGGAAGCGGAGAGCCCCGCCCCTTTCCCGCCGGGCTCCGCCCCTTCCCGTGACGTCAGTGTTGTCCTTATATGGGCATGGAAGCGGGGGGCGGGGATCCCCGTGTGAGTTCCGGGGGGACACAGGGGACCCCCAGACACACGGGAGGGGACACAGGGGACCCCCAGAGACAGGGGAGGGGGCACAGGGGACCCTCAGACACAGGGGAGGGGCACATGGGAGGGGGCACAGGGGACCCCCAGACACACGGAAGGGGGCACAGGGAGCCCCAGACACAGGGGAGGGGGCACAGGGACCCCCAGACACAGGGGACCCCCAGACACAGGGGAGGGGACACAGGGACCCCCAGACACAGGGGAGGGGGCACAGGGACCCCCAGACACAGGGGAGGGGCACAGGGGACCCCCAGACACAGGGGAGGGGGCACAGGGACCTCCAGACACAGGGGAGGGGGCACAGGGACCCCCGCAAACACATGGGGGGGACACAGGGATCCCTCAAGCACAGGGGATATCCCCGATCCACGGGGGTCCCCCCACCTCAGAGTGCGGGGGGGGACACAGGACCCCCCCCCCAGCCCATGGCGGGGAGCGCACGGACCCCCCAAACCACGGGGAGGACCCCACCTCGGGGGTCCCTGACCTTAATCCCCTCCCCAGTTTTCACGGGGACCCCAAATCCATGTGGGGGGATACAGAGACCCCCTCCCACTCCACGGGAATTCCAGCTCCCCTTGGAGCACGGAGCCCCCCCGGACCCGTTTCCGTCCCCGGCGCCACCGAGACGCGGCTGAGCCGCCGCGGGGCCGGATGCGGTGGCGGAGGCGGGGGGGGGCCCGGGGCGGTCCCGGGGCCGGATGCGGTGGCGGGGGGGCCGCGGGGGGGTCAGGCCGGTACAAGAAGCGCGGCGGGGCCGTCCCGGAGCACTCGGAGCGAGGACGCGATGGAGGAGGCGCAGCGGCTGCTGACGGTGTCGGTGTGGAAGCTGTACCGGTGCCGGCTGCGGCGGGGCGGGCTCCGCCTGCACCGGAGCCTGCAGCTCTCGCTGCTCGTCCGCGCCGCTCGCCACCGCTACCTGAGCGCCCGAGCCGCCGCCGAGACCCTCCCGGGGCCGGAGCCTGCCGGGGCTGCGGCGGGCGGAGCGACCCCCGAAGCGGGCAGCGACCCGAGCGGAGACCCCCGGTGCCCGAACACACCGAGCGCGGACAGACTGAGTCCCTGCAGCCACCGGACCGACCCGAGCGGAGACCCCCGGTGCCCGAACACACCGAGCGCGGACAGACCGAGTCCCTGGAGCCCCCGGACCGACCCGAGCGGAGAACTCCGGTGCCCGAACACACCGAGCGCGGACAGACCGAGCCCCCGGACCGAGCAGGAACGAGGGAACCCCCTCAGGCACTGGAGCGGCGACCACCCGACCCTACCGAGCGGAGCCCGCCGCAGTGAACGGCACCGGGGATGCCTCCCCGGCCGACCGACCGAGGACTCCCCGAGCCCCCCAGCCGGTGACAGCCCGGCCCCACCGACCGCGGAGCTCCGTCCCGCCCCGGACCCCGCCAACCGGGACCGGGACCTCCTCCCGACCGCGGACCCCCGTGCCGCTCGGGACCCCGCGAACTGGGACCCCCCGAGCGCTGCCCCCGGCCCTCCCCGGCCCACCGGAGCTCCCCGGGCCGGGCAGAAGCGGCGCAGCAGCGGCTCGGCGGGACCGGGCCGGGGGCCGGTACCGAGCAAACGGGCGCGGCTCGAGGCGGAAGCGCCGCCGCTGCCCCCGGGGCCGCCCGGGCGCTGCTCGGGGCCGCCCGCAGCCGCCTTCGGCTTCCTGGTCCGCGCTGTCGGGGCGTGCTGAGCCCTCCGCGGACCCCTGGACGCACGGACATTAACGGGGCTCCACCCCGGACACGCGGATCCGGTTCTGGAACGCCCCGGGACACACGGAACTTAACGGGGTTCCCCCCCGGACACGCGGATCCGGTTCTGGAACGCCCCGGGGCTCACGGAACTTAACGGGGATCCCCCCCGGACACGCGGATCCGGTTCTGGAACGCCCCGGGGCTCACGGAACTTAACGGGGATCCCCCCCGGACACGCGGATCCGGTTCTGGAACGCCCCGGGGCTCACGGAACTTAACGGGGATCTCCCCCGGACACGCAGATCCGGTTCTGGAACGCCCCGGGGCTCACGGAACTTAACGGGGATCTTCCCCGGACACGCGGATCCGGTTCTGGAATCCCCCGGACACGCGGAACCAGAACGGGGAGCCTCCAGACTGGTGCGGACCGCTCCGGTGGAACGGAACGGGACACGAACGGACTCTCGGGGCTCCCGGTGGGGCACTCCCTCCCGTCCCGGGGACCATCGCGCTTGGAGGGGGTGCTCCAGGCTGGCCCTGCCCTCACCCCCTCCTTAATTGTGGTTAATTATTATTTTGTTAATCAAATAAAAGTGGGTTTTGTGCAGCCGATGCCTCGAGGGAGTTTTTTGGGGGGGTGGGGGTTCGTTGTGTCCCCGTGACCCCTCCTCGATTTCGGGGGAGGGGAACAGCGGGAATTTGGGGTTTGGGGGCGTTCAGGGGATCCTCTGCTGGGTCGGGGCGGCTCGGTCCGAACCGGGGGGGGCGGATCCGGACCCCTGGGCCCCCCCTCGCCCCTTCCTGCTTCGGTTTCCCGCCCGAGCGGGACACGGGGGTGGGGGGGGAATATCCGGCACCTGCCGCGGGGGCGGGGAGACCACCCGGGAAACCCCCCCCGGTCCGCTGGAAGCTCCAGGCTCTCCCCGCGCGGGGTGGGGAGGGGCGGCGCGGAGTTACCGGGGGGTCACGGGGGGCTCCGGGCCCGCATGGGTTCGTGTGTGTGTCCCCCCCCCCCCCCCCCCCCGCTGTCCCTCCCACCCCGATCCCGGGAAGGAGCGAGACGGGCTCGATCCAAAATTCCTTTTTTTTTTAATGGTTCTGGTTTGGGACTTTTCGGGTTAGGGTTCGGTTCGGTTTTGTTGGGGTTTTTTTTTCTTTTTTTTTTTCTTTTTTTTTGCCTTTGATCTTTTATTTCTGGTTTCGGTTACTCGGTTCATGCAATGGCGGCGGCCCCGGTTCTGCCGCCTCCGTGCCTCGGGCGGGGTGGGGGGGCCGGTGCCCGTTCCCGGTGTTCCCGGTGCCCGTTCCCGCCGTTCCCGGTGGCGGTACCCGGTACCCGGTGCCCGTCCCGGAGCCTCCCGGGCTCCGCTCCCGTCCCGGCGGCTCCTCCCGGCCGGGGGCTCCCCCGGGAGCTTCGAGGGGTCCCGGGGAGTCTCGGGGGTCCCCGGGGCCGCCCCCCCCCCCGCGGCGGCGGCGGCGGCGGCGGCTCCTCCAGATGATAAAACTCATCCAAAACCCCGGGAGCGGGCGGGGGGGGGTGCGGTGCGGGTGGCGACTTCCACCCCCCTGGCCGCGACACGTGGCGGAGCGCCCTGTCGCGATATGTCGGCTACGTGCGCGCCCTGTCGCGACACGTCGTGGGAGGCGCCGCTAGCAGCAGTCATCGTCCGTCTCGCTGTAGGGGTCGCGGAGGCCGGGCCGCCCCTTCCCGGCGCCGTGGCCCGGGTAGTACCCGTTCGGCAGCCGCCGGGCGGGCCGGGGGGGCGACGGGCCGCCCCCACCGGGGGTGCCGCTGCCGCGGGGGGCGCGGGGGGCGCGTCCGTCGAGTGGCATCGGCGGCGGCTCCGCGTCGCGGTGGGGCCCGCGGGGGGGCTGGGCCAGCGGCGGCGGGCGGGCGGCGGGGCGGGGGTCGGCGGGCGGCGGCGGGCGGCGGGGGCCGCGGGCGGGGGGCGGCGCGGCGGGCGGGGGGCGGCGGGCGGCGGGCGAGTAGGAGACGTGGGGCCGCGGCGTGGCGGGGGTCGGCGGGAGCTGGCGGCGGGCGCGGCGCGGGGTGCTGGTCCCGGAGGTGGAGAGCACCGGGCTGCCGCTGACCGAGCTGCTGCCCTGCAGCGACAGCGACACGGGGAGGTGGCGGCGGGGGCGGGGAGGGGACACACGGACAGCGGGGAGGGGACACACGGACAGCGGGGAGGGGACGCGGGGACGCGGACACACGGACACGGGGCGGGGGCAGGAAGGGAAACGGGGACCCGGGGGTGTCGCAGCCACGGCGGGGGGGGACACAGCCACGAGCCGTGCAGGCACGGGGAGGGGGACAAAGGAGAGCAGAAGGGACAGAAGTGACACGGGGGTCGCGGGCGGGACGCGGGTGCGCCGGGTCCCCCCAAAAGCACTCGCAAGGCAAAGCTCGGGGTCCGGGGTGGGCAGCGGGGGGGGGGGGTGGGGGCATGGAGGAAGCGGGGGGGGCTGGAGAAGTTTGGAAGAGTCATCCCGAAGTGGGAGCGCTGTACCCCAAATCTGGGGGGCGTTATCCCCCAATGGTTCCGTGCGGGGAACAATCCGCTTTTTGGGGGGGCCCGTGAGCCCCCGATGCCAGGCTGGGATCGGGGGTCTGGGGACCGTCACCCCCAATTCGGGCATCTGGGGGGGGTCCGTGCTCTCTGAATGGGGGTGCTGCGGACCCCAGACCCATCTCAGGATGTGGGGGAGCCGTGTAGCCCACCCTCGTTAGGGTGAGGGGGGGGGTCTGCGCACCCCCAAACCTCAGAACAGGCTCTGTGCCCCCCCAGACTATAGTGGAGCCCCCAAACCCAGGTGGGGAGGGGGCTTGAGACCGCTTATTCAGGGGTGCACCCCAAAAGAGGGGTGTGAGGGGTCCCTGCAGCCTAGTGCAAGCCTGGAGGGGTCCCTGTACCCCAATTTTGGTCTGGGGGAGTTCCGGGGTCCTTCTGGGGGGGGATAAATGGGAAGATGTAGGGGGGGGTCACCCCAAATCATCCCAGGGTGGCAAAGCAGCTCCTCCCGGAGTCACAGACGGATTTTTTTGGGGGGAGGGGTGGGGGGGTGGCAGCTTCATTCCAAACTTTCCAGGGTGGCCGGAGCCTGGAGGGGCCGGAGCAGATTTTGGGGGGCCCCGAGCCGCTTACCTGGGCCACCCCTCGCCGTGACAGCGCAGCCAAAGCACAGCGATGGGGAAACAGAGAGGTGAATCAAGGCAGGGCCCCCCCAAGCAGCCGGGGGGGCCGGGGGGGCCAAGCGAGGGGGGGCTCTGTGCAGGGCGGGGGGTGCGGGAGGGGCCGAGAGCAGGGAGGGGAGGGGGCGCATCTGGAGGGGTCGAAGCGTCGCCGCTGCCCCCCCCCCCACCCAGCCCATCACCATCCCCAAATTCTTTTTTGGGGGGATCCTCTCCACTCCATCACCCCCCCCATTGGGTGCTGCCCCTCCTGGGGGGGGGGGGTGGACTCCCAAAGTCGGGGCTGAGCCCCCAAGCCGGGGGGTCTGGAACCCCCAGGATGGGCACTGGATCCCCTAAGGAATGGGGGGCTGGACCCCCAAGGTGAGCACTGAAGCCCCCAAGGCTGGGGGGGGGGCTGGACCCCCCCATGTTGGAGCGCTGAGGGGGCTCTGCTGGTGTAACTGGGACGCCACCAGTACCGAACTGGGGCAGGCAGAACGGGCGGGGAGGGGGGGCGTCCCACAGCCCCCCCTCCCCCCCCAGCCTGAGCAGCACCCATAGGGGATTGGGAGGGGGGGGTGGTCTTTGGTTGAAGACAGCGGGGGTGCAGCCCTTGTCCCCCCCAAAGGCGGGGGGGGGTCCTAGAGGCGGAGGGGGGGGGAGCGGAGGGGGGCACCCACCTGGCGGGGGGCCGCGTGTTCCCGGCCCTCGCTGGGCGAGCGGGACCAGCGGCGGTCCCGGGAGCGGGGCCGCCCGTAGTCGTGGCGCTCGGGGGGGGGCACGCAGCGGTCGCGGTCCCCCCCGGCGCCCCCCCCCGTGGTGGTGGTGGTGGTGATGGTGGTGGTGGTGCCGGTGCCGCCGGTCCTTGGGCCGCCCCCGCTCGGGGTCCCGCTCCTTTGGGGGGGCGTCCCCCGACTGCGTGGTGACACTCAGGTCCGTGCCCAGCCCTGGAGAAGGGGGGGGGGGTCAGGAGGGGGCGTGGGGGGACCCCCGAGGTGTGGGTTTGGGGGATTTTGGGAATCCTTGGGGATTTGAGAAGTTCTCGTTGGATTTGGGGATTTTTTAGGGGGTAGGGGTGGGAATTGCATTGGATGTTGGGGTTCTGCTGGGAACTGGGGGGTCCTCTGGGGTGTGGGGTCACTTATGGGGGTTTTGGGGTCCTTGTGGGGGGGCCTTGAGGCGGTTTTTGCGGGGGTTTGATGTTCTTGGGGGATTTTAGGAGTCTTTGGGAGATTTTTTGAGTTCTGGTGGGATTTGGGGGTTTTTACGGCATTTTTTGGGGTCCCCAAGGATCTGGGGGCGCCCAGTGGATTTTGGGGGACAGCAGACGGTGACTGAGGTGACACCAGCGGCCGGAAAAGACCCGGTGGCCTCGGGCCAGGAGCCAAAGTCACCTGGCCACCGGTCACGGGTGGACTTGGCTACAGCCAGGACGGAGCGGGGCCACGTCCCCACGCAGGGGACGCGCGGGGATCGCACCTGTGTCGCCGTCGGTGTAGCGGCTGAGGGAGCGCTCGGAGGCGCGGTGGCCGCGGTGGCCGCGGCGAGGGTGGTGGCGCTGGCCGTCCTCGGCGGGCGGGACCCGCTCCAGGGAGAAATCGTCCAGGCGAACGCCGCGGGCGCGGGAGTGACCCAGCAGCGAGGCCGAGCGCTTCATGGGGCTCGAGTCCGCGATGGTCTGCGGGACACGGGCCGGGGGCGTCACCGGGGCAGGGCGGGGGCGCCGGGAGGGACAGCGGAGCCGGGGGGCTCGGGGGGCTTACCGGGAGGGGGGGGTTGCAGAGGGAGCGTGGCCTGGGGGGGTTACCTGAGGGGGGTGGGGTCACCTGTGTGCTCCGAGCCCTCCGGAGCGTCGCTGGCCCAGATCCCTCCGGTCCGTCCGTCCATCCCACATCCATCCGTCTGTCCGTCCATCCGTCCTCCCCTCCCTTCCCCATCCCTCCTCCGGACACGGCAGCTGACCGCTGTCCCCTCCCAGGGCTGTCCCTTCCAGGGCTGTCCCCCTCCAGGGCTGTCCCTTCCAGGTCTGTCCCCTCCAGGGCTGTCCCCACGGCCCCCGGATCCGTCCCTACGCCCCCCGCCCTCGCCCCCGGTGGGACGCAGGCGGTGTTCCCCGTTGTCACTCACACTGTCCCCATTGTCACCGTGTTCCCACGGCCCTGGGGTGGCTCCCCAGGACAGATCCGCCCCCCCCTCCCCGGCCTGCTGCTCTAAGCATTGAGCTGCTGCTGAGTGAGATCGGGGGGAGCAGAGGGACACGGACAGGGGACAGGGACAGGGACAAGGACAGGGACACGGACAGGGGGACAGGGACAGGGAGAGGGGACAGGGAGAGGGACAAGGACAAGGGGACGGGGCAGGGAGAGGGACAGGGAGAGGGACAAGGGGACAGGGAGACAGGGACAAGGACAAGGGGACAGGGACAGGGAGAGGGACAAGGACAGAGAAACAGGGACAAGGACGCTGCTCCTCACTGGCGAGGTCCAGGTGTCCACAGGTGGTGCAGAAGGTGACACGCAGGGGACAAGGTGTGGGGGCGGGGGGGAACACAGGGACAGTCGGGGGGACCGTGAGGGGTCCAGGGGGCCAGTGGGGTGGGGGGGCTTTGAGGTCCAGGGGATCTCTGGGGGGTTCTGGAGGGGAGTGAGGGGTCCGGGGAGGTCTGTGGGGTGGAGGGGGGCTCTGGGTGTGGCTGTGCGGGTCCGAGGGAGGCTGTGGGGTGCCGGGGGGTTCCGAGGAAGACTTTGGGGTGCCGAGGGGGGGTCCGAGGGGCGGGGGGCTCTGGCGAGGGGGTGGGGCTCGGGGGCCCCGCGGTACCTACACTGAGGTTATTGCCTCGGGGTCGGACCTTCCTCCGCTGCCAGAGCCGGCCCAGGAGGTGCCCGCGGAGCCGGAGGAGAGACAGAGACCGCTGTGAACCCGGACCGGGGGTCCGGGGGGCGCGGGGGGGCGGGGGAAGCAGCCAAGCAGCGGGGGGGGGGGGGCAGCAGCAGCAATGAGCAGAGCAGCCAGAGCGTCCCTGTCCCCGTCCCCGTCCCTGTCGCTGTCCCCAGCGAGCCGCGGGGACGCTCCTACAGCTGGCAGCAGCGGGGCTGGGGACCCTCCGGAGCCCCCGATTTTGACTCTGTGCTGGAGCCCAGTGTCCCCACGGGGGACCAGTGGCCACCGGGCCACCCCACGTGTGTCCCCCCCACCACGCCAGAAGCCCCCTGCTGCCATGCTCATGCCCCCCTCGAGACCCCCAGCCCAGCGCTGCAGCCATTGCAGGGGACACGGGACACTGCCAGGTGTCCCCAAGGCCACCCCCTCCCCACCATTAAAGCTGCGGGGGGCGATGCCAGCCCAGGGACGGTCCCCGGTGTCCTCGGCGTGACAGCACGGGTGGCAGCCGGGGCTGTGCCCTCACCTGGGTGTCGGCAGGCAGGCGGGGCATGGAGGCGGCGCGGCCGTGCCCCTCCATGAGCAGGTAGTCACTGTCCGAGTGGCCATCCTTGGGCATCTCCCGCATCTCCACCAGCTGCGGCACCGGGGAAACTTAGGCACGCCGGGGGGGTGGCGGGGCGACGTGGGAGCGGGCAGGGGACACGGGGGAGGTGTGGCCCGCGGTGGCACCGCCGCTCACCTGGGAGTTGGGGCGGCTGTTGGGGACATCGTCCGGGTGTCCCCGCTCGGGGCTCCAGGTGCCGGTCCTCTGGAACATCTCCTGGGCGCGCTGCGTGACCCAGGACTGGCTCTCCTTCATGTCCCCGTCCCGCGCGGGCCTGGGGGACAGCGGCGCTCAGAGCCCCGCTGGGACACCGGGGACACCGGGGACACCGGGGGGGCACTTACGGCTCGGCCGCGGAGGCCGCGTCCGGTCCCGGGGGCCCCTCCTGGGTGGGGGACGGTGGCTCCATGCGCTGGAACATCAGCGGCGTCCGGTTCTGTGGGGACACGGGGACATCAGGGACACCGGGACAAGGGGACACCGGGACATCAGGGACACCGGGACAAGGGGACACCGGGACAAGGGGACACTGGGACACCAAGAGGGGACACCGGGACAAGGGGACACCGCGACATCAGGGACACCGGGACACCGGGACAAGGGGACACCGGGACACCAAGAGGGGACACCGGGACAGCGGGACAAGGGGACACCGGGACATCAGGGACACCGGGACACCAAGAGGGGACACCGGGATGGCAGAGGAGGGGACCGGGCCGAGCTGGGAGCTGCGGGGCGGTGGTGGGGACACCGTGGGGTGACAGGGAGGGGACAGTGGCGGTGTCCCACCTGCTCCTCGCGCATGGCCTGCAGCTTCTTGGCCTTGCTCTGCCGGTAATACTCCATGATCATCATGGCCGCGTAGATCTTCCCCACCGTCAGGTCGGTGGCTGCGGGGACACGGGTCAGCGGGGACAGCGTGGGGACAGCGGGGACAGTGGGGACAGGGTGGCCCCTTACACTTGTGTGGGGTGACGAGCAGGTCCAGGTTTTTGGGGGACAGGTTGGGCCAGATGGCGATCATCTCCTTGCGCAGCTCCGCGTCCATCTGCTGCTTGTCAGCCCCGCCTGCGGGGACACGCGGGGGACACGCGGGTGACACGGGTGGCTCCGCGCGTCCTCGGGGACACCCCGGCCTCGCCAGCCCCGTGGGGACCCGTGTCCCCACGCACACCCCCTCCGTGTGCCCACCTCCCCTTGTCTGCTGCGTCCCTTTTGTCCCTGTGTCCCCCCACGTCCCCGCGTGTCCCCCGTGTCCCGCGATGTCCCCGTGTCCCCCTGCCTTTGGCGATCTTGATGTCCAGCGCGGTGCGGATCAGGGCCATCAGGGTGGAGTTGAAGTGCACCGTGTTGTCATCGGCCACCGGCAGGTCCATACGGAGCAGCCGCTGCGGTGGGGGGTCAAATTTGGGGAGGGGGTGTCAGCCGGCACCCCCAACCCCCCCATCCCCGGGGGGAAGGGCGGGGCTGGTGAGAAGGCGGGGGCAGCCCCGCCTTGCGGGCGGGGAAACTGAGGCACGACCCCCGCAACCCCCCCTTGGCCTCCCGCCTTCTCCCCACGGAATTCCCAGTTTGGGGAGGGGGGGGTGGGGCACGGCCAAGCGGGACCCCCAAAATATTTTTTTTTTTGGGGGGGGGGGGGGGCGGCGCATGCGGTTCATGCAGCAGGAGGAGGGGGGGGCTCATTCCCAGTCCCATTCCGTGGATTTTTGGGGTTTGGGGGGGTGCAATCCGGCATCCTCAGGGTGGGGGGGGTCACACGTGCGTGGAGGGATGATTTTGCCAGGCCTCAGCCCCGCGCCCCCTCCCCCTCAGCTCCCGCTGCCCCTCCCAAAAAACAGCGACCCCCCCCCACCCGCCCCACGACCACCCCCATGCAGCCCCGCGGAGCGGGGAGGGGGTGCAGAGCGAGCGATGCCAGCGGGGAAACTGAGGCACGGACTCCCCCCCACCCCATGCCCGACCCCACCCCCCCACCACGATGCAGGCCCCCCCCCCCACCCCACGATGCAGCTCCGGAGTCCCCGCGGTTCGGGGGGGGAGGGGCGGGGGCCGTGCAGCAGCCGGGGGGGGCTCACTGAGGGGGGAGGAGGTGGGGCTGGGAGGGGGGGGGTCCCTAAAATGGGGTACGCTGGGGGAGACCCCCGATACAGGGGGTGCAGGAACCCCAAAGTGGGGCTGGGGGGCTGGCTGAGCCCTTCGGGGGGTCCTAAAAGGAGGGACCCCAAAATGGGGCGGTGGGGGCGCTTGGTGCCTTCGAGGAGACCCCAAACTGGGGCTGGGGGGGCCCCTTTGGGGGACCCCAAAAGAAGATTTTGGAGGGGGGGCTGAGAACCCACAAGGGGCCCCAAATAGCGGCTGGGGGGATTTGGTTGGTCTCTTCAAGGGGACCCCAAATTGGGGCTGGGGGGGGGCTGGTGGAGCCCTTTGGGGGCACCCCAAAAGGAGGGACCCCAATTTGGGCCTCTAGGGTGGGGCTAGTGGAGCCCTTTGGGGGACCCCAAAAGGAGGGACCCCAAATTGGGGCTGGGGGGGCGCTGAGCTCTTTGTGGGGACCCCAAAAGGAGAGACCCCCTCCAAATTTGGGCTCTAGGGGGGGGACTGAGCTCGTTGAGGACACCCCACATTGGGGCTGGGGAGGCGCTGAGCTCTTTGTGGGGACCCCAACAGGAGGGACCCCAAATTGGGGCTGGGGGGGCTGGTGGAGCCCTTTGGGGGGATCCCAAAAGGAGGGACCCCACATTGGGGCTGGGGGGGTGCTGAGCCCTTTGGGGGCACCCCAAAAGGAGGGACACCCCCAAATTGGGGCTCTGGGGGGGGTCTCGTTGGTCCCTTCCAGGAGACCCCCGAAGGAAATCCCCCGGAGACCTTTGAGGGGTCCAGCTGAGCCCCAGGGGGACCCCAAAACCCCTTTTGGGGTGGTTTTGGGGGGGTGGGGTTATTTAGAAGGGGGGGGGGCGCATCTTACCCAGCCCATCCTGGGGGGGCTCAGCAGGGGCCAGCGGCCGCAGGAGGGAAAAACCAAAAAAACCACCAAAAAAACCCCAAAAAAACCCACAACTCCCCCAAAGTGCGTCCGGGGGAGGCCGGGGGGGCACCGGCGGGGGGGTTATTCTACCTTATAGGCCACGCGGGGGGGGCAGCTGGTGCCCAGCCCCAGCGGCGGCGACATGTGCCGCAGCATTTCGTACATGTCCGCGAGGGTCAGGCGGCCCCTGGGGGCGAGAGAGGGGGGGGGACACACCGGGGGGGGGTTACCGCGGGCGGGGGCGGCGGCGACACCGAGAGAAGAAATTCTGAGAGTCAGCGGGGAACAGGAACGGAGAAATGTGTAAAAAGGAAAAGGGGAGTGTGGAAATGGAAAAAAAAATTAGAGTTGAATTAGAATCAAAATAAAATAATAAAAAAATAAAATAAAATAATTTTTTAAAAAATTAGAATTAAATTAAAATTAATTTTTAAAAATTAAAACAATTACAATTTTTTTAAATTAAAACAATTAAATTTTTAAAAAAATAAACCAATTTAAATTTTAAAACAATTAAAATTAAAATATTTTTTTAAAGTAGAATTAAATTAAAATATTTTAAAAAATTAAAATATTAAATTAAAATCAAAATAATTTTTTAAAAATTAAGATTAAGTTAAAATTAAAATAATTTTTAAAAAATCAGAATTAAATTAAAATTAAAATTAATTTTTAAAAAATAATAATTAAATTAAAACTAAGATAAAATAAAATAAAATAGAAAATGGAAAATTCAAAACAAAAAAACTATGAAATAAATTTTAAATTAAAAAAAAATTAAATCGGAAAATTTTAAAAAATTTATTTAATTTTTTTTAAAAAAGAGACTAGAAATTTAAAAACAAAGGAATGAAATTAACCAGAATATTTAAATGATTAAACATAATCAAGTAGCGAGAAGGATAAAGATGAGAATAAAAAAATAAAATTAATAATGAGAATAAGAAGAATGTGGAGAATAAAAAAATTATGAAAATAATTCAGAAATAAATATATGAAACTAAGATATATTTAAATAAAAAATATTCAAATGACAAAAATAATTAAATTAAGAAAATAATTTAATAATTAAAATAATATTGAAAATAATTTTATTATGTAAATAATTAAATAATAAAAATCAAATAATAAAAATAAGTAACAAAAATATAAATAATGATAATAATTTTACAATGAGAACAATTAAATAATGTAAATAAATAATGAAAAACAAATGGATTACGATAAATAATTAAATTATGGTGAATTATTAATGGGTAAATAATAATAAATAAATAAAAACTATTTTAAAATTATAAAACACGGCATAACAAAATAATGATAACAATAAAATAATAATAATAATAATAACCTGATAAATAATGATAGATAATAAAAATTTAAATAATAGTAATTTTATAATAATAAAATAATGCATAATAAAATAATAATAAAATAATACATAACAAAATAACAATAAAATAAAATAACAATAAAATAAAATAACAATAAAATAAAATAACAATAAAGAATAATAAATAATTACGGAATTAATAATACTAAATAGTAAAACAACATAATGAATAATAAGAAATAATGAAATAATGGGAATAAAAACAATAAACAACAATGTAATGAATAATAATAAATAATAAAATAACGGAAATAAAATAACAATAAATAACAACCCAATGAAAAATAATAAGCAGTAAAGCAATAATGAATAAAATAATACTAATTATGAGTAATCAATATGCAAACAGAACCATTCAAACCAACCAAGAACCAAAGCTAGGCCAAGCAGAATTTCCCCTCCTGGCCCCACCCGCGCTGCTCGGGGGGTTTTTGGGGGGGGTTTGGGGGTGCCCCATGCCGGGGGGGCCGCGGGAAGCCGGGGGGGGGTCTCCATGCCGGGGGGGCTGTGTGTCCATATACATGATATATATTTTTATTCCATATATATGATGTATATCTGGCGCCGGGAAGCGCATTCGGGGGCGGGGGAGGGGCGGCGTGGCTTGGGGGGGTTTGGGGGGGGGGTCGGTTTTGGGGTGGGGGGGCGAACCTTGCAGGCCACCCTATGGGGGCATTTCTTGCCCAGGCCCAGGGGGGGGGAGATCACGCGCAACAAACTGTACATGTCCCGGTAGTGGATGCGCCCGCTGCAAGAGACACACGTTAGTGGGGGGGCGGGACCCCCCCCAAAACTGGGACAGCCCCTCAAACCGGGACAGCCCCCCCTAAACCGGGACAGCCCCCCCTAAACCGGGACAGCACCCCCTAAACAGCGACAACCCCCCTAAACCGGGACAGCACCCCCTAAACCGGGACAGCCCCCCATAAACCGGGACAGCCCCCCCTAAACCGGGACAGCCCCCCCTAAACCGGGACAGCCCTCCCTAAACCGGGACAGCCCTCCCTAAACCGGGACAGCCCTCCCTAAACAGCGACAACCCCCCCTAAACCGCGACAATCCCCACGGGAACCCCTCTGGGCCGGGGGGGCTGCGCCCTCTGCAGGAGACACACGTTAGTGGGGGGACTGGACCTCCCCCCCCCAAAAAAACCTGGGATCCTCCCCAAAAACTGGGATACCCCCCCCAAAAACAGGGACAATCCCCCAGAACCCCCCCAAGACCTCTGTGGGCCAATGTGAGGGGGCAGAACGGGATCCCCCCTCCCAAAAAAACCGGGACACGCCCCCTCAAATCGGTACAACCCCCCCCCCCCAATAGCGGGACACCCCCCCGAGATCCCCCCCGAGACCCCTCCGGGCCGGGGGGTAGGGAAGGTGCGTTATTGGGGGTGGGGACCCCCCCGTGGGGACCCCCCCCGGGGAGGTTTGGGTACCTCAGACCCCCCCGGGGTGGGGAGGGGTCGATAGGAACCCCCAGGACCCCCCCCCCCCGGGACAATTCAGGCTCCAGGCACCCCAACGGGTTTTGGGGGGGGGGACACACCAGGGGATCCCCCACGGAGGAATTGGGGGGGGTCTCGGGGTCACCTTTTCTGCCCCCTCCCCACAAACCCCACAAACCCCCGGGCATGGGGGGGGGGGGGCATGAGACCCCTCTGCTGAGAGGGGACCGTGTGGTCTGGGGGTGTCCCTGTCCCCCCCCGGAGTGTCCCGGTCACTCCCAGGATTGTCACTGTCCTCCCTGCAGGGTCTGGGGGTGTCCCTGTCCCCTCTGGGGGTCTGGGGGTGTCCCTGTCCCTCCCCAGGTGTGTCCCTGTCCCTCCCCAGGTATGTCCCTGTCCCTCCCCAGGTGTGTCCCTGTCCCCTCCAGGTATGTCCCTGTCCCCTCCAAGGGGTCTGGGGGTGTCCCTGTCCCCTCTGGGGGGTCCGGGGGTGTCCCTGTCCCCTCTGGGGGTCTCCCTGGTCCCCCCCCGGGGGTCCTTACCAGGCGGCGGGGTCGTACTCGGCCCAGACCCGCACGTACTCGTCCAGGTGGTGCGGGCCCAGGATGGACGAGTCGCGCGTCAGGTACTCGAAGTTGTCCATGATGACGGCCACAAAGAGGTTCAGCATCTTCGGGGGGGGTGCAGGGGGGTCAGGGGTCTGTCCCCACCCCCACCAGAGCCCCCCCTAGGGACACGGAGCCCCCCCGGGCTCAGCAGAGGGAGAGGAAGGAGATGAAGGGCGGATTAGGGGTGTAGGGAAGGGGCTCTGGGGGGCACGGGGAGGGTTTGGGGGTGCTTTGGAGGGGTTTGGGGCATGCTTGGGGGGCAGTTTGGGGCACTTGGGGGGGGTTGGTGGGGTTTGAGGGCAGTTTAGGGCACTTTGGGGACGTTTTATGGGGGTGTGATGTGGGTTGGGGGGTTTTGGGGACGGTTTGGGGGAATTTGGGGCAGTCTGGGGGGATTTGGGAGGCTTGGGAACACTTTAGGGGTGCTTTGAGGGAGTTTGAGGGTGGCTGAGGGGGTTTGGGGCAGTTTGTGGGGCTGTGGGATTTGGGGCTCACCAGGAACGAGCAGAGGAAGATGAAGGACACGAAGTAGAAGTAGGCAAACTCGTTGCCGCACTCGTCCTCCTTGATGCCCGAGTTCTCGTCGCACGGCTTGCCACTGAGGCACGACAGCATGATCTCGTGCCACGCCTCGCCGGTGGCACTCCTGGGGACAAGGGGACATGGCGGTGACACGGCAGGGGGGCTGGCATGGGCGGGGTGGCACCAGCGTGGCACTGGGGGCACTGGGACTTGACCCAGGGATGTGGTGGTGTGGCACTGGGATTACACCAGGTGACACCGCGGTGGCACTGGGATGACACCAGGTGACACCGGGGTGGCACTGGGATGACACCAGGGGACACCGCGGTGGCACTGGGATGACACCAGGTGACACCGGGGTGGCACTGGGGTGGCACTAGGATTACACCAGGTGACACCGCGGTGGCACCCAGGTGACAGCGGGGCTAACCTGAAGAGCAGCATCAGCGCCTGGAAGAAAGTGCGGAAGTTGTTGTGCTGAGTGATGGCCGACTCGTCATCCTCCTCCTCAATTCCGATGTTCCCAAACACCTGGAGGGGGGCCAGGGCAGCTCAGGGGGGGCCGAGGGTGTCACCTGCAGCCGGGGGTGTCACCTGCAGCCGGGGTGTCACCTGCCGCTGGGGGTGTCACCTGCAGCCGGGGGTCTCACCTGCATCCCGATGATGGCATAGATGAAGAAGAGCATGGCGATGAGCAGGCACACGTAGGGCAGGGCCTGGGGGCACAGCGGGGTCGGTCACGGGGCACAGCCCTCAGAGAGAAGCGGGGGGACAGTTCTGGGGGGGTTTAGGGGGCACCTTGAAGGACTGGACGAAGGTCCAGAGCAGGATGCGGATGGTGTAGCCCTGGCGCAGGAGCTTGATGAGCCGCGCGGCGCGGAAGAGCCGCAGGAAGCTCAGGTTGATGAAGTTGTTCTGGAGGGGCGGGGGGGACACGGAAAAAAGGGGATGAGGAGGGGAAAGGGGACCCCGGGAATGGGGTCAGGGGAGGGGAAGGGGTGTGGCAGTGCCCACCTACCCCAAACTCCGTCACCAGGATGTCCGTGATGCTGCCCAGGACCGTCACGAAGTCGAAGACGTTCCAGGCGTCGCGGAAGTAATTCTGGGAGGGGGGGGGGGGGGAAGGGATGTGGGGTCCCGGATCTCAGAGCACCCCTGCACTGACCCCTTAAATCTCAGGGTGACCCTCTGGTGGATTCCTGTACCCAGTGACAGATCTCATGAGGTACTTGGGGTCCCCTGAGCTTTTGGGGGTGTTCTCGACATTCCCGGGATTCCCCGATGTCTTGGCACGCTTCCCCCTCCCCGTGTTCCCAGGGTGTCCTGGTGGTCTGGGGGTCCCCCCAACCCTGGGGTCCCCCATACCAGGACACCGAAGGCCATGATCTTGAGGAGACACTCGAGGGAGAAGAGGGAGGTGAAGACGTTGTTGAACATCTTGAGGACGTTCTCGTAGGTGTCGGAGGCGTCGTAGAACTGCGGGGACAGTGCCGGAGGGTGGGGACAGGGGGACATTGTGGGGTAGGGGTGGCTCCAGGGGGACAGGGACAGGGACAAGGGGGTTTCCTGGATCCCAGGAGTGCTTCTGGTGGGGACAGAGGTGCAGGACAAAGCAGGGCTCCAGGGATGGAGGGACAAGGGCACGGAGGGGACAGAGCAGGACAAACCCCAGGACCACGAGGACCTGGGGGGGTTCGGGGGTGGCAATTACCCCTGGGGGTCCCCCCAGCCCCTCCAGCGCCATCCCTGCCCACCTTCATCATGAGCACGATGGTGTTGAGGGCGATCATGGCCATGATGGTGTACTCGAAGGGAGGGGACACCACGAACTGCCACATGCGGTACTGGAAGCTCTGGCGGTTCTGGGGCATGTGCCGGGTCAGAGGCTTGGCGCTGATGGCAAAGTCGATGCAGGCTCTCTGCAGAGGAGGGGGGGACACGGGGGTGTCACCCACCCCAGAGGGGACGCAGAGATGTCACCCAGCCTGGCGCGGCCCCCAGAGCACCGCACCTCGTTCTTCTCCAGGCTGTACTCCTCCATCATCTTGTCCCCCTGCTCCTGGAAGGTGATGATGATCAAGGCCACGAAGATGTTGACGAAGAAGAAGGGGAAGACCACGAAGTAGACGACGTAGAAGATGGACATCTCCATGCGGTACCCGGGGCTCGGCCCTTGGTTCTCATATGTGGCGTCCACCGAGTGCTTGAGGACCCTGAGGGGCAGGGATTTGGGGCTGGGGGGTCCCCCTGCCTCCATCAGACCCCCACCCCAAATCCCTGCCAGCCTTACTGCGGCCACCCCTCGCCGGTGGAGACGGTGAAGAGGGTGAGCAGCGCCCAGAGCACGTTGTCGTAGTGGAACTCGTACTTCTTCCACTCGCGCTTCTGCGCCTTCACCTCGTTGTCCTTCTCGTAGACCAGGTACTCGCCCCTGCCCGGGGAGGGGCGGTGGGCGAGGGCCGGGCGGGGCGGGGTGGGCCCCTCCCGGCCGGGCCGTACCTGCAGTCCTTCTCGAACTCCTTGGACTCATCGGTGCAGTAGAAGAACTTGCCCTTGAAGAGCTGCACGGCCACCACGGCGAAGATGAACATGAAGAGCATGTACACGATGAGGATGTTGAGGACGTTCTTCAGCGAGTTCACCACGCAGTCGAACACGGCCTGGGGGAGGGGGAGGGTCAGCTGCTTGGGAACCCCCCCCACTGCTTGGGACCCCCCACGAATTCTCCTGCCCCCCCGGAGCCCACCTTGAGCTTGGGCAGCCTCTTGATGGTCTTCAGGGGCCGGAGCACGCGAAGGACGCGGAGGGACTTGATGGTATTGATGTCCTTCCCTTTGCTGCTGCCACTGGTGGGGCCGGGGGGGCAAACAGGGGGTGTGGGACCCCTGGCACGACCCCTGGGAGCCCCAGCAGGACCCCTCCCCCTCCCCTCCCCTCCCACCAAGCTGAGCCACCCCCCACCACCACCCCCTCCCCATCACATGTTTGCCTGAGGCGGTTTTGGGGGGGGGGTGCGGGGGTGGGAATTTGGGGAGGGGGAGCGAGGCACGAGCATGAGCACGAGGAGAGGACGAGGACGGAGAGACGAAGGCGGAAGGATTTACCGTGAGCTGCTCCTGCGGCGGAGGCGGAGGAAGCGGAGAGACAAGGCACGGTCAGAGCCCCCCCTTCCCTGGCACCTCTGACCCCCCCCAAGTGAGGGGGGGGACGCTCGGGGCAGCCCCACCTCGTGGGAGGTGGTCGGGGTCTGCTCCGGGTTTACTCCCATGTTACTCAGGGGCTGCTGGGTCTCGTGGGAGATGCTCAGCCCAGCCTTGGAGGCTGCTCAACTACTCAGGGGATGCTCAGCCTCTACTCGGAGGGTGCTCAGCCTTCACTCTAGGGCTGCTCAGACACTCGGGGGATGCTCAGACTTTACCCCGAGAACGCTCAGCCTTTACTCAGAGAACGCTCAGCCTTTACTCAGAGAACGCTCAGCCTTTATTTTAAGGCTGCCTAGACACTCGGGGGATTCTCACCTTTTACTCAGCAGATTCTCCCCCTTGACTCAGAGAATTCTGCCCCTTTATTCGGGGGATTTTCCCCCTTTGCTCAGGGGATTCTCCCCCTTTGCTCAGAGGATTCTTCCCCTTTGCTCAGGGGATTCTCCCCCTTTGCTCAGGGGATTCTCCCCCTTTGCTCAGAGGATTCTCCCCCTTTGCTCAGAGGATTCTCCCCCTTTACTCAGAGGATTCTCCCCCTTTGCTCAGAGGATTCTCCCCCTTTGCTCAGGAGATTCTCCCCCTTTGCTCAGAGGATTCTCCCCCTTTGCTCAGGGGATTCTCCCCCTTTGCTCAGAGGATTCTCCCCTTTACTCGGGGGATTCTCGCTCCCCCAGGACTCACTCGCCCCTTCCCAGCGGGTTCCTCCTCCTTCCCTGCCACACCGACACGGGGACGGTGACAGGACTACACAGACGCGGTGACAAAGCGACAACAGAGAGCACAGGCAGCGGCACAGACCCCACCGGGGGCACTGGGGGGCACTGGGGGGGCACTCACGTGAAGGCAAAGGCCACCAGCGCCCCGCTGACCACGATGAAATCCAGAATGTTCCACAGGTCCCGGAAATAGGAACCTTGGTGAAGCACCAGCCCCAGATCCACCATCTGCAGGGGGGCAACGAGGTTTGGGGGTGGGGGAAGGGGTCAGGGGGCTCCGGGGGGGCTCCCTCGCCCTGCAGACCCCTCCGCATTCTCACCTTGATCACCATCTCGAAGGTGAAGACCCCCGTGAAGACGTAATCGAAGTAACGCAGCACCTGGAGGGGGGGGCAAAGCTGGGACAGGACCCCACAGAGCCCCCCAAAGCCCCCCCCGGCAGCACCAATTCTCTCAGAGCCGGCACACCCCACCTGCAGAGCCCCCCCTTTTATTCAGGACTTCTTTTGGGGTCCCCCCGCCCCGTCAGTGGCAGAAAAGGGGAGGGGGTGGGGGTCTCACGTTGTTGCGGGGGGCATTGGGCTGCACGGGGTCCTCGGCCGCCAGCGCGATGCTGCTCATGGCAATGACCATGAGGATGCACATCTCAAAGTAGCGCAGGTTCACGATGTAGTGGCACAGCCGCCGGAACCTGCCGAGAACAGGACCCCCCCCGGTGAGGGCAGGACCCCCCCCACCCCAGAACCCTCCCACAGTGAGGGCAGGACCCCCCCCACCCCAGGACCCCCCGCCCCGGTGAGGGCAGGACCCACCCCCGGTGAGGGCAGGACCCCCCCCCACCCCAGGACCCCCCAAGCCTACTCCCAGGCCCTGCTGCTCACTCCCAGTCCCCACCCAGAGCCCCCCCCAGCACCCCAGAGCCCCCCCGCGCCCCCCCAGGCTCACGGGTTGGTGGTGGAGAGGATGAACATGGAGCTGTAGGGCACCATGGGCTTGGGGCCGTTCTCGTCCTGCCCGTCGCCTTCCTCCTCCTTCTTCTCCTCCTCCTCCTTGCGGGGCAGCGGCTCGGGGTTGGCGTTCCTGTTCACTGCAGGGGGGACAGCGCCCTCAGGGACCCCCACCCCCGAGCCCCCTGATCTCCCGAATCCCCCTGATCCCCTAAACCCCACCCCAAATCCCCCCGATCCCCCTGATCCCCTAAACCCCACCCCAAATCCCCCCGATCCCCCTGATCCCCTAAACCCCACCCCAAATCCCCCCGATCCCCCTGATCCCCTAAACCCCACCCCAAATCCCCCCCCGATCCCCCTGATCCCCTAAACCCCACCCCAAATCCCCCCGATCCCCCTGATCCCCTAAACCCCACCCCAAATCCCCCCCGATCCCCCTGATCCCCTAAACCCCACCCCAAACCCCCCCCCGATCCCCCTGATCCCCTAAACCCCACCCCAAATCCCCCCGATCCCACTCACCCCCTAAACTGCCCCGTACTCCCCGCATGTCCCAGACCCCCCCAGACCCTGTCAGATCCTCCCGGACCCCCTCAGACCCTCCCAGACCACCCCAGACCCCCCCAGACCCTCCTGGACCCCACAAACCTCAGCGCACCCCTCCCAATCTTAGCGGCCTCCCCCCAAATCTCGGCGGCCCCCCCCTACCTTGGACCAGGGCGTTGCTGGGGGGCGGCGGGAAGGGGGGTGGGATGTCCACGGCCGTGTGCTCGGGCTTGCCCCCTCCCTTGGAGGGGTTGTTGGGGGGCCCGGGGTTGGTGCCCACCAGGCTGTTTTCGGGGGGTGGGGGGTTGGCGGTGGGAGGGGGCCGGCGGGGGGGGCCGGCAGGGGGGCAGGGGGTGTGGTTGCCCACGGAGCGGGGCGCAGGGGGCTCGGCCGTGGCCAGTTTGTTGTTCTTCATGTTGTCGATGTCCTCGGCCACGGGGGGATCCCGGCGCCCCATGTCCTGCTGGATGGGGCGGGTGGTGGACAGCGTGGGGCCCGACGGCGCCGGGGGCGGCTGCGTCTCCCTGGAGGGGAGCAGAGGGGGGGTGGGCTCAGCGGGGACCCCCAGCACCCCCGAGAACCGCTCCGGGCAGCCGGGAACGCCCGGAGATGCCGGGTTCTCTCCCGGGATCCAGAGCGGCCCCTGCGCGGCTGCTCCGGGGTCTTACCGGCTCTGGGGGCTCCCGGAGGGTCCCACCAACCCCCCGCCCCGGGGGTCCCTGCCGCACCCTCACCTCCTCCGCCGGTGCCGCCGCTCCTTGTCGTCCCTCCTGCCCTCGCCGTCGTAGCCGGGCGGCGGTCCGTGCCGGTGCCGCCTCCGCCGCTCGCCATCCCCGTGCTCCCCGTCGCCCTCTCCCCGCGGCGGCCGCCCTCCTTCCCGGTGCCGCGGCCGCCGCTCGGGCCTGGCTCCCTCCTCGCCCTCCTCGGGCGCTCTCCGGTGCCCGCGGTGCCGCCGGTGCTCCCGTTCCGGCGGGGACCCGGCGCGGCCGTCGCGGCTGCGGTGCCGCGCTTTGGGCCGTTCGCCGTCGCCGTAGCCGCGCTCGGGGCTCGGTTCCCGCTCCGGGTCCCGGCTGCTGCTGCGGGGCCGGCGCCCGCCGGGGGGTCCCGCGGGGGGCTCGGCGGGCCGGGGGCCGCCGCCGTGCTCGGGGTAACGGGGCGGCTGCTGCCGGCGCGGCTCCTCGGCGCGGAGCGGCCCGAAGCGGGGCTCGCCCGGGGGCTCCCCGGGGCGCGTCTTGTTGGTGTTGTTGTTGCGGTTCTCCTGCGGGTCCACCACCAATGGCCGGTCCAGGTGAGTCTTCATGTCCGGGCGCAGGTGGCGAGCGTAGGGAACCTTCCAGCGCTCCTCGGGGTCCAGCTCGCTGTAGAGCGCCTCGCGGCTCGCCAGCAGGTTCTGCTTCCGCAGCTCGCTCGTGCGCTGCTCCCACACCGACTTGGAGGACTTCTGGTTCTTCTGCTGCTCCTTCCTGCGGCCCCCGGGGGTGGGATTGGGTCGGGAGGGGCCGGGGGGAGCGCGGGGTGGGCTTGGGATGGAGCTGGAGCCGGGGAGGGTCTGGGATGGAGGATGGGATGGAGCCGGGACAGAGACGGGATGGAGGCGAGGATGGATCTGGGATGGAGCCGAGATCGATCCGCAGGTGGAGCTGTGGTGAAGCCGGGATGGAGCCGGGGACGGAGCTGGGATGGAGCCGAGGTGGATCCGGGGATGCCGCTGAGGAAGGATTCGGGATGGACCCAAGGATGGAGCCTGGGTGGGTCCGGCCCGGCTCCGGGATGGTTTTGGGGATTTTTTGGACCCAGGGATGGAGCCGGGGTGATCCCGGCGGGCTCCGGACACTCACATGGTGACGGACATGTTGGCTGCGGACAGCGGGCTGACCTCGGCCACCTCCTTCGCCTTCTGCAGCGCCAGCTTCTGGTTGGCGGCTTCCTCCTCCTCCTGCTCATCCTGCAAAGCCCCAGCGCCACGTCCAGCCTGGCTCCGAGACCCCCCCGGACCCTCCGAAGCCCCCAGACCCCTGACCTTGGTGAGCTCCTGCGCGTTGGCCAAGTTGTCCACGGCGATGGCCAAGAAGACGTTCAGGAGGGTGTCTGGGGCTCGTGTCAAGGCAAAGCAGGGCCCAGGGCAGCCCCTCCCCTCCAGCCCACCCCCAGCCCCCCAGGGACCCCCAGGGACCCCAGGGACCCCCAGAATACAGTTTCCAAAGAGGGTGAGGACAATGAAGTAGACGGAGAAAACCATGCCGCCCTTGACGCCGCCCTGAGATTTGATCCCGTCGTACATCACCGCGTTCCAGTCTTCTCCCGTCAGGATCTGGGGTGGGCGGACAAAGGAGCCCTGAGGGCAGCGGGGACCCCCCCGCAAGCCCCCTGCCCCCCTCAGGACCCCCCCCGCCCCGGGACCCCAACCCCATACCTGAAACACCGTCATTATTGCTGCTGGGAAAGTGTCGAAATTGGTGGGAGGGGTCCCGTCGTCAAAATTGAACCTGGGGGAGTTTTTGGGGGGGGGGGCAGCGGTGGGAGCCCCACCAGCAGCAGGTGCCCCCCCCTTCCCCCCCCCCAAGCGGGGGGGAGGCACAGAGACACCCCCCAGCTCCGGGGGATGTCCCATGCCCGGTCACTCACTGTCCCCCGAAGAGCTGCATCCCCAAAAGGGCGAAGACGACGATGAAGAGGAAGAGGAGGAAGAGGAGGCTGATGATGGATTTCATGGAGTTGAGCAGGGACACCACCAGGTTCCGCAGGGAAGCCCAGTACCTGCGGGAACAGCGGCGGGCTGTGCGGGCGTGGGGGGACACCGGGGACACCGGGGGACACGAGGGGACACCGGGGACACAGGGGGATGTGAAGGGGACATGGGGGACGTGAGGGGACACCGGGGGACACCAGGGGACACCGTGGGACACGGAGGGGGCGTGGGGCTCACTTGGTGACTTTGAAGATGCGCAGTAACCTGAGAGCTCGCAGCACGCTGATCCCAAAGGAAGTTCCCGGCTTCACAACGGCCCAGATAACCTCGAAGATGCTTCCGATGATAACCTGGGAGCACAGAGCGGCCCTGGGTGAGCCCATGGATCCCAGATCCCATCCCATGGATCCCAGACCCCATCCCAGATCCCCTGGATCCCACAGATCCCAGACCCCCTGGATCCCCTGGATCCCAAATCCCAGATCCCAGATCCCAGATCCCATGGATCCCAAATCCCAGATCCCAGATCCCGGATCCCAGATCCCAGATTCCCCGGATCCCAGATTCCATATCCCAAATTCCAGATCCCGTGGATCCCAGATCCCAGATCCCCCCGGATCCCAGATCCCCCGGATCCCAAATACCAGATCCCAGATCCCCTGGATCCCAGATCCCAGATCCCCCAGGTCCCAAATCCTGGATCCCAGATCCCAAATCCCGGATCCCAGATCCCAGATCCCAAATCCCGATCCCAGCTCCCAGCAGACTCACGGCACAGTCAAAGCAGTTGAAGGACGAGTGGAAGTAAGGCCGCGTCCCCAGCCCGTACATTTTTATAAACATTTCGGACATAAAGAGTCCCAAGAAAATGAATTCTGCATAGTCTGGGGGGGTGGGGGGGACACCCCGGTCAGCGGGGGCCCCTCCAGGGGACCCCCGGAGGTTTCCCAGGCTGGGGAACCCCAGTGGAGGGGGGGGAGTCCTAAAAGTTGAGTGGGGGTACCATGAACTGGAGGGGTCCAGGGGGAGGTGGGGGTCTTGCGGGAGGATCTGGGGGGGGTCAAGGGGGCTCTCAGGGGCTCAGGGGGGCTTTGGGGGGGCTTTGGTGGGCTTTGAGGGGGCTCAGGAGGGCTTTGGGGGGCTCAGGGGGGCTTCGGGGGGGGGTTCAGGAGCCTCCAGTGGGTTTGGGGGTCTCTGGGGGGGATTTGGGGGAGATTTGGGTGTCTGAGGGTCTCTGGGGGGGATTTGGAGATTTGAGGGTCTCAGGAGAGGATTTGGGGGTCCCAAGGTGGGATTTGGGAGTCTCAGGGTGGGATTTGGGAGTCTCAGTGTGGGATTTGGGAGTCTCAGGGTGGGATTTGAGGGTCTCAGGAGAGGATTTGGGGGTCTCAGGGTGGGATTTGGGGGTCTCAGGGTGGGATTTGGGAGTCTCAGTGTGGGATTTGGGAGTCTCAGGGTGGGATTTGGGGGTCTCAGGGTGGGATTTGGGGGTCCCGGGGTGGGATTTGGGGGTCTCGGGGGTGGGGGCTGTGACTCACAGAGGAAGTCGCAAAGCCAATCTGGCTGTAGTGACCGATAGCAACACACAGGGTGTTGAGGGGGGATTTGGGGGTCTCGGGGTGGGATTTGGGGGTCCCGGGGTGGGATTTGGGGGTCTCGGGGGGGGCTGTGACTCACAGAGGAAGTCGGAAAGCCAATCTGGCTGGTCGTAGTGAACGATAGCAACACACAGGGTGTTGAGGGCTACCAGACTGAGCACGGTCCAGTAGAAGGCCTGAGTTTTCACCATGCGCCGGATGTGGAAGCGCATGCGCCGCTCCCGCTTGTGGAAGAAGGTGGCGTTCTCCAGCTTGGCACTTTTGAGGCTGGCACGGGCGAAGGGGGACCCTGCGGGAGAACCCCCATGGCGCCAGAGGGGGGCGGGGTGTCATTTTGGGAGGTCCTTGTGTCACCTGGGTCACCCGTCCACCCCCCACACCATCCCTGTGTCACCTCAGGGTGTCCCTGTGTCACCAGCACCCCCCAAACCATCCCTGTGTCACCTGGGTCACCTGTGCACCCCCCACGCCATCCCTGTGTCACCTCAGGGTGTCCCTGTGTCACCCAGCACCCCCCTGGGTCACCCATCCACCTCCCCAAACCATCCCAGTGCCACCCCCATCCCCACCCACCCCCTCTAAACCCCCCCCATATTGTGCCCCCAGTGACACCCACCCCTGGTCATGCTGTCCCCTCCGTGCCACCCACCCACGTCCCCTTCGGTCCCCCTCAGTGCCACCCACCCATGGCCGCAATGTCCCCTCGGTGCCACCCACCCGTGTCCCCTTCGGTCCCCCTCGGTGCCACCCACGCATGGCCGCGATGTCCCCTCGGTGCCACCCACCCGTGTCCCCTTCTGTCCCCCTTGGTGCCACCCACCCATGGCCGCGATGTCCCCCAGCTGCTCCTCGCCCTCCTCGGGGCTCAGCAGGTCCGTCTTGCTCCTCTTGCTGGTGGCCCTCCGGAGAGCTCCCGCAGTGGGGGGGGCACAGGGGGGCGGCCGTCACCCGGGGGGTCCCGGGGGGGGTCCCGGGGGGGGTCCCGGGCCGGGTGGGGGTCGCCCCCGGGGTGGGGGTGGGGAGGGGGCTGTGCACTTACCATCGAAGGGGCGGCGGGGCTCAGCCTCGGGCTCGTCCTCGGCCAGGATCACCTCTTCTGAGGGAAAGTGGGGGGCTCAGGGGGGCTTGGGGGGGCTCAGGGGGGCTTTGGGGGGGCTCAGGGGGGCTTTGGGGGGCTCGGGGGGGCTTTGGAGGGCTCGGGGGGGCTTCGGGGGGCTCGGGGGGGGTTTGGAGGTGCTTTGGGGGGCTCGGGGGGCTTAGGGAAGGCTTGGGGGAGGCTCAGGGGGGCTTTGAGGGTATTGAGTGGGGCTTTGGAGGGGTTTGGGGGACCCTTTGGGGGCTCAGGGGGGTTTGTGGGGGGATCCAGGGGGGATCCAGGGGTCTCGGGGGGCCTGGGATGGGGTTTGGGGAGGCTTCGGGGGGCTTGGAGGGCCCGGGGGGGCTTTGGGGAGGATTTGAGGGAACTCAGATCAGTCCGTGAAGGGAATTTGGATGGGTTCGGGGACACCCAAACGGATTTGGGGTCGTGCAGATTTTTGGGGTGGGCTTACGAGGTGGGGGAGGGGGTGTTTTTGGGGGGGGGAGGGTCTAGGAGGGTTTTTGGGGGGTGGTCCCGACCCTCACCCGCCTTGGAGATCCACTCCATGTATCCGTTGAGCTCCCGCTCGATCTGCTGCTGCCGCCGCAGCTTCAGGAACGCCCGGCGGTTCTCCACCCGCTCCCGCTCTTTGGCAAACTCCCTGCGGACCCCCCCTCAGCCTCGGCCCGGGGGGCGCCCGGGACCCCCAGAACCCCCCCAGAACCCCCCAGAACCCCCCCAGAACCCCCCAAAATCCCCCCGAGCCCCCCAAACCCCCTGAGCGCCCCAAACCCTCCTGAGCACCCCAAATCCTCCCGCTTCTCCACCCGCTCCTGCTCTTTGGCAAACTCCCTGCGGACCCCCCCTCAGCCTGGGCCCGGGGGCGCCCGGGACCCCCAGAACCCCCCCAGAACCCCCCCAGAACCCCCCAGAACCCCCCAAAATCCCCCTGAGCCCCCCACACCCTCCTGAGCGCCCCAAATCCCACCGGTTCTCCACCCGCTCCTGCTCTTTGGCAAACTCCCTGAGGACCCCCCCTCAGCCTTGGCCAGGGGGGCTCCCGGGACCCCCCAGAACCCCCCAAAACCACCTGAGCCCCCCAAATCCCCCTCAAAGCCCCCCCAAAGCCCCCCTGAGCCCCATCCACCCTCCCCCCGCTGAGTCTCGGCCCCCGGGGGCCACCTGGGCCCGCCCCCCCAAAACCCGGGACCCCCCCCAAAACCCGGGACCCCCCCCCCGAGCCGCTCACCCGGACAGGACCCCCAGCACGAGGTTGAGCATAAAAAAGGAGCCGATGATGATGAGGGGGATGAAGTAGAGCCAGTTCCAAGTGTTCCCTGAGGCGTCGTTGCTCTGGGGGGGGGCGGGAAATTGGGGGGGGTCCCAAAAATGTCCCGTGAATGGGGGGGGGGTCCCAAAAATTTGGGGGGGGTCCCATGAATCGAGGGGGTCCCGTGACCCCGGGGTGGTCCCCAGGGCTGAGGAGGGAGGGACACGGAGGCACCGGGCGGCACCGGGCGGCGCCGGGCGGGAAAAGGAGGAGGACACCGGGCGGCGCCAAGCAGCACCGGACGGCACCGGACGGGCACCGTGCGGGGAAAGGAGGACACCGGGAGGGGCCGGCCCTCACATAGTAGAGGAGGTCGGTCCACCCTTCCATGGTGATGCACTGGAAGACGGTGAGCACGGCGAAGAGGATGTTGTCGAACTGCGTGATGCCGTAGTTGGGCCCCTCCCAGTACTTCTTGCACTTGGTGCCGTTGGGGCAGATCCGCGCCGGCTCGTCCGTCCCGCACGGGACCTCCACCTTGATCTCGTCTGGGGACAGCGGGGGCTGCTCTGACCCCCCCGCTGCCCCCAGACCCCCCCCGAGCGTCCCCAGGACCCCCCCACGGTGTGACAGAAATAACCGCGGCCAATTAACGGCCAATTAACGGCTTCATCAAGGGACAGCGGCAATTAGGACGTTCCAAATCCAGCACCCGGGGAGATTTTTTTTTTGGGGGGGGGGGGTGGGGACTGTGAGCCAGGGGGGAAACTGAGGCAGGAAGGAGTGGGGTGGGGGGAGAGATTGGGGAAATTTGGGGGAAATTGGGGAAGTTTGGGGAAACTCCGGAGAATTTGAGGGGGGATTCAGGAGGAGCCAAGGGGGGTTAGAGGGGATTTGGGGGGATTTAGGAAGGTTTTGGGGGGTTTGGGGGGGATTCAGGAAGGTTTGGGGGGGGGTTGGGGGGGATTTGGGGGGGTTGGAGAGGGATTTGGGGGAGTTTTGGGGAGGTTTATGGGGGTGTGGGTGGATTTAAGGGGTTTGGGGGGGTTGGAAGGGATCTGGGGGATTTGAGGATGTTTAGAGGGGCTAGAGGGGACTTGGGGGGGTTCTGGGGACACCTGAGGGTTTGGAGGGGATTTGGGGAAGTTTAGGGATGTTTGAGGGGATCTGGGTGGTTTTGGGGACCCCTGAGGGCCGTGGCGCCCCACCTGTGACCAGGTCGAAGCAGGTGGTGTGGAATTTGCCCATATAAAACTCTAATCCTATGATGGCGAAGATGAGGATCGCGAAGAAGAGCAGGAGCCCGATCTGCAGCAGCGGGATCATCGCCTTCATGATGGACTTCAGCACGACTTGTAAACCTGCGGCAGCGGCAACTGAGCGGCCACGAGCCCCGGGACCACCTCTGGAGCCCCCCTGGGACCCCCAAACCCCCCCTGGGACCCCCAAATCCCTCTGGGACCCCCACACCCCCCAGCACTCACTTGGGATCCCCGAGACCAGCTTGAGGGGCCGCAGCACGCGCACGGCCCGCAGCGTCCGCAGGTCGAACTGGGAGCCCACCGAGGCCAGGATGCTGCAGGGACAGCGGGGTCAGCAGCCCTGGGGACCCCCGGCTGGGCCACCGTGGCCACCGAGAGCGGCCACAGCCACTGACACATCCCTGCATGGCCAGGGACCCCCAGGAGACACCAAATCCAAGGGCCACCACTGGCCCCATGGCTACCAAGAGCCACCACATCTTCTGTGAGCCACCACGAGCCCGTGGCCACCCAGTCACAGCTATCACAAGCCCCTGTGAACATGGCACAGGGCCACCAGCCCGTGGCCACCGGGAGCCCCCCCGTGTCCCTGTCACACGGCCGCCAGCCCGTGGCACCGGCAGCCCGCGGCGGAGCCGTGCCAGCCCCCGCCAGCCCCGCGTGTCCCCGCCGCAGGGCCACGTGCCGCGGGGCCGGCAGCCGGTGCAGCCGGTGCCGCCGGTGCCGCCGGCGCGGGCGGTCGCTCGGGGCTATTTTTAGCCCCTTCCGGCGATGCTGCCGCTGCCAAGCGCCGGTGCCAGCCCCGGGCCTGGCGGACACCGGCCGGCACCGGCCCCGGTGTCCCCGAGGGGCTGCAGGGCTGGGGGGGGGGGGGGGGGTCCCGGGTGGAGCCCGGGGCTGGGGGAGGGTCGCCTGTTGCCATGGCAACCGGGTGGTGATGCTCACCCCCCACCCCCCGTGGCGGTCAGGGCTGGGCCCCCCCCAGTGACCCCCAAAACCCGCAGTGACCCCGACTGAGCCACCTCTGCCACTGACCCCCTGCCACCCCAAATAATGCTCCCGCAATTGATCCAGCCCAAATTGATCCACTCCCAATTAATCCACCTCCAATTAATTCACCCCCAATTGATTCCCCTCCAATTAATTCACCCCAAATTAATGCACCCCCAATTAATTCACCCCCAATTGATTCCCCTCCAATTAATTCACCCCCGATTAATCCACCCCCAATTAATGCACCCCCAATTAATCCACCCCCAATTGATTCACCTCCAATTACTTCCCCCCCAATTAGCCCACCTCCCAATGCCGGGACCAGGGGGTGGGGGTCGCAGAGATGGGGGGTGAGGGGCAGAAGATGACACAGGACAGAGCCCCCTCCCCAAAAACTGCCTCAGTTTCCCCGCTGAGGAAACACGGGGCTCTCTGTCACCGGGGCCGGGCTGTGACCAGGGGGGCTTTGTCACGGGGGGGTGGGGTAGGGGGGGTCTCTGGGGTGGGGGTCCCACGGCCGGGGGGGATTTTGGAGCTGGGGGGGTTGGGGGTTTGCCGGGAGCTGACGGCAGCAGCGCCGCGCGCTGAGTGACACCGCGGGGACGCGTTGTGACAGCGCCACGGGGGACACGGGGACAGCGCCAACGAGCACGTGGGACACGCGGGTGGGGCACAGGTGGGACACGCGGGTGGGGCACAGGTGGGCACAGAAGGGTGGGGAAGGGCGGGGTGGGTCCTGCACGCGCACACCTGCGCGGGGCCACCTGTCCCCAAACTGCCCCCGTGCGTCCCGCGGGGTCCCCGCGGTGTCCCCGCGTGTCCCTCACCCCGTGAGCACCACCACGAAGTCCATGACGTTCCAGCCGTTGCGCAGGTAGGAGCCTTTGTGGAAGGCGAAGCCCAGCGCGATGATCTTGATCCCCGCCTCGAAGCAGAAGATGCCGATGAAATACGGCTCCGTGTCGTCCTGCGGCACGGGACACGCGTCGGGGGGTGACAAAAACCTCCGCACGCCCCCCGCCCCCCCCGGGTGAGGGGGTCAGCGCTGCCCCCGGCTCCCCCCAGCCCTCCCCAGGTGGCCGCGGGTGGAGGCGGCGTGGCCCAGATTCCCAGTAAGGAGGAAACTGGGACGCCGGCGGCTCCGGGGGGAACTGGGAATCGTGGCCAGCGTGGGCCGGGTGCGGGCTGGGGGGCAGGGGCACGGCAGGGACCCCGCGGTGGGCTGGGGACACTCGCTCGGACCCCCAGGGTGGCCGGGGACCCCCGGCAGGACCCCCAGGGACCCCCACCAAAGCCCGGGTACCTCCGTGGGGTCTTGCAGGAGCCCCCCAGGGCCGGCGGGACCCTCCCCAGGACCCCCCTCTCACCAGCCGCTCCGACATGGGGGTCTTGTCCTCGTCGGGCAGGTGCTGCTCCAGCGCCAGGACGATGCAGTTCGCGATGATGGTGGCTAAAATCATGTATTCAAAAGGAGTGGAGGGCGAGTCAAGGAAAAAAAAACGGGGCTGGGGGACCCCTAAACCGCGCTGGTGCGGGGGAAACTGAGGCAGGAGTGCGGCCACGGGGTGCCCAAAGCCAGGCGGAGGCGCTCGCCGTGCCCCGGTGTCGGCGCCCCGCGTGTTCTGCAGCTCGTTAATTTAATTAATTCCTTCATCAAAGCGGCAGCCGCGGCCGCGGCTCCGCGGCGCGATCAAAGCGCCCCGGGGACAGCGGGACCCGCCGCGACCGACACGGCCCCGCTGGGCCCGCGGGCACCGGGCAGCAGCACCCCCGGGGCTCGCGGGGACGTGGCCGTGTCCTGTCCCGCGTGCCCACGTCCCGCCCCACGGCGCTGTGCCCACATGCCAGCCCGCCCCGTGGCCGTGGTGGCACTGAAGGGTGCGAGGATGAGGCTGGCGGGGCTGCGGGAGCCCAGCCTGGCACGGCACGGGCACCGCGCACGGATCTCCGGCCTCCGCTGCTCCCCAACATGGCCCTCTGGCACCGGACCGTGCCGGGGCCGCACGGGCACCCGGCCACTCCAGCGTGGCACCGGTCATCCAGCCTGGCACCGCGGGGCCACCGGGAATGGCCACGCTGCCCCACCGTCCCGGCCATCCAGCACAGCGCTGGCAGCTGGCATGGGCACCGGGCACCGGGCACGGCCCTGGCACCGGGACCCGCTGCTGCTGCCCGGCACAGCCTCCTGGCACGGCACGGTCCTCCGGCACCGCTTCCCGGTACATGTCTCCCGGCACCGCTTCCCGGTACAACATGTCTCCCGGCACCTCAATCTGGGCCAGCGCGGCTCCCTGGCACGGCATGGGTACCCAGCACGGCTCCCTGGCACAGCGCGGCTCCTGGTGCCGGGATCCGGCCCGGTGAGGCTCCCTGGCACAGCCCGGGGATCCAGCACCGCTCCCGGTACCGGGATCCAGCCCAGCACAGCTCCTTGGCACAGCCCGGGGATCCAGCACGGCTCCCGGTACCGGGATCTGGCCCAGCACGGTTCCCTGGCACAGCCCGGGGATCTAGCACGGTTCCCTGGCACAGCCCGGGGATCCGGCACGGTTCCCTGGCACGGCACAGCCCCCAGAGCCGGGATCCGGCCGCTCCTGGCACGGCCCGGCCATCCGGTGCCGGATTCCGCCCGGCACGGCTCCTGGCACGGCCCGGCCCGGTAATCCGGGGCAGCGGAGAGCGGCGATGCAGCGCGGCTCAGCACGGCTCAGCACGGCTCAGCCTCCCAGCCAAGGGGCTCTGCGCCCCCAAACCGAGCTCGGGGGGTTCCCCCGCCCCTCCGCGCCGCGCCCCCCGCCCCGGGATTCCCCCCAGGACGGATTTTTGGGGGATCAACTCCCGGCTGCCGCCGCCGCCCCCTCGCCCCGGGCCCGGCGTGGGAGGCTCAGCGTGCCGCAGGATGGGACCCGCAGGGTGGGGGGCGGGGGGCGATGCATCACCCCCCCCCAGCACCCCGGAACACCCCGACACCCCCAGACCCCCGCCCGGTCCCGCCGCGACCCCCCCCCCCCCGCCCCGGTGCCGCTCCCGTCACCGCCCCGGCCCCGCTGCGGCACCGCCGCGACCCCCGCCCGCACCCCGGGACCCCCCGCGCCCACGTTTGGGGGGCACCGAGGGGATGCCCGCGCCTCCAAAGCCTCCCCAGATGGGGGGACCCCCCGAAAAGCTCGAGGTGGAGGCAGAGACCCTCAGAACCGCGTGGGGACCCCCCAAAACCGTGTCGGTCCCCCCCAAACCGCCGGGAGAGGGGGTAGGGGCTGGTTTTGGGGTGACAGTGGCTGTTTCGGGATGGTTTTGGGGGTCCTTTTGGGGTGATGAGCGCTTTCTTGGGTCGCTGCTGCCGGTCGAGTGTTTTAGGGGGCAGAAAAAGGGGGAAGGGGCTCGGAGGAACCCCAAGGGCAACAGGGGGAGGCTGCACCTCCCCAAAATAGCCCCAAACAGCCCCAAATAGCCCCAAATAGCCCCAAAATACCCCAGACACCCCAGCTGGGCGGGGGGGGATGGATGTGGGGACACCCCAAGTCTCTGTGGGGACCCCACAGGATGGAAATGGGGGGACAGGAGGGGTGTGGGGTGAGGGAAGGGAGGGATGCCAGCTCCAATACCCAAAAACAGGGTCTGGGACTGGGGGGGCAGCAGGGTCACGGGGAGAGAAATGGGGTCCCCCGTGCAGGGCAGGGAATGGGGACCCTGAAAATGGGGCACGGGACCCCGATGTGGGGCACGGGACCCCGATGTGGGGCCGGGGACCCCGATGTGGGGCACGGGACCCCAGTGCAGGACACGGTGACCCAGTACAGGGATGGTGACCCCAATATGGGCACGCGGAGGTGACGCACGACCGGAATGGGGACCCCAACCCCGGGCAGGAAAACGGGGTCCTCGATGGAGGTCAGGGCGTGGGGGACCCTCCTGCAGGTCAGGGGACCCCAAAATGGGGCTGGGGGTCCCAGTGCAGGACAGGGTGACCCCAAAATGGGGCTGGGGGTCCCAGTGCAGGACAGGGTGACCCCAAAATGGGGTTGGGGGTCCCAACGCAGGACAGGATGACCCCAAAATGGGGCTGGGGGTCCCAGTGCAGGACAGGGTGACCCCAAAATGGGGCTGGGGGTCCCAGTGCAGGACAGGGTGACCCCAAAATGGGGTTGGGGGTCCCAACGCAGGACAGGATGACCCCAAAATGGGGCTGGGGGTCCCAGTGCAGGACAGGGTGACCCCCAAATGGGGCCGGGGGTCAGGGCTGTGGGCTGGGCTCGGGGTCCTTGTGCCAGTCCCACCTTCCCATCATGGGGAGGGGCCATGGGGTGCCAGAGCCGGGTCCCCTCATGCCGGGGGGAGGTGGGGATAGGGGTGTCCGGTGCAGGGTCGCCGGGGGGCCCCCCCAAAGAAAGGATATGGCCATTCGGTGATCTTTTTGGCGTATTTCCTCACCACGTTGTCCTCGCTGAAGAGGAAGAGCGAGCGGTTGACGGTGAGGCAGTTCTGCCGCACCGGGATGGGGTTGTACAGGGCCATGGTGCGGGCGCGCTGGGCCATGGACTGCTTGTAGAGGCGCTGCGCCCCGGGGGGGCCCTGCCGCGGGCCCCCCCCGCCGCTCCCCGGGCCCCCGCCGCCGCCCCGGGGCCGCTCCCGCCGCCGCCGGGCCCGTACCGGGCCGCCGCCTCCTCTCCGAAACGAGCCATGCCGCCGGGCGGGGGGGGTCACGCTGCTGAGGCCGCCACCGCCGAGGAGCTCATCACATCCCATGGGCCCCCCCCCCAAAAATAAACCTCGGGGGGGGTCGGGCTCCGGTCCCGACCGGGCGCGAGGCGCTCAGGAAGCGGCGGACGGCGGCAGCGGCGCCGGTATCCCGAGCATCCTCCGCTTGCGGCGCGCCCCCCCCGCGAGCCGGTGCGGCGGGGGGGGGGGAGACACCCCCGGTAGAACGGGGGGGTCCGCGGGATGCGGGGGTCTCTCAGCTGCGGCTCGCGGTGCCCCGGAGTGAGTACCGGGGGGGTCCCTCCGCTGCGGTACCCCGGAGGATGCGGGGGGCTCCTCTCTTGCGGTGCCCCCCCCGCAAACCGGTGCGGTGTAAAGGGGGTCTCCGACGCTGCGGTCCCGGCGCGGGGGGTCCCGGTGCCCCGGAGGGGGTTGCGGGGGTCCTGGCGCTGCTGCTCGCGGTGTCCCGGTTCCGGCGGGCGGCGGGGGGGGGTCCCGAGCCCCTCGCTGCGGTTCCCGGTGCCCCGGTGTGGGGGGCGTCCCTTCGGCGCGGTTCGCGGTGCCCCGGGCGGGGGTCCCGGCGCTGCGGTTCGCGTTGCCCCCCCCCGGGAGGGGGTTGCGGTAATTTGGGGCGGTGGGGGGGGGAGAGGAGAGGAAGAGGAGCGGAAAATCCCGGGGGTCTGTCTCTCAGCGCATCCCGGCGCCCCCGGCCCGCAGCATCAGTGACAGGTTGGTGGGGAGAAAAAGATTAAAAAAATCCCCCTCCTCTAAAATCCCCCAAAACGGCGACAAAATCCAAAGGATAGGGGAAAAAAAATTCTTTAAAAAAATTTAAAAAAAAAAAAGGCGGAGGCGGCGGCTTTGGGGGGAAGGTGGTGCCCCCCCCCGGGGGCTGCGGGGCCGGGCGGGGGTCGCCTCAGCCCCCCGGCAGCAGCGGGGCGGCGGGGCCCATCGGGCCGGGCTGCGGCAGAGGTCGCGCTGCTGCTGCTGCTGCTGCTCCTCCTCCTCCTCCCCTCTCCCTTCCCCCCCCACCCCTCCGATACCCGGGACCTTCCTCCTCCTCCTCCTCCTCCTCCTCCTCCTCCTCCTCCTCCTCCTCCTCCTCCTCCTCCTCCTCCTCTGTTTCCTCCTCCTCCTCCTGCCCCCTCACCCCCCCAGAGTGCTCCGGACCTTCCTCTTCTCTCTCCTCTTCCTCCTCCTGACCCCCCTCCTCCCCAATGTCCGGGACTTCCCCCTCTTCCTCTCCCCTCCCTTTAACGACCCCTTAATTACTTACCGCTCTTTAATTACCCCACCGCTGCCTCAGTTTCCCCACCGCCGTCACCCCGCTGCCACCCCCCCCGCCCATTGGGGACAGTGGCCCTGTCCCCTCCCCCCCTCCCCGCTGTGTCCCTCCCCCCCCACCCCCTGACCCCCCAAAAAAGGCCGAACTGGGTCAGCGGTGCCCCCCAGCCCCCGCTGACGTCACGGCCTTTTGTCCCCAGCGTCGCTTTTGTCCCCGCAGCCGCCGCACGTGGCGCGGCCGGTGCCACCCCCGGGGCCACCGGGACCCCGAGACACGCGGCCGGGGGGGTGCGGGGGCGGGGGGGACACGGAGCTCCGCCAGGGCCCCCCCCCGGGACCGGGGGGACCCCAAATAGGGGCTGTTCCCAGATGGGGACATGGAAACGGGCAATGGCACCGCACCTGGGCATGGCACACACCTGGGCACAGCCCGTGTCACCCCGGCTGTCACAGGTGTCCCCACGCACCTCCGGGTCCCCAAATTCCGGGCTCAGCCCTTTCTCCCAGCCGGGCGGTGCTGGTGTCCCCATGGGGGTGGCAGTGTCCCCATCCTTGTCCCCATGGGGGTGGCAGTGTCCCCATCCCTGTCCCCATGGGGGTCGCACTGTCCCCATCACCCTGTCTCTCCATCCCTGTCCCCGTGTCCCCACGGGGGTGGCAGTGTCCCCACCCCTGTCCCCATCACCCGGTGTCCCCACCCCTGCCACCATCCCCGCAGCCCTGGCAGGTGCCACCACGGTGGCCACCAGGGTGGCCTCTGATCAGCCCCTGCAGGTGGCCACCGCCTCCTCGCGGGGACGCGCTAATGAGCCACTGCGCTGTCACCAGTGCCACCGCCGTATCCCCAACGCCACCGCCGTATCCCCAGTGCCACCGCCGTGTCCCCAATGCCACCGCCGTGTCCCCAGTGACACTGCCGTGTCCCCTGTGCCACCGCCGTGTCCCCAGTGCCACCGCCGTGTCCCCAGTGCCACCGCCGTGTCCCCACGGCCACATCCGGCTGCCACCCTGCAGGACACCTGGGCACACGGGCACAGCCTGGACACGGGGACACGGAGGGGACATGGAAGGGGATACGGGGGTCTGCCAGTCTTTGGGGACAGAGGATGAGGGGGACAGGGATGGGGACAGGGATAGGGACAATGATGGGGACAGGGATGGGGACACTGCCACCCCCATGGGGACAGGGATGGGGACAAGGATGGGGACACTGCCACCCCCATGGGGACACGGGGACAGGGATGGGGACAGGGATGGGGACAGGGATGGGGACACTGCCACCCCCATGGGGACAGGGATGGGGACAAGGATGGGGACACTGCCACCCCCATGGGGACACGGGGACAGGGATGGGGACAGGGATGGGGACAGGGATGGGGACAGGGATGGGGACACTGCCACCCCCATGGGGACAGGGATGATGATGTGGAGCCGTGGGGTGGGGGGGGGGGGGGTGCGGGTTAGGGCAGCAGTCGGTTGCTATGGAATCCCGTTGCTATGGACCCCGTTGCTATGGAATCCCGTTGCTATGGACCCCGTTGCCATGAGCCCCCCGTCGGTTTGGGGCCCGTTGCTATGGAGACGGACGCTCTGAATGGCGTTGCCATGGACCCCGTTGCTATGGACCCCGTTACTACGGTCCCCGTTGCCATGGTCCCCGTTGCTAGGGACCCCGTTGCCATGGAGTCCACGCCGCAATGTGCCCCGTTGCTATGGAAACACGTCGCTGCGGACCCCCGTTGCTATGGAGCTCCCGTTGCTATGGGCTGCCGTAAGTCACCGCGCTGCGGCGCCGCCAGGGGTCGCGAACGCCTCCGGAGGGGCGGGGCCGCCGGGAAGGGCTCCGCCCCCTCGCCGTGTCTGGGCCAATCAGCTCGCGGTGATGGGCGGAAGGGGCGGAGCCTGAGGAGCGCAGCCGGAACAGGTCGGTGGGGCCGGGGGGTCCCCGGGAGAGCCCCGTAAGGACCGGTAACAGCTCGGTAAGGACCGGTAACAGCCCTGTACAGCTCGGTACCAGCGCGGTGACAGCCCGGAGACAGCCCGGAGACTCCAAACTGCGCGGGGACCTCTCCCAGTACAGACCAGTGACCGCTGCCCCCATCCCAGTACAGACCAGTGACCGCTGACCCCATCCCAGTACAGACCAGTGACCGTTCACTCCTCCCAGTTGCGCCCGGGGGCTCCTCAGTGACCTCCAGAGACCCTCGGCCATGGTGAGTGGGGGCGGAGCCACCGGGAGGTCACACCGGGTCACAGAGGGGTCACACCGGGTCATAGAGGGGTCACAGAGGGGTCACACTGTGGGGTCACATGAGAGTCACACTGAGGTCACACTGTGGGGTCACAATGAGGGGTCACAGAGGGGTCATAGCAGGGCTACTCCAAGGTCACTGTGGGGTCACAGAGGGGTCACAATGAGGTCACAGAGGGGTCACAATGAGGTCACAGAGGGGTCCCCAAGGTCACCCTCCAATGTCTCTCCCCAGGGCGAGCGCAAAGGCACCAACAAGTACTACCCGCCCGACTTCGACCCTGCCAAGGTGGGCTGGGGGGCTTGGGGAGCTTCTGGGAAGCTTTCGGGGGGCTTCAGGGGGGTTTGGGTGTGTTTGAGGGGCTTTGGGGGGCTGAAAATGGAATTCTGGGGGGGCCACGAGCCTCTGTGTGGATTTTGGGGGGAGGCAGAACTGGATTTTGTGAATTTTAGGGGGGCTTTGTGCGTGTGTGTGTGTGTTTGTATTTTGGGGGGCCAGAACTGGATTTTGGGGGTGCTGGGTGTGTGTGTGTGGATTTTGAGGGGCCAGAAATGGAGTTGTGGGATTTTTGGGGGGGCTGGAAATGAAGCTCCGGGATTTTTGGGGGGGCTGGAAATGAAGCTCTGGGATTTTTGGGGGGGCTGGAAATGAAGCTCCGGGATTTTTGGGGTGCCAGCTGTGTGTGTGTGCATTTTGGGGTCCCACCCCCATCCCTGACCCCCCGTTTCTCCCCCTGCCCCCCAGCATGGTTCCCTCAACAAATACCACCACAGCCACCCCCTGCGCGAGCGCGCCCGCAAGCTCTCCCAGGGCATCCTTGTCATCAGGTGAGGACCCCCCAAAATGTCCTGGGGACACCCCAGAAATGTCCCTTTGTGCCCCCCAAGCCCCCCTGACCCCCCAAACCCCCCCAGGTTCGAGATGCCCTTCAACATCTGGTGTGACGGCTGCCAGAACCACATCGGGATGGGTGAGTCCCACCCCCCCCAAACCCTTCTTGGGGGGTCCCAAAGGGGTTTTGGGGGTCCAGTTTTGGCATTTTCGTTCCCATTGATGTCTCTGTGTATTTGGGATTGGTTTTGGGGTGATTTTGGGGTTTTTTTTGGGATCCAGTTTTGGGATTTTCCATCCTATTGGTTTGCCAATGGATTTGGGGTTGGTTTTAGGGTAGTTTCAGGGTTTTTGGGTTCCTGTTTTGGGATTTTCCATCCCATCAATCTCTCAGTGGGTTTGGGTTGGTTTTGGGGTGATTTTGAATTTTTTTTTGGGATCCCCAAATCTGTGGTGGGGACGGTTTTACCTCCCCACGCCCCCACAGGCGTCAGGTACAATGCTGAGAAGAAGAAGGTGGGGAGCTACTACACCACGCCCGTGTACAGGTGAGTCCCGGCGCCTCCCTCGCCTATGGGGACCTGGGGACGTTTTGGGGACCCCCCTGAGCCGTTGGCCCCCCCAGGTTCAGGATGAAGTGTCACCTGTGCGTCAACTACATCGAGCTGCAGACGGATCCTGGGAACTGCGACTATGTCATCGTCAGCGGCGCCCGGCGCAAGGAGGAGCGCTGGGAGCCCGAGGACAGCGGCCAGGTGCTGCCCACCAGTGAGTCCCAGTATGGCCCAGTAGGGCCCAGGGACCCCCACCAGGGCCAGGGTCACGGTCACGGTGATCCCAGTCCCTCCCAGTATGTCCCAGTGGCTCCCAGTGTCCCATTCCTGGTATGAGGACAAGGGGACAGCGGCCAGGTGCTGCCCACCAGTGAGTCCCAGTATGGCCCAGTATGGCCCAGGGACCCCCACCAGGGTCAGGGTCACGGTCACGGTGATCCCAGTCCCTCCCAGTATGTCCCAGTCCCTCCCAGTTCCCCCCAGTCCCCCCCATCCCTCCCATTCCCCCCATTCCCCCCAGTCCCTCCCAGTCCCCCCATTCCCCCCCAGTGCCCCCCAGTCCCCCCAGTCCCCCCCAGTCTCCCCAGTCCTCCCATTCCCCCCAGTCCCCCCAGTCCCCCCAGTCCCCCCTGTCTCCCCGGTGTCCCGCCGCAGCCCCGGAGCAGCGGGAGCGCCTGGCGGTGGACGCGATGTTCCGCCTGGAGCACGGCGTGTCGGACCGGGGGGTGCTGGAGCGCGCCGCCCCCACGCTGGCGCGGCTGCAGCAGGCGCAGGACGCCTGGAAGGACGACTTCGGCCTCAACAGCCGCCTGCGCCGGCGCTTCCGGGTCAGTGGGGGCTGCGGGGCCCCAGAGTCCCCTGAAACAGCCCCTGAACCCCCTAAAAATCCCCCCTGGAATCCCCTAAAACAGCCCCTAAACCCCCTAAAAATCCTCCCGGAATCCCCCTAAAACAGCCCCTAAATTCCCTAAAAACCCTTCCCGAAATCCTCCCTTAAATCACCTAAAACAGCCCCAAAATCCCCTAAAAACCCTTCCCGAAATCCCCCCTTAAATCGCCTAAAACAGCCCCAAAATCCCCCCTGAAATCCCTCTAAAACAGCCCCTGAATCCCCTAAAAACCCTTCCCAAAATCACTCCTTAAATTGCCTAAAACAGCCCCTGAATCCCCTAAAAATCCCCCCTGGAATCGCCCTAAAACAGCCCCTAAATCCCCTAAAAACCTTTCCTGAAATCCCCCCTTAAATCACCTAAAACAGCCCCTGAAATCCCCTAAAAATCCCCCCCTGAAATCCCCTAAAAAACACCACTAAAACCCCTTTCCTGAAATCCCCTAAAACAGCCCCTAAATCCTCCTAACCCTCGCCCTGAAATCCCTCTAAAACCTCCCCTAAATCCCCCCTTTAATTGCTTAAAACAGCCCATAAATCCCCTAAAAATCCCCCCAAAATCCCCTAAAACCCCTCTTCGAAATTGCCTAAAATACCCCTTAAAACCTCCCATAAAAGCCCCCTAAACTGCATAAATCACCTCCTAAATCCCCTAACCCCCCGAGAAATCCCCCCAAAAAAATCCCTAAATCCCCTAAAAACCTCCCCTAAATACTCTAAAAAAACTACCCTAAAATCCCCTAAAAACGCTCCTGCAATCCCCCTTGGGCACTCCAGAAGACCCCAAAAAAGCCCAAAAAAAGCCCAGCGAGCGCTTCCCGCCCTGCCGGGAGTCTCGGGCTCCCCCCGGGGGTCTCGGCCCCTCGCCCCCAGCCCCATTTCGCCCCCCAGGAGGAGAAGAAGACGCTGAAGGAGGAGGAAGAGGAGGCGGCGGCGCTGCAGGCGAAGGCCGGACTCAGCATCCCTCTGCTCCGCGAGGAAGAGGAGGATCGGCGCCTCGCCGCCCTGCTCACCCTCCGCGCCCCCGATTGTGCGTGGGGAGGGGTCCCGGGACGGGTTTTGGGGGTCCCCGAGCCCCCCTGACCCCTCCCGGTTCTGTCCCCCCGCAGCCTACGAGGAGAAGCAGCGGCTGAAGCGCTCCGAGATCTCCCAGCGCTCCTGGTTCGGTCCCCGAACGGCCGGGGGGGCGCTCCAGAAATTGGGGCTGGGGTCGCCACGGCCACCGAGGGCACCCCTGGGGCCGCCCCCGACCCCCGCCGGGCTCGGCATCGTGCGGAGGAAGGCGGCGGAGGAGGGGGCGCAGCTGGTACCGCGGGAGACCCCCGAAAGCGGAGCGGAGCCGCCCGGTGCTGCCCCCCAGGACCAGCCCGCTGCCGCCCCCCAGTCTGAGGGGGCTCCCCGGGACACCCCCGGTGCCGCCGCCCTCCGGGACACCCCCGGTGCCGCTCACCGGGACCCGCCCGGTACCATCCCCCGGGACCCCCCCGGTGCCGCTCACCGGGATCCGCCCGGTGCCGCCCCCCGGGACCCCCCCGGTACCGCTGCCTGGGACCCGCCCGGTGCCGCTCCCCAGGCTGGGGGGGCTCCCCGGGACACCCCCGGTGCTGCCGCCCGGGACCCCCCCGGTGCCGCGCCCCGGGACCCCCCCGGTGCCGCCCCCCGGGACCCGCCCGGTGCCGCCCCCCGGGACACCCCCGGTGCCGCCGCCCCCGCCCCGTCCCTGGTCGCCGACTATTCGGACTCCGGTTCCGAGAGCCCCTGAGCGGGGTTTGGGGGGGTCGGGACCCCCCAAAACCGGGGGGGGCTGATCCTGGGGGGGGTCCCGAGCACCTTTTACCCCCCCCTCCCACCCGAGACCCCCCCCACTGTAATTTGCACCCCCAAAATTAAAAAGAATTAAAAAGAATTAAAAAGCGCCGCTGGGTCCCCGCGGTGTCCGCGCGTCGCTCCCGCCGGGGCGGGGCTGGGGTGGGCGGGGTTTGGGTGGGCGTGGCAGGGGGCGTGCCCCGGGTGGGCGGGGCCTGTCGCGCGGTTCTGTCGCGCGGTTCTGTCGCGATGGCGCTCGAGTCGCTGCGGTACCGCCGCGGGTCTCTGGAGGTTCTGAACCAGCGGCTGTTACCGGGGCAGCTCCGCTACGAGCGGGTGGGGGGCGTGCAGCGGGCCTGGGCGGCCATCCGCGACATGGAGGTGAGGGGAGACCCCCCCCGATACCCCTGAGCCCCCCGCGATATCCCCCAAATACCCCTGAGCCCCCCCGATACCCCTGAGCCCCCCCGATATCCCCCCCCATACCCCTGAGCCCCCCTGAACCCCCAAATACCCCTGAGCGCCCCCCCCTCCGGTCCTGAGTCCCCCAAATACCCCCTGAACCCCCCAAATACCCCTGAGCCCCCCCGAGCCCCCCAAATACCCCTGAGAGGCCCCCCCTCCGGTCCTGAACCCCCTAAATACCCCCTGAGCCCCCCTGAACCCCCCAAATACCCCCTGAGCCCCCCACCCCAATCCTGACACGAGCCCCCCTCCCAAATCCTCTCAGGGGCGTCTCAGGGCTGCCCTGTGCCCCTCCCCAGGGTTTTGGGGACCCCCCAGGGTTTTGGGGTCCCCCCAGCCCCTCCCGGGGGTCTCAGGGTCGCTGTGCCCCCCCAGGTGCGGGGGGCTCCGGCCATCGCCCTCCTGGGCTGCCTCAGCCTGGCGGTGGAGCTGGCGGGGGGCGCGGGACCCCAGGAGGATTTGGGGGCGCTGGAGGAGTTTGTGGGGCAGAAATTGGGGTTCCTGCTCAGCGCGCGCCCCACGGCCGCCAACCTGGGCCGGGAGGCCGAGCGGCTGCGGGGCTGGGTCCGCCGCAGGGCCGAGACCCCCGGGGTCACCCCACAGGAGCTGCGGGAGAGGTGAGGGGCTGCGGGGCCGGGGCGCTCCGGGAGTGGGGAACGGCGCTGGGAGGGGGCTCGGGGGGTTCCTGGGGGCAGTTTGGGGGTCTGGGGGGAATTTGGGGTCTCGGGGGGTTCCTGGGGGCAGTTTGGGGATCCTGGGGGGGATTTGGGGTCCTGGGGGGGTTTGGGGTCCTGGGGTCGCTTTGGGGTGGGATTGGGGTCAGGATTTGGGGGGGGTTTGGGGTCAGGATTTGGGGGGGGTTTAAGGTGCGTTTGGGGTCAGGATTTGGGGTGAGATTGGGGTGGGTTTGGGGTCAGGATTTGGGATGGGTTTAAGGTGGGTTTGGGGTGAGGATTTGGGGTGGATTTAGGGTGGGTTTGGGGTCAAGATTTGGGGTGGATTTAGGGTGGGTTTGGGGTCAGGATTTGGGATCAGGATTTGGGGTGGGTTTAGGGTGGTTTGGGGGTCAGGATTTGGGGTGGGTTTAGGGTGGGTCAGGATTTGGGATCAGGATCTGGGGTGCCACCCCGTCTCCTCCTGCCCAGCATCATCGAGTACATCGAGGGGCTGCTGGAGAAGGACCGTAGGGACAACCGGAGCATCGGGGCCCACGGGGCCGACGCCATCCTGGGGGGGCTCCCCGGGGGGGGCCCCGTCACCCTCCTGACCCACTGCAACACCGGGACCCTGGCCACGGCAGGCTACGGCACCGCGCTGGGTACGGGGCACCGGGGGGTCAAAGGGGGGCACTGGGGGAACTGGGAGGGCACTGGGGGAACTGGGAGGGCACTGGGGGGGCACTGGTGGGCACTGGGGGGGCACTGGGGGAACTGGGGGGCATTGGTAGGCACTGGGGGGGCACTGGGGAGCACCGTGGGAGGGTCCCGGGAGATTCTGGGGGACTTTGGGGGACACTGGAGGAGCACCGGGGGGCACCGAGGGGTTCGGGGGGGGCTCCCTGCCCCCATTTTCCCCCCGGGGCTTTCGGGGTCTCGCTGTGGCGGGTCCCTGAGGTGTCCCCGTGTCCGCAGGCGTGGTGCGGGCCCTGCACGAGCGCGGGGCCCTGTCCCGGGTGCTGTGCACCGAGACCCGGCCCTACAACCAGGGCTCGCGGCTGTCGGCGCTGGAGCTGCGCCACGACGGCGTCCCCGTCACCCTCATCGCCGACAGCGCCGCCGCTGCCGCCATGAGGCTGCACGGGGTGCACGGTGAGGCCGGGAACACCGGGTGGGGACGGTGACACGGGGCACACGGAGCGGCTGTGATGGGGACAGGTGACACAGGACAGCCCCGCCCCTCCTCTGTCCCCAGCCGTGGTGGTGGGCGCCGACCGCGTGGCGGCCAACGGCGACGTGGCCAACAAGATCGGCACGTTCCAGCTGGCGGTGGCCGCGCGGCACCTGCGGATCCCCTTCTACGTGGCCGCCCCGAGCAGCACCTGCGACCCCTCGCTGGCCTCGGGAGACCTGATCCCCATCGAGGAGCGGCCGGGCACGGAGCTCACCCAGCTCGGGGGCGTGCTCCTGGCGGAGCCCGGTGGGTGCCACGCGCGGGTCCCTCGGGGCCGGTGTGTCGGGGTTGGGGCTCCGTGATGGACCTGACCCCGTGTACCCCTTCTCCCCCTCCCCGAATTCCGCAGGGGTCGACGTGTGGAACCCGGCCTTCGACGTGACGCCACACGAGCTCATCACGGGGGGCATCATCACCGAGCGGGGGCTCTTCGCCGCCTCCGACGTGTGCGGGCAGCTGGCGGAGCGCGGGGAGCGCTGACGGCTCCGGCCCGGTGCGTCCCGGCCGCCGTCGGGGCAGCCGTGCCCCGGTGTGTCCCGGTGTGCTCCGCGCCATGGCCCGGTAAATACCGGCGTGCTCCGCGCTGTGCCCCGGTGTGTCCCGGGAGCCTTTGCGGCAATAAAGTCCCGGTAAATCCCGGCAGCCTTTGCGGCAGTACCGCCTCGGTATATCCCGGCAGCCTTTGCTGCCGCAGAGGGTGTCGGGATACACCGAGGCACCGTCGGGCGTCCCCGGGAGATTCTGGGGGTTGGGGGACTTTGGGGGACACTGGAGGAGCACCGGAGGGCACCAAGAGGAAAACGGGCGGGGGCTTCGTATCCCCGTTCTTCCCCGCGGGGTTTTTGGGGCCTCGCTGTGGCCGCAAAGACTTCTGGATCCCGGGATACACCGGGGCATTTGCCGCAAAGGCTGCCGGGATATACCGGGGCGGTATTGCCGCAAAGGCTGCCGGGATATACCGGGGCATTTGCCGCAAAGGCTGCCGGGATATACCGGGGCATTTGCCGCAAAGGCTGCCGGGATATACCGGTGCGCTGCCGCCGCAAAGGCTGCCGGGATATACCGGGGCGAGGCTCCCGCCGTTTCCGGGCGGTCCCCGTTGCCGCCATGGCGCAGGGCCGGCCCAAGGCAGCGGCCAAGCGGCCCAAGGCGGCCAAGGCGGCGGCGGCGGCGGCCCGGGGCGCTCGAGGCCCGCGGAAGGGAGGTGCGGTGGCTCCCAGGGCCGGGGAACGGGGCTCCGGCGGGCCCGGGGGGCTCTCCGAGGCGGGCTCAGGAACGGGGGGTGCAAGGGAAGCTCCGGTTCGGGGGGGGGGGGGGTCCCGTGGAAGTCCCGGGGGTGTTCGGTGCCCTCCCGGTGGAACCGGGCGCTGCCAGGCCGCGGTCTCACCCGCCCCGCTCCCCGCAGGCCGCAGCATCGCCCCGAAGAAGCTCCGCGTGGTGCAGCAGCAGCGGCTGAAGAAGGTGAGCGGGGCGGGGGCAGCTCGGGGGCGGCCCGGGGGTCTCTCCTGCGGCCCCCTGACCGCCCCCGGTTCCCCGGCAGCGGCTGGAGGTCGGGATCCGCCTGCGGATCGAGCGGGAGGCGGTGCAGCGAGCGCAGGGCGCGCTCCCCAAGAAGCTGAGCCTGGTCAGGGCCCCCGGCCCCGCCAAGGACGGGGCCAAGAAGGGCCGCGGCTGAGCCCCCCGGGCCGGGAGCGCCCCCCGAGCCCCCCGAGCGGCTCCGGGGCAGCCGCGCTGCGCTTTAATAAACGTTATTTCTGTGCTTCTCACACCGCGGAGCCGCTGTCTGGTTTGTGGGGGTCGCAGGGGGCTTTTGGGGGGCTACTGCAGGGAGGGGGGGGACATCGGGGAAGCCCCAAGGTTGTGGGGGGTCCTGGTACCCCCGGAAAGGCTTTTGGGGGACGGCGTCCGTGTCTCTGGGGGTGGGTAAAGGGTCCCCGCGGGTCTCGAGGGTCTCTGGGTGCCCGAGGAGGTCGCGCTGTCCCCCAAGGGGAAGCATTGGGGGGGGCCCGGTGTCTTCAGGGGGTCCCGGGGATTCTGTGGGGCCTTGAGAGACTCCTGGGGAAGGTCTCGGGGGTCCCGGTGCTTTCTCGGGGGTCTCGATGGGTCATGGGGCGCTCTCAGAGGGGGCCCGGTGCTTTCTCGGGGGGATCTCAGGGGTCCCGGTGGGTCTGGGGGTGTTCTCAGAGGTCCCGGTGGGTCTGGGGGTGTTCTCAGAGGGTTCCCGGTGGGTCTAGGGGCGCTCTCAGAGGGGTCCCGGTGCTTTCTCGGGGGTCCCGGTGGGTCTGGGGGTACTCTCAGAGGGATCTCGGTGCTTTCTCGGGGGTCCCGGGGGGGGTCTCGGTGTCTTTTAGGGCGTTCTCGGAGGGTCCCGATGCGTTCCCGGGGCTTTGGGGGGGATCTCGGTGCGTTCCCGGGGCTTTGGGGGGGATCTCGGGGGGTCTCGGTGCTTTCCCGGGGCTTTGGGGGGGATCTCGGGGGGTCTCGGTGCGTTCCCGGGGCTTTGGGGGGGATCTCGGGGGCTCTCGGTGCGCTCCCGGGGCTTTGGGGGGGGTCTCGGGGGGTCTCGGTGCGCTCCCGGGGCTTTGGGGGGGATCTCGGGGGGTCCCGGTGCGCTCCCGGGGCTTTGGGGGGGGTCTCGGCCCTTCCCCGTTTCCCGCCCCGCCACAATTTATGAATGGAACATGAAGCCCCGCCCCTCCCCACGCTGATTGGTCAGCTCTAGTTTGACTGGCAGCCTGCCCCGTCCCGCGCTGATTGACAGCCGAAGGAGCCACGGCAGCCAATGGGAGCGCGGCGGGGGCGTGGTCAACGCTGAAATGCGCCACGCCCCCTTTGGGCGGGACATGAGCGCGCGGGGCCCCGCCCCTCTCCATGGGTGTGGCCGGAGGGGCGTGGCCGGAGCGAGCCCCGCCCCAATGACGTCAGGGAAATTCCCTGGAATCGGCGCCGCCGCGTTTATTTTGGGAAACAAACAGGGAAGGGTGGGGGAGGGGCTGGCGGCCGGAGCCTCCCCCCGGGGCCCCGCGTGGGGCGGGGCCCCCCCGGACCCCCCCGAGCCCTCCCGTGACTCACCCGGAGCCGCCGGGGCTCGCCCGGGACCGGGGGGAGAACGGCTGGGAACGGGGAACGCCCCACAGCCCCCACAAAAATCCCAACACCCCCCCCCACAGCCCCCCCAAAAATCCCACAGCCCCCCCCGCACCCCAAAAACCCCCACGACTCCCCCCGCCGTGGTTCCCCCCATCCCACCCCCAATTTCTGGGTACTCCCTCGGGGCTTTTAGGGTCCCGGTGAGCTCGGGGGGAGTGAGGGACACGCGGGAGCGGAGGTGGGGGGGGGTTGTTGGAGGGCTCAGCGGGAATTGGGGACCCCCGTGGGGGTCTCGGGGTGCGGGGGCCCGACCCCTGTTCCTGCTGAACTGAGCCAGTTTATCCAAAGCAACTGCAAATCAGCTCAGCGGGCACCGGGGGCGGCGCCCGGGGGTGTCCGGGGGTCCTGGGGGTGCCCCAGGGGCTGGGGGGGCGGTCCCGGGGTCCCCGTGGGGGTCCAGCATGCCGTAGGGGGGTTCTGGGGGGATTCGGGTATTTTCTAAGGATCGGGAAAGCCCCAAAGTTTGGGGGAGCCCCTCGGTGCGGGCGAGGGGGGCGGGAGGCGGAACTTAGCCACTGTGAACACGGCGCGGCTGGACTCTGTTCACAGGTGGGCTAAGCCCTGCCCCCCCAGCCCCCAAAACACCCCCAGCACCCCAAAACCACCCCCACCCCCCCACAGTCTCCAGGACCCCCTGAACCTCCTCCCCTGGCGCGGTGGTGGGGGCTGGGGCCCGTTGGAAATCCCTGGCAATGTGATTTTGGGCAAAAACGGTAAAAAATCCCATCGCCAGGAACCCCGGCGGGCGGCAGCGGCGGGGGTGGGGGGTCGGACACCCCGGTGGGGGGGTCGGACACCCCGGTGGGGGGGTCGGACACCCCGGTGCCGGTCCCGGTGCTCCCACGGCGCCGTCTCAGTGTCGAGGCTGGAGCCCGGTGCCACCTGTGGGAGTGGGGAGAGGTCGGTGGGAGGGGGTCACCCTGCAGGAGCACCCCTGGGGGGTCTCCAGGTGGGTTCTGGGGAGTCCAGGGTGGTATTCCAGGTGTTTTTGGGGAGCTCCAGGTGTTTTGGGGGGTATTCAGGCATTTTGGGGGGATCCAGGGGGGTATCCAGGCATTTTGGGGGGATCCAGGGGGGTCTCCAGGTGTTTTTGGGGGGCTCCCGGTGGTTTTGGGGGAATCCAGGGGGCGTTCCAGGTGTTTTGGGGGGATCCAGGGGGGTCTCCAGGTGTTTTTGGGGAGCTCCCGGTTGTTTTGGGGGGATCCAGGGAAGGTTGCAGGTGTTTTGGGGGGATACAGGGGGTCCCAGGGTAGGGGAGTCCGTGTGGACATGGGATGGGGACACTGTGGGGACAAAGGATGGACGGTGGCACTGGGACAGGACTGGGACACGGAGCTGGGACAGGGTTGGGGACATTGGTGCCGGGACAGGGTTGGGGACACGGCGCCGGTGGCTGTCCCCACTCCCAGCACCGTCACCGGTCCGGGCTGTGAAACGCGTCCCCGGCCGTGCCACGTCCCCAGTGTCCCCTCGCTGTCCCCAGGGCGGGGTGGGCTCTCCAGGACCCCCCGGCTGTCCCCAGAACCGGGACCCGCGGTGCCACCGGTGTCGCCGTGCCCCGTGTCGGGACCCCCGCGCTGGCCCCGGCCCGTTCCCGGTGGCCACGGCGGCTCCGGGGCCGGTGGCCGCGCCGGTGTCCCCGGTGTCCGCGGGGCTCTGCAGGCGCCATGTGGGACCCACGAGGCCCCGCCCGGTCGTGACATCAGCGTCGTCACGACAACGGGGCGACTTCAAAGGGAATCGGGTGGAACCGGCCCAAAAAATGGGGGTAAACAGCGGCGGCGGCACCGACACGGGGCCCGGGGCCCCGGGGGGACTCGGGGAGGGTTTGAGGGGCGCCCCGGTCCCGGGGGAGTCGCGACAGTCGCGACAGTGGCGGCCCCCGCCCGGTGCCAGCGGGGCTCAGCCGTCCCCGGTACCGGAGGCGGCGGCACCGACACGAGGCCGGGAGGGCTCCGGGAGGGCTCCGGGAGGGCTCCGGGAGGGCTCGGGGGTCGCGGGGGGCCCGGGGGTGCCCAGGCCAAGGGTCCCCGCCCGGGGGTCACGGCAGCTGTGACAGACACGGCCCCGGTGCCGCCAGCCCCGCTGGCACCGTGGGCACGGCCCGCTGCCCCCCAAGTGTGGGGCGGGGGGTGACCTCCGTTTGGGGGGTGGGGGGCTCGGATTTGCGGCCCCCCCCCCCCGGGTTCTGGAGTGTCTCCCCCGGTTTTTTGGGGGGCCCCCCCTGGTTTTGGGGGCCCCTCCCGGTGCCCCCCCGGCGCCAGGGCGGTGCCGGCCCGGCCGCCCCGACCGGCTCCCGCGGCCCCGGGCGGGGGCGGCCCCGGCGGGGGGGGCGGGGGAGCCCGGTGCCAAAATTCCCACCTTCGTCCCCAAAACGGGAGTGGGAAAAGGCAGCGGCGCCGCCCGACGCCTGCGGAATGCGGGAACGGGGCTGGGGTGGGGGGCGGAGGGTTTTGGGGGGCCGTGGGTTGGGGGGCTGATGTGGGTGGGCGGGTTGGGGGCCCGATGTGGCTTGGGGGGCTGAGGGGTGCACGGTGGGGGCGGGGGGCTCTGCGTGTTGGGGGTCCCAAGGCCGAAGGGATGAGGCCGGGGGGGCTGCCGTGGGTTTGGGGGGTCCCAGGGCTGGGGCGCGACGGGTCGGGGGGCTCCGGTGGGTCCGCAGGACTGGGGGGGTCCAACAGCGGAGGGGAGAGGCGACACCGGGTGGGTTTGGGGGGTTCCAGGCCCGGAGGGGGGTGGGGGGGGGTCTGTGGGGTTTTGGGGGTCCCAGACCGGGGGGGGGGGTCTGGAATTTGGGGATGTCACAGGTGGGACTCGGACATCCCGGAGCGGAGCGGCTTTGGGGTGCCGGGTGGGGGGGGGGGGGCTGAGATTTGGGGTTCATGGGGGGTGGGGGAGGGCTCTGCGGGTCTGGGGGTTCCCATGGCGGGTCGGTGGTGCGGGGGGGGGGTGGGGGTGTCCGGGATTTTGGGGTTCCCAGGCCGGGGCGGCTCCGGCGTCGCTCGGGCCAGGCGGGGGCGGGGGCGGGAAGGGGCCGCCCCGTCCGCGCCCGTCGGCGCCGGGGGGAAAGGATGAATCACCGCCCGGCGCCGCCGCCCCCCCGGTCCCCCCCGGTGCCCGCCCGGTCCCCGCCCCGCCGCCGGGCCCGGAGCCCCCCCGGGACCCCCGCACCCCCCTGCCCGCCCCTCGGGCCGTCGATGGCCGCGGCGGGGCCGCCGCCGCCCCGGGCAGCGCGGAGCGGAGCGGCGGCACCGGCGGGACCCCGCGGCCCTTCCCGCCATCCCGGCCGGGCACGAGGCCACGGCCGCGGCCCCGCTCCCGCCGCCCCGGAACCTTCCAGCGTCCCGCGGGGCCGTTACTCACCGGCAGCGGCGGCCGGGGGTCCCGGGGGGCTCCGGGGGGCTCCGGGGGGGCCGGCCCGGGGGAGGGGGGCTCCGGGGGCTCCCGGGGGCTCCCCAAGTCTCTGACTTTTACTCCAAGAAGGGAAACGCTTTTAAACGTTTCGCTCCGCCCCGGGAGCGACGAGGCCGCGGCGGCGGCGGGGAAGGGAGGGGAGGGGGGGGGGAGGGACCGGGATCGCCTCCGCCCGCCCCGGGACCGCCCCGGGACCGCCCCGAGCCCGCACCCCCCCGCACACACACCGGATCCCCGCACGGCCCCGCGGCGGCGGCGGCACCGGCGGGCAAAGAGGGGCGGCGGCGGGAGACACGTGCCCCACGGCGGGGGGAAATGTGCCCCATGGCCGGGGGCTTCGTGCCCCATAGGGAGGGGGATCAGTGCCCCATGGGGAGGGGATATGTGCCCCATGGGGAGGGGATATGTGCCCCATGGGGAGGGGATATGTGCCCCATGGGGAGGGGAAATGTGCCCCATGGGGAGGGGATGTGTGCCCCATAGCGAGGGGATTCGTGCCCCATGGGGAGGGGATCAGTGCCCCATGGGGAGAGAAATGTGCCCCATGGGGAGGGAGATCAGTGCCCCATGGGGACAGGGCTTCATGCCCCACAGCGAGGGGGCTTTGTGCCCCATGGGGAGGGGGACCAGTGCCCCACATGGCCCATGGCGAGGGCGATCAGTGCCCCACAGAAAGGGGGTTCGGTGCCCCATGGCACAGGCACTGTGTGCCCCATGGCACAGGGGCCGTGTGCCCCATGGCACGGGGCCCGTGTGCCCCACAGCCGTGCCCGGTGCCCCGTGGCCGTGGGGCGCCGCGGGGCCGGGCCGGGGGGGTGCTGGGGGTCACCATGGCGATGCTGCACACACAGACATTAAACAGAATTTTATATCGGAAGTAGCGAAACCACAACGCGTCACCGCTGCCGCAGCGCCAGTCCTGCCCCACACCCCGCGGCCCTGCCCCACGGCGGGCACGCCCCCAGCCCTGCCCCACAGCCCACCCGAGCCCCCCGCCCCACAGACTGCCCCACACCCTCCCGCAGTGCGGCAGAACGGGCACCCCCCGTGCCCCCCAGTGCCCCCCAGGCCCTTCTGGTGCCGTCCCACATCTGGCAGCGGTTGCACATCTGGGACAGAGCAGCTCCTCCCCCACCTTCGCCAGCTGCTAATTTTAAACACGGGACCCCCCCCCAACCTCCCGAGGGCCCCCCGAGGGCCCCCCGAGGGCCCCCAGCCCCGCCAGGGACGGGCACGGAACGGGGAACGGGACATAGGGGACGTGGCACGGGACACGGGACACGGGACACGGGACATGGGACACGAGGGACACGGGACACGGGGGACATGGGACACAGGGGACATGGGACATGGGGGACACGGGACATGGGGGACACGGGACACGGGACACAGGGGACATGGGGGACATGTGGGACACGGGGGACATGGGGGACACGGGACACGAGGGACACGGGACACATGGGACACGGGGGACACGGGACACGGAATTCTGGCCCTCGCACGTGGCAGTGCCAGCATGCAGCACACGCGTGTGCCCGCACGCGGCTGTGCACACCTGTGCACACCTGTGCACACGCGTGTTCACGCCCACAGCCCCACAGCAGGGACGCGGTGGCCACCTCAGGTCCCTGCGAGCCCCACGGCCCGTGGCGGCCGTGCCAGGTGTGTTTGGCACAGGTGGGCACGGCGGCCGTGCTGCCCGGCCGGGAGTCCCGCTGGGTGCCGGGGTGGCCGTGGTGGCCCCGTGGGCTCGCTGGGGCTCCCCGTGGGCTCCCCGTGGCCCAGGGCTCGGCGATGCCCTTTCTAGGCAATGGCAGCAGCCGGACCAGCGCCCACGCGCCGCCGGCACATTCCTCCCGCCTGAGTCAGCCCGGCCGGGAGGAGCGGGAGCGGGGCGGGCACGGCACGGCACGGCACGGCACGGGCACGGGTGTCACTGCCGTGGGGTTGCACGGCACGGCACGGGCACGGGTGTCACTGCTGTGGGGCTGCACGGCACGGCACGGCACGGCAGTGACACGGGTGACACTGGCGTGGAACAGGGCACAGCATTGGTACATCAGTGACACGGGTGACACTGGCACAGCACAGACACAGACAAACACGGCCCGTGGGTGTTGGATCCCCCCAGATCCCCCCAGCCCCCCAGGATACCCCCAGACCCCTCCCCCAGACCCCCCGGATCCCCCCAGATCCCCCCAGCCCCCCAGGACCCCACAGACCCCCCCAGCGCCCCCCACCACCTCCAGCTCCTGTCCCCCATCCAAGGACCCTGGGGAGCTCCGTGCCTCTGCTCGCGAGTGGGGCTGGGGGCTGGGGGTGGGTGGGGGGCACAGCTGTGGGTCGGTGGGTGGGTCCCGATGTGGGTCAGGGGTCCATATATGGGTCGGTGGGTCCTGATGTGGGCCGGGGTGGGGGGGCACAGTGTGGGCCGTGATGTCCCAATATGGGTCAGGGGGTCTCAGTATGGGTCGGGGGTCCCAATATGGGTCAGGGGGTCTCAATATGGGTCGGGGGTCCCTGCTGTGGATCGGGGGTCCCAGTGTGGGTCGGGGGGTCCCGGTGTGTTCCCGCGGCGGTCCCGCCGTTGCCCGGCGACGCTGTTTTGGCGGGGCTGAGTCACGGCCGTGACTCACCGGCAGTCCCGGGACCGGCACCGCCGGGCGGGGTCTCCGGAGGCGGCCCCGCGGGGCCCGGGGCTGGCCCGGGGGAGGGTCCCGGGGGTGTCCCCGAGAGGGGGAGGGTCCCGGGGGGGTTCCCCCAGAGGGGGAGGGTCCCGGGGGGGTTCCCCGAGAGGGGGAGGGTCCCGGGGGTGTCCCCCGAGGGGCGGAGGGTCCCGGGGGGGTTCCCCGGGGGGGTGGGGAGGAGGGTGCCCGGCCCCTCCCATGGCAGGGAGGGGTGATGGGCACCCACGGGCCCCCCTGCACCCCTGGGTGTCCCCCAAATCCGCCGTCACCCCGAAGCCGCCCCGAATTTTTGTGCGTGCCCCGCCTCAGATGTCCCCGGGGGGGTCCGGGGGGGTCCCGGGGGACCCCGATCCCGCGGGGGGGAGGAGGCCCCGGTGCCCCCCGGGGCCCCCCGGTGCCGGGGGTACGGGGGGGTGCGTGGGGGGTGAGTCAGGGCCGAACCACGCGGCCGTGAGTCACCCCGGGGTGGGATCGGCGGGTCCGGACAAAGGCGCTTTCACAGCAATGCCCCCCCGGCACCCCCCAGACCCCCCCCCCAAACCTCTGGGGCCCCTCCCGGTGTTTGGGGGGACACCCCCCTCCCCCCGCCTGCCCCCCCTCCCTCTCCCGGCGCCAAGCCCCGACTTGTAGCGGCCGGTGAGTCACCGGGCGGGGCCGGGCCGGGGCGGCGGCGCCGCTGGGGGCACCGGGACCACCGGGAGGAGCCGCCAGGACCCCCGGGAGGAGCCGTCGGGACCACCGGGCACAGGGACCCCCGGGGACCGGCAGGACGGCGCGGCAACGGGACCGCCACGGCAGCGGCGCCGGGGTGGCCCCGGGATGAAGCGGCGAGCGGCTCTGCCGGCTCAGCCTCCCCCGCCTCGCCTCCCGTGCCTCAGTTTCCCCGCTCACATGGTGCCGGACACCCAGCCCCTGCTCCCCAGTGCCGGGGGGCGGCTGTGCGCTGGTTGGGGTCCGCCGGAGGGAACACGGGGGTCCCGCTCTGCAGATCCCGACCACGATCCCCCCGGCCGGGCTCGCAGGGGTTAACGGGGGCTGCGGCCCCTTTAAGGGAGAGGGGCGGGGCTTAAAGGGGCGGGGTCGGCCGAGGGAGGGGCTGCAGCCAATCAGCGCCGAGGGGAGGGGCGTGCGGGCAGTGGGCGGGGACACCTGGCGACATCCCACCCACCCTGGGGACACACCTGGGGACACCTGGGGACACCTGGGGACATCCCACCCACCCTGGGGACATCCCACCCACACCTGGGGACACCCCCGGGGACACCTCGGGACATCCCACACACCCTGGGGACACCTGAGGACACCTGGGGACATCCCACCCACGCTGGGGACATCCCACCCACACCTGGGGACACCTGGGGACATCCCACACACCCTGGGGACACCTGGGGACATCCCACCCTGGGGACACCCCCGGGAACACCTGGGGACATCCCACCCACCCCGGGGACACCCCCGGGAGCTCAGGGATCCCCCCGGGATCCCCACAGAACAGATCCCTGATCCCGCCGGAGGACGGGATCAGAGCCGATCCCAAAGCCCAGGGCGGGATGGAGGAGGACACGCCGGGTCCTGCAGGGCGGGGAATGAGGCTGGATCCCGAGTCCTCCCGGTGTGGGATCCCCTGTCCCGCCAGGGCACCGATCGATCGATCCCAGACCCTCCCGGCACCGATCAATCGATCCCAGACCCTCCCGGGCTGTCAGTGAGTTTGGGGTAAACCCACCAAATATTCGATATTCATCCCGATGATCCCGGGGTGATCCTCCAGGCAGAAATTTCCCAAACCCACACATTTCCCCCCCGCAGCAGGAGCAACCAGCGATTCCCTGAAGAACCCCAAAACCTCCCGATCTTCCCCTAAAATGCCGCTGCTCCGGGATTCCTGGGATGCCCCGGGGCTGGGAGCGTTCATCGCGGCGATTACCGAAATTGCGGTGATTAACCCCGGATCCCAAAAGGTCACGGCCGCGGTGCCCCGCCCGCCCGGACGCGCAGACACCGCCGGACACCGCCGGACGCGACGGAACTGACCACGCGAGGCGGCTAGGCCCGAAACGGGGACACCGGGAGCAGCACCGGGGGCACCGGGAGCACCGGGAGCACCGGGAGTGAGCGCTACGGTGTCCAGCTCCACACCACCAGCCGCGTGCCACACCAGAACCAGGGACGCCAGAAGCTTCTGGAAGGGGGAGCCGCATCCTGCCACGCACCGTGCGGGGACCGCTGGTGGCACGAGAGGTGGCACGAGAGGTGGCACCGGTCCGCGCCGCGCCAGCAGCACGGGAGGCACGAGGAGCCCGTGGTGTCCCGCCCCACGCTGCGCTGCCGCGCATGGAAGCCACGGGACAGTTTGACATGTGGCGCGACTACCTCGGGCTGGCGGCGCTGGTGGCCGTGCGCCTCCATGACCCCGCGGGCCGTGGGGACAGCGTGGTGCCACTGGGAGCTGTGTCCTCGTGCGCTGGGCCAGCTCCAGCTGTGGGGACAGCTCCACATGTGGGGCCAGCTCCGTGTGCCAGGCCAGCTCCGTGTGCTGGGCCAGCTCCAGCTGTGGGGCCAGCTCCAGCTGTGGGGCCAGGTCCACATGTGGGGCCAGCTCCATGTGCTGGGCCGGCTCCAGCTGTGGGGCCAGCTCCAGCTGTGGGGCCAGCTCCAGCTGTGGGGCCAGGTCCACATGTGGGGCCAGCTCCATGTGCTGGGCCGGCTCCAGCTGTGGGGCCAGCTCCAGCTGTGGGGCCGTCTCCAGCTGTGGGGCCAGCTCCAGCTGTGGGGCCATCTCCAGCTGTGGGGCCAGCTCCAGCTGTGGGGCCGTCTCCAGCTGTGGGGTCAGCTCCAGCTGTGGGGCCAGCTCCAGCTGTGGGGCCGGCTCCAGCTGTGGGGCCAGCTCCAGCTGTGGGGCCGGCTCCAGCTGTGGGGCCAGCTCCAGCTGTGGGGCCGTCTCCAGCTGTGGGGCCAGCTCCAGCTGTGGGGCCGTCTCCAGCTGTGGGGCCAGCTCCGCGCACCAACCCAGCTCCCCGTACGGGGCCGGCTGCACGCCCCAAGCCAGCCCTGTGCTCGTTCTGCCAGCACAACGGCGAGGCGCCGGGCGTGTACCAGAGCCACAGCCTGCGCGACGCCCGCGGCCGCCTGCAGTGCCCGGTGCTGCGCAGCTACGTCTGCCCGCAGTGCGGGGCCACGCAGGACCAGGCCCACACGCGCCGCTTCTGCCCGCGCACGCGCCGCGGATACGTGTCCGTCTACTCCCACCCGCTGCCCGCCGGGAGGAGGCAGAGGAACGGCAGGATGTAGCCAAGGGACGACGGAGGATCCCCTGTCACCGTGCAGGTACCGGGGGGATGTGGCACGTCCTGGGCTTGTGCAGGGCTGGAGCCCTGTGAGGAGTCTCGTGGGGGAGGGAAGGGGGCACGGCAGGGATGGAGGATGTCACCACGTCCCCGCGCAGGTTTGGGGTTTGGTGGCTGTGCTGCATCCAAAGCTGGGCTTAGCCAGATTCCCCGCGAGGAATCCCGTCAGGGCTGCCAAGGAGGGGGCACCAGGAGACAGGTGGCACGGGGAAGCAGCCAAAGGATGGAAGATTCCCTGTGCCCATGCAGGCACTGAGGGTGTTCAGAGCCAAGCCCAGATTTAGGCAGGAGCAGGATTTCCATGAGGGAAATCCAAGGAGCCAGAGCTGAAGGAAGGAGGAGGCACTGGGAAAGAAGTGACACGAAGGAAGGAGACTTGGATTCACCCAGGATGGGATTCCTGCAGGAATCCCATCGGCAATTCGGCACTAACACGGGCTGCGTGTGCTGCTTCCTGGTGCTCCTGCCTCTTTCTCCTGGCTTTTTTTCCAGGGACTTCCTCAGAGGATGAGACCACGGCCTGGAGCTGGACTGGGACCAGTCTCCCCAGTCTGCGCCGCCTCCCGACGCCGTGCCACCCCGAAGGGTCGCTCCGGCCAGGTTTGGGTGCTGCCAGGGGGCCAGTTCTGAGTTTTGGGTTAGGTTTGAGTTCTAAGTTCTGAGTTCTGGTTAATCCCAAAAGGGGTCAGTGCTCGATGTGTTACCAGACATTTTGAGTTGGATCGTTGAGTTTTGGTTAATCCCAGCTCCAGGAAGGGGGAGCTCCAGGTGCTGGAGCTGGCCCCAGGAGTTTTGGGTTGAATTTTGGAGTTTTGGTTAATCCCAGGCCAGGAGGGGACTGGGAAGGGGCAGGTGCTCCAAGTGTCAGAGCCTTTATCCCACCACCACAGCCGTTCCCAGCGTTTTGGGTGGGTTTGGTGGGATTTGGGTGGGTTTGGTGGGATTTGTTCACCCACCACAGTGGGTAGCAAGTGCTGGAACCATTCTCCAGACGAAGGTTTGTTTATTCCCATCGTTTCCATCAATAAATTATTATTATTATTGTTCCTGACGTCCCTACCCCTCTTTCCAGCGGCTCCCGCTGGGCGCTGCCCTCCGGCCGCGCCGTGGCTTCGGCCTCCTCAGCAGCTCCAGCCCTCGGCGGGCTCCCATGGCCAGGCGGCTGTGGGGGACGTGGGCACCGCTCAGGGGGTGCCGGACCCCCCCCCAAGGAAATACGGGTGGGTTTGGGACTTACTTGAGGTCTGAGAGTTCCCGGATCAGCCCGCGGACGACGTCGCTGGCATCCGCCGGCTCCGCGGCTTTGGCGCTGCCGGGGGAAGGAGAATCAGTTTTCCGCTCCCCGGGCAGGGAATTTTAGTCAAAAATCAGGATTTGATTCCTGCAGGAGGGTCTGGATCCACCCACCTTTCCCACGGGCTGCTCCCTGTGGATCCGGTGTGGATCCGGCCTGTGGTGTCCCGTGGCTGCAGGGAAAGAGGAGCTGGGAAGGCCGAGGGGACGGGAGGGTCCCAGTTTGGGGTGGGGAGGGGTCCCTGGGTCCCAGTTTGGGGTGGGGAGGGGTCCCTGGGTCCCAGTTTGGGTGGGGAGGGGTCCCTGGGTCCCAGTCTGGGCTCACCCCAGTTGTACCTTCTCCGCTGGGAGCTCTGGGCTGGTCCCTTCCTGCTGCTCCTGGGGCTCGCTGCTGGTTCCTGCAGGACCTGACCCTGGTGTGAACATCCCGGAATTCCCACTCTGGGAACTCCTGCTCTCTGCGTCCCCCGCTCCGCTCTGGGGACCTCTGGGACCGTCTGGGGCCCCCGAGTCCATTCCCAGGGCAATCCCAGCGCCACTTCCCTCCTCCAGGGCACCTTCTGGCCGCTCTCCCGCTGTGTCCGTCACCTCTGAGCGTTCCTTGGGCACTCCGGAGTCCCCTCCTGCTGCTGGCTCCCGTTCCTTCTCTCCCATTCCATCCAAAACTCCCAGTCTGGGAATTTCACAGTTTGGCTCTGGATGCTCCTCTGCTGCCCCATCCGCCTCTGGAATTCCTGGTTTTGGTGATTCCAGCTGCTCCTCTCCCATTCCATCCAAAATTCCCACTTCCAGTGACTCCAGCTGCTCCTCTCCTGCCCCATCCATCTCTGGAATTCCTGATTTTGGTGATTTCAGCTGCTCCTCTGCTGCCCCATCTGCCTCTGGAATTCCTGGTTTTGGTGATTCCAGCTGCTTCTCTCCCGTTCCATCCAAAATTCCCACTTCCAGTGACTCCAACTGCCCCTCTCCTGCCCCATCTGGAATTTCTGGTTTTGGTGATTCCAGCTGCTCCTCTCCCATTCCATCCAAAATTCTCACTTCCAGTGACTCCAACTGCTCCTCTGCTGCCCCATCCACCTCTGGAATTCCTGGTTTTGGTGATTCCAGCTGCTCCTCTCCCATTCCATCCAAAATTCCCACTTCCAGTGACTCCAGCTGCTCCTCTCCTGCCCCATCCACCTCCAACATTCCTGGTTTTGGTGATTCCAACTTCTCCTTTCCTGCTCCACCCCCCTCCAAGATTCCCTGCTGAGATGATTCCAGATGGTTCTGTCCCATTCCGTCCAAAATTACACATTTCACTGACTCTGGGGGTTCCTCTCCTGCCCCATCCACCTCCAAAACTGCCGGTTTTGGCGATTCTCGACAAGTCTCTCCTGCCCCATCCAAAATTCCTGGTTTTGGTGACTCCAGCTGCTCCTCTCCTGCCCCATCCACCTCCAACATTCCTGGTTTTGGTGATTCCAGCTTCTCTTTTCCTGTTCTATCCAAAATCCCCACTTTCAGAGACTCCAACTGCTCCTCTCCTGCTGCATCCACCTCCAGAATTGCCGGTTTTGGCGATTCTCGACAATTCTCTCCTGCCCCATCCAAAATTCCTGGTTTTGGTGACTCCAGCTGATCCTCTCCTATCCCATCCACTTCCAAAATTCCCAGCTGGGGTACTTCCAAATGATTCTCTTCCACCCCACCAGAAATGCCCCATTTTGGTGCTCTGCCACCTCCAATCTCCTCGCCTCTCCCCTCCTGAAAAATCACATTAAAACCCCCAATTTGGGGAGTTTTTCCCTCTGCTGGGAGCTCGGGCTCCATCCCAGCAGGATCTCCTGGTGCTTCCTGAAGGATCCGCTTGGGTTTGGGAGTGTGGAACTTCCTGTCACCTGTGGTGTGTGTCCAGGGGGGAAAAAAGGAAATCTCAGTTTGGATGTGGGGAGATCCCAGCTGGAAGCCCCAGACTGGGAAATTTGGGTGTTGTTTTCCTTTTACCTGGCAGCGGGCGGCTCCTGCGCTTCCCCATCCTGGCGCTGCTGGGAGGGACAAGGAGCACTGAGACAGAGTGGAAATTTAACAGAGTAGAAATCTATTTGGGTTTAGGCGAAATGTGCTGCTTTGAGCTTGCTAAATGTGCTGTTTAGTCTGGTAACTGCAGCCCAAGAAAAACTACCCCAGCTAAAGAGAAAGAGTGCAAATTTCCACACTGAAAAGATAAGAAATAAGAAAAACTCCTCGGACCTTAAACCAGAGAGGGCAGAGTGACCCAGGAGTTCTTTCTGTACTTTCTAACAGAAACTGAGTACAAGTATAACTAGCTGTAAATATAACGTAAAATCAGCATAATGAATATGCATTAACCTATTGTAAAATTCTATGCATACAGAAATGAGTCAAGGTAATAAAAAAGGATCGGGAGTTCTCAGAGGTGCGCATGTCCATTAAAGGGCGATGAGTTCCCACATGCGCCCACAGCGCTGTGAATAAACATTCCATTCCCTACAAATCTTTATTAGAGTTGTAGGGTTTGATTTTTCATCCGCATTTCACAGCCCCAAATCACCTCAGCTCCCCTCAGGCCTCAGCAGCGTTTCCCCCTCACAGCCCTCGACCCCCGTCAGCCCAAACAACACCCCCAGCTCCCCTAAAGGCACAACCGCAACAAAGAGCCCCCAACCCTCAGGGCCTGGGGTGAAAACCGCGGAGTTTTCGCCGGTTTTTCCCCATTTTCCACCTCGGGGCGCCGTCCCCCTCACGGTTTTCCCGCCTTTTCCCGCCGCGCTGGGGCACGCTGGGAGTTGTAGTTCTCTCGCGAGGCAGAGCGGCTTTTGCGACAGCGGCTTTTGCGACAGCGGCGCTGTAAAGCGCGGGGTGTTGACAGCGGCCGGCGGAGCAGGAAGTGAGTGAGGGTAAACCGGGATAAACCGGGATAAACCGGGATAAACCGGGATAACCGGGAGCGCTGGGGGCGCCGCGACTGGGGGTGAGGGGCTGCGGGCAGCTGGAGGGGGGGGCGGTGTCGTGTGGGGCGCTCTGGGAGGGGGCAAAGGCGCCGTGGGGCCGTGAGGGGCGCGGGGAGCTCGGGGGGATTGGGGCGCTGAGGCGGCTCTGAGGGGGATTGGGGCGCTGAAGCGGCTCGGAGGGGGATTGGGGCTCTGAGTGGGATCGGGGCTCTGAGGGGGATCGGGACGCTGAGGCGGCTCTGAGGGGGATCGGGGCTCGGGGGGCTCTGAGGGGGATCGGGGCACTGGAGCGGCTCTGAGGGGGATCGGGGCTCGGGGGGCTCTGAGGGGGATCGGGGGGCTCTGAGGGCTCTGAGGGGGATCGGGGCGCTGAGGCGGCTCGGAGGACCCCGGAGAGGCTCGCTGGGGCGCGGTGCGGCTCAGGCCGGGGTCTCGCCGTGCTCCCCGTCCCCAGCGCGGCCCGGCGGACGCGGAGCCATGAGCCGAGCCGGGAGGGTCCCGGGCCGGGGCGCCGCCGTGGCCAGGCAGGTGCGTGTGACCCCCGGGACCCCCTTCTCCGGGTGCCAGGGGGGGGGTCCCGTCCTCCCCCGCTCCGCCTCGAACCCTCTGGGGGATCCCTGGGCCTGGGGGCGATCCCTCCCTCCGGGCCGCGGGGTCCCCTCAGCGTGTCCCCCCGCCCCAGATGGGGCTGCTGCCGGGCCCCGGTGCCGGGGGCAGCCCGGGGGACGCGGACGGGGACGCGGCGCTGGAGGCGGAGCTGCTGCTGCTGCTGGGGGGCCGGGAGGCGCCGGAGCGGCCCCAGCCGCCCCCCCGAGGTGAATCCCCCTCCTCCTCCAGCGGGGACCCGCTCCCCCCAAAATGGGGGACTGGGATGGGCACTGGGACCCCCAAAATGGGTTTGTGACCCCCCCCGTGCCCCCCCAGATCTGGCAGCCGTGGAGGCCCTGGCCCAGCTCTGCCTGCGGGACCCCCCGGAGGAGGAGGAGGAGGAGGAGGAGGAAGGGGAGGAAGATCTGGAGAATGAGGAGGAGCTGCTGGTGAGGGGGGAGGTGCTGAGCTTGGAAACGGGGATCCTGCCCAGGCTGATTCCCGGGATCTCTGGGGCTGGAAAAGGGATCCCGCCCAGGCTGATTCCCGGGATCTCTGGGCAGGCAGAGCTGCAGGAGGTGCTGGAGGAGGGGTCTGAGAGTCCAGCGGATGCAGAGACCCCGCAGGTACAGCCGGGGTGATCCCAGTGCCCGTCCCAGTGCTCCCAGTGCCCATCCCAGTGCTCCCAGTGCTCCCAGTGCCCATCCCAGTGCTCCCTGTGCCCGTCCCAGTGCCCGTCCCAGTCCTGATCCCAGTGCCCGTCCCAGTGCCCATCCCAGTTTGATTCATCCCAGGGTGGATCCCAGGGTGGATCCCGGAGGTGCTCCCGGTGTTCCCAAAGTTCCCGGTGTTCCCGGTGCACCCGGTGTTCCCGGTGTTCCCGGTGTTCCCGGTGCTCCCGGTGTTCCCGCAGGATCCCGCGCCCGCGGCGGCGCTGCTGGCCGAGCTGGAGGAGCGGGCACAGCTCTACCGGGCTGCCCTGGGGAGCAGCGGGAACGACAACGGGAACAACAACGGGAGCAGCGGGGCCCGGCTGCGGCGCCTCCAGCGCGGCCTCAAGGTGAGCCCAACCCCTCAAAGCCTTGGACCGGCCCTGGCTCCGCGCTGTTCTTCCCAGATATCGAGCAGCTTGGCACAGTTCTGAGCCAGTTCGGCCTGAATCGGAGCAGTTTCGTGCTGGTTTCCCCAGTGCTGAGCCCACTTTTGCCTGATTTTCCCACTTCTGAGCCCACCTTTGTCTCACTGTTTTAGTTCTGAGCCCACTTTTATCTGACTTTTTCCAGTTCTGAGCTCACTTCTATCTCACTTTCCCCAGTTCTGACCAGTTTCATGACAATGAAATCCCATTATATTCCCCTTATTCCATTATTATTATTCCATATTATTATTATTATTATTCCACGTCACTCCCTTATTTTCTACCCCACCTGTTTCCTTTCCTTCAGCCCTGACTCTTATCCCGTTTTCCAGCTGCAGATCCTATTTCTACCCCGTTTTTCCATGCTCTGCCCCCATGTCACCCCTTTCCCCCAGATTTTCACCCTTTTCCCAATCCCCCTTTGCCCCCAGACCCTGGAGCAGATGCTGGAGTCGGTGCGGAGCGGGAAGCCGATCGACCAGGCTGAGATTCCCCCTCCCGTGGCTCTGGGGAAGGCAACTGGGACCCCTGGGGCGCCTCCCGCTGTGAGCCCCGAGCCCCCAGTGCAGCCCCCAGCCCCTGCCCAGCCTCCCCCAGCCCCGGACCCCTGCCCGGGTCCCGGCTCGGTGCCGGTGCTCCGCCTGCGCCTCCAGGAGCTGCAGAAGGAAGCCCTGGGGGCCAAACGCCGTGGGGACAACGCCATGGCCCTGGAGCACTTCAGGGCGGCCAAGGTAACGCCCAGCATTCCTGGAGTCCCCCCCAGATCCCTTCTCTTTCCCCAGAATTCCCATTTTCCTGTGGTTTTCCAGAGGCTGGAGGCACAGCTGGAGGCGCTGGGGCAAGGCCGGGCTCCGCCAGCCCCGGGTGAGACCCCGACCCCGATGGAAACGGTGGAACCCCCGGTTCAAACTGCCCCGTTTTGGGGGTCCTGGTGGGATCTGGCTGCTCCTTTCCTGCAGATCCACAGCCAGAGGAGCCGAGGGATCCACCAGTGAGGGATCCACCAGCGAGGGATCAACCAGCGAGAGATCCACCTGCGAGGGATCCACCTGCGAGGGATCCGCCGGCCACCAGCCCAGGTCAGCTCCCTCCTGGGAGGGGGAACGGGGAGGAAAAGGGGGATTTGTTGGGATTTCCCCGTTTGTGCCACCCCAGAGCCCCCCCGGGCGCCGCGGGACGTGCGGGAGGCGCTGGAGCAGCGCATGGAGCGGTACCGGGCGGCCGCGGGCCAGGCCAAGGACAGCGGGGACGCCAGGAAGGCGCGGATGCACGAGAGGATCGTCAAGGTGGGAGGGCTGCAGCCCGGGGGGATCCCAGCCCAGAGGGGATCCCCGTTCCAGAGTGGGGATCCCAGTCCAGAGTGGGGATCCCAGTCCAGAGTAGGGATCCCAGTCCAGAACGGGGATCCCAGTCCAGAGGGGGGATCCCAGTCCCAGAACGGGGATCCCAGTCCCAGAACGGGGATCCCAGTCCCAGTTTCCCCACAATGACATCAGTGCCCCTCTGTGGGTGCTCCCAGTCTGTCCCCAGTGCTCCCAGTCTGTCCCCAGTGTTCCCAGTCCCCATCTGTGGGTGCTCCCAGTCTGTCCCAGTGTTCCCAGTCTGTCCCCAGTGCTCCCAGTCTGTCCCAGCGCCCCTCGGGGTGCCCCTGACCCCCTGTGCCCCTCCCCAGCAATACCAGGCCGCGCTCCGTGCCCACAGTGCTGGCAAGGCCGTGGATCTCTCGGAGCTGCCGGTGCCCCCGGGTACGTTCCCCGTCCCTCTCCCTGACCCCGGGGGGCACAGGGGGGGCGGGAAGGTCCCGTTCCCACCGGGGCCCTCCCCTTTTCCAGGCTTCCCCCCCATCCAGGGCACGGAGACCCCGGCCGAGCCCAGCATCTCCGGGATGCTGGAGGCGGCCTCCAGGCTGGCGGCGCCAGAGCAGGAGGAAGAGGAGGAGGAAGAGGAGGAAAAGGAGGACACCAAGGCAGGATTTTGGTTAGGTGGGGTGGGGAGGAAATCCAGGGGATTTGCAGGGGGGGACATTCCCAGTGATTCTCATCCTGTCCTCCAGGCGCAGCCCAGCGCTCCCCCTGTGCCCCCTCCCAAACAACCAGCCCGGAATTCCCAAGCGGCTCCCAAACCTGCTGGGAAAGGTACCGGGAGGGGCTGGGGGCAGCGATGGGGGGTCAGGGCACCTCCTGCCCCCTCCCAGCGGGGCGAGGGTCCCCCTGACCCCGCGCCCCCCCAGCCCAGCAGCAGCTGGAGTTCCTGGAGCTGCGGCGCCGGCAGCTGGCGCAGGCCGCGCTGCGCGCCAAGCGCCGCAACGACCTGGAGGGAGCCAAGCTGCTGCTGCGCCGCGCCAAGGGCGTCGAGGGGCTCCTGCAGGCCGCCCGCGGGGGGCTGCCCGTGGACATCGCCCAGGTCAGTCCTCTGCCCCTCCGTCCAGCCCGGATCCCGCCCCAGGGCCGGATCCCGCAGGATCCCCCATCCCTGCCGTAGGTGCCGGAGGTGCCCCTGGACGGCGCCGAGTTCGAGCTGGGCCCGGCCCGGGGGGTCCCGATGACCCCCGAGGTCGCCAAGACCTTCCTGCAGCTGGCGGCGGCTCTGAGGAAGCAGCACCAGGTGGGGCTGATGGCCCAGAAAAGGGGGGGACATTAAAATGGGATGGTGGCCCAAAAAACGGGAGCGTCCCCAAGAATCGAGGGGAGTGGGGAGCGCCCCAGGATAATGGATGGCATGGAAAACTTCCTTCTCTTCCTCCTTTTCCCTTCTTGGCCATCTTCCTTGTCTCCTTTTTCCTTTTCCTCTTTTCTTTTTCCTTTCCTCCTTTCTCCTTTTCTGCCTTTCCCTCCTCCTCTTCCTCCCCTCCCGTTGCTCCCCCAGATGTGCCTCACCTACTCCCGACAATTCGCTCACCTGGGGAACATCTCGGAGACCACCAGGTGAGGTTTGGGCTGGGGAGGGGGGGTCAGGCTCCTCCTCCTCCTCTTCCTGCGGGGGGTGGGCTCACCTGTCCAGGTGTGTCCCCCCAGGTGCGAGGCGCTGGCCGAGGAGTGCCGGCGGCACATGGAGACCCTGAGGAGGGAGCACGGCCGGGGGGGGCCCCCCCCGAGACCCCGCTACGAGCAGAGAACCTTCAGCATCATCAAGTGAGGGGGGGCTCACCTGGGGGGCACCTGGGGGCACATCTGGGGTGGGGAACACCTGGGGGCACCTGGGGGCACATCTGGGGTGGGGAACACCCGGGGAGGGGCACATCTGGGGTGGGGAACACCCGGGGAGGGGCACATCTGGGGTGGGGGGCTCACCTGGGGGATGGGGAACGGTGTGGGGGGCACATCTGGGGTAGGGTGCACACCTGAGGGGGCTCACCTGGGGGGTGGGGAACGCTGTGGGGTGCACATCTGGGGTAGGGTGCACACCTGGGTGCGGGTGGCACACCTGGGTGCGGGTGGCACACCTGGGCGGGGAGGTCTGACAGGTTCTGCCCCACCTTCACCTGCAGGACGTTCCCGGAGCTGAGCAGCAGCGACCTGGAGCTGGGCATAGAGAGAGGGATCGGCCTCCCAGTGCCGCCAGGTGAGGGACTGGGAGGACTGGGAATGCCGGGGGGCCGGGGTGGGTGAGGCCCCTGCACACCTGGAGCCACCTGTGTGTCCCCCCCACCCACCAGGTGTGGCCCCAGGTGACCTGGACACCTTCGTGCGCTTCGAGTTCCCCCACCCCAGCGTGGTGAGTGACCCCCCGAATGTCCCCAACGCTCGGGGTCACCTGGGACCCCCCCAAATTGTCCTGGTGACCCCAGAATGTCCCCAGTGCTCGGGGACCCCTCCCACAATTGTCCTGGTGACCCCCAAAATGTCCCCAGTGCTCGGGGACCCCTCCCCAAATTATCCCTGACCCCAAAACCTCCCCACAGGAGGAGGCCCAGCGGGACAAGACCAACGTGGTGAAGGGCACGGACTGTCCCGGTAAATCCCGGGATTCTGGGGGGTCCCGGGGGCCGGGGGTGTCCCCAGGGGTCGCCCCCTGATTCTGCGCCCCCTCCCCAGAGTTCCGGGCGCGGTTCCGGCTGCGGCTGCTCCGGGGCCACCGGGGGCTGCGGAGGCTCCTGAGCTCCCGCGGGATCCGGCTGGAGGTGACCCAGAAAGGGTACGGGGGATTTGGGGAGAGGGAAACGGGGGAAATGTGGGGAGCGACGGGGTGGGGGGTGAGGCGGGGAATGGGGAGGGGGTGGGGAATGGGAAAAGTGGGGGGAATGGGGGGGGAAATGCAGGAAATGACACAGGAAATGCAGTGGAAATACAGAAAATAACACAGAAAATACAGTGGGAATACAGAAAATAACACAGAAAATACAGTGGGAAATGCAGAAAATACCACAGAAAATACAGTGGGAAATACAGAAAATACCACAGAAAATACAATGGGAAATACAGAAAATAACACAGAAAACAGATAGAACAGCAAAGGAAATAGGAAATACAGAGAAGAGCGCAAAACCCCGGATCACGAGCTGGAAAATCCACAAGTGTCGGGGTGAGAGGCGCCTCTGGGATGCCGCAGTTGGGATTTCTTCGGGGCCTTGGTGGGGCGGGTTCGTTTTCTCGCTCCCGTCGCGGTCCGAGCGCTCGGCCTGACCCGCAGGGGACTGTTCCGGCCGGAGCGGGCTCTGGGCTCGGTTCAGCTGCGCCTGGAGGGGCTGGAGGGGAGCTGCGAGCTCCGTGAGCAGCTGGAGGTGAGGAGGAGATTCCCGATGCCCCGAATTCCCCGGGTCCCCAGATGTGCCCCTTCCTCTTTCCTGGTGGTCCCAGATGTGCCCCTTCCTCTTTCCTGGTGGTGCCAGATGTGCCCCTTCCTCTTTCCTGGTGGTGCCAGATGTGCCTCTTTTTCCTGGTGGTGCCAGATGTGCCCCTTCCTCTTTCCCGGCCCTTCCCGGTGGTCCCAGCTGTGCCCCTTCCCCTTCCGAGCGTTCCCGTGGCTTTCATTCCTGCTCCCGGCGCTTCCCAGCCCCACCATTCCCACCGTTCCCACCGTTCCCCCGTTCCCGGTGTCCGCAGCTCCTGGACGGGCGGCGCCGCACCGGCGGCCGGCTCGAGGTGTGGGTGCGGATCCGGGAGCCGCTGGGGCCGCAGCGGCAGCTGGAGCCGCGCTCCGAGCGCTGGCTGGTGCTGGAACCGGCGGCGGAGCCCACGGTGAGTGCCGGGAGCGCACCGGGAGCTCACCGGGACCCCGCAGGGTCGGTGGGGAACTGCCGGGATTAGCCGGGAACTGCCCCGCGATCGGTCGGGAACCACCGGGATCGGTCGGGAACCCCCCAAAATCGGTCGGGAACCACCGGGATTAGCCGGGAACTGCCCCGGGATCGGTGGGGAACCGCTGGAATTGGCCGGGAACCCCCCGGGATCGGTCGGGAACCACCGGGATCGGCAGGGAACCACCGGGATTTGCCGGGAACCCCCCGGGATCGGTCGGGAACCGCTGGAATTGGCCGGGAAGCCCCCGGGATCGGCCGGGAACCGTCGGGACCCCGCGGGCTCACCCCGGCCCGATCAGCCGGGGCTGACCCCGAGCTCCTCCCGCCCAGGTCGCCGTTCCCAAACCGAGCGCGGCGGCCCCGAAGGACGGGAACAACAGGTGAGCCCCGGGAATGGGAACACCGGTGGGACGGGGCTGGGAATTGGGGGTGGGAAGCTCTGGGACCCCCCCCGTTCCCCCTCTCCGGTATCCCGGAGCCGCGCTGGCTTTTCGGGGCGCCCCCATCCCCACCCCGACCCCTTTTCCCAGAGCCCTCCCGACGCTGCCGAGCCTCAACCTGCTGCTGTTCGACCGGGAGCGCCTGGAGCGGAAGGTGAGGGGCGCCGGCGGAGCTCTGGGGGAGCAGGGGAGCCCCCGGGGCCGCCCCTGACCCCCGGCTTGTCGCCCCCTCCCCAGATGGTGCCGCTCGGCCGCGCCGGGCGCCCGGTGCCCCCCGAGCTGCGGCAGCAGCACCAGGAGCTGCAGCGGCGCATCCAGGGGCTGCGGGCGCGGCTGCAGGGCGGGGACCCCCGCTTCCGCACGGGTGAGAGTCGGGGGGCAGCGCTGACCCCCCAAAACCCTCCGTTAGCTCGGTGTTTTTCCCCGCCGCGTTATCCCGGTGTTTTCCGCAGAGTACGCGGAGCACCTGGAGCGGCACCTGCGGCTCTACACGGAGGCGGCGCGGCGCCTCGGGACCCAGGGCGAGCGGGTGAGACCCGCGGCGGCCCCGGGGATCGCCCCACACCCCCCGGGGGGCCCCCAGAGTCTGCTGGTCCCGCCCCAAAAATCCTGCACACCCCCAGATTCTGGTGGTGCCACCCCAAAAACCCTGCACCACCCCCAAATTCTGGTGGTGCCACCCCAAAAATCCTGAACCACCACCCCCGGTCCCTCCTGGACACCCCCAAATTCTGGTGTTTCTGCCCCAAAAATCCTGGTGATGCCTCCCCCCTCCAAAAATCCTGGACCACCTGACATCCTTCCAGTTCCCGTGACCCCCAAATTGCTGACGTGACCCCCAAACCCCCCCACAGGAGGCAGCCAAGGAGGCTCTGTACAAACGGAACCTGGTGGAGAGCGAGGTGAGGACCTGGGGGGGGCTGGGGGGAAATTTGGGGGTCCCCCAACCCCCCCACCCCTCCCTCACTGCCCTCTTTTCTTCCAGCTCCGAAAGCTCCGTGGATGAAGCCCCCCCCCCACTTCAAGTGGGGTTTTGGGGAGGCTCAGAGACCCCAGCCCCCGATTTTGGGGGGCTCTGGGGACATTCTCCCCCCACCCCCCCATGCCCACTGTGACAATCACAGGGATCAGAGCTGCTACATCCCCCCCCCGGGGTGACAACGACCCCCACTCAGTGACAGGGTGACAGTGACCCCCTCCCCAATTTCATGGTGATAATGACCCCCTCCCTGGTTTCAGGCTGATAATGACTCCCCCCAGCTTTTGGGTGAAATGACCCCCCCCCAATTTTAGGCTGATAATGACTCCCCCCAATTTTGGGGTGACACCGACCCCTCCCCACCCGGGTCCGCGTGTCCCCCACCCCCACCAAAGCGGATCCCCCCCAAGTGCCTGTAGGGGAGGGGCTGTTCCGGGCGCTCTCAAAGATTATTATAATGAATTATAATTACGATAAAGCTTTTAAGCGGAAAAACGTGGATTTTGGTTACTCCCGATGCGCCCCCAGCTGTCAATCACGGCAATGGCCACGCCCACCGCCCGGTCCCGCCCCCGCGCTGTATCGTCTCCATGGCAACCCCGCCAGAAAAGACGGACACGGGCAGCAGCTAATCGCATTGTGGCTGCCGGATTCCCATTGGTTGCATCGCCGCGTAGAGGCGGGGCGCGCGGGCGATTGACGTACGCTCCAACCAATGAGCTTCGTGGGCGCTGCATCAACGACCAGTCGGAGCGCGGCGTGGGCGGGGCGGGCGCGGCGCGCGGCGCGCCGGAAGCGGCCGGGCCGGGAAAATGGCGCCGAGCTCGAAAGCGGAGCGGGGCGGCCCCGGGGGGAAACGCGGGACGGCGGGGCCGGCAGCGGCCGGGACCGCGCCCCGGGGCCGCCGCGAGCACCTCGTCCGGCAGCTGGACCGCGTCCGGGTGCGCGCGGCGGGCTGGGGGGCGCGGGGATGTGGGGGGGGGGCGCTGTGAGGGGGCGGCTGAGGGGAAACGGGGCAGGGCTGAGGCGGCGGCTCTGAGGGGGCTCTGAGGGGGTTCTGAGGGGGCGCGGACAGGGTGGAGGGTCCCGAAGATGGGGTGGGGGAGCTGAGGGGGGAACTGCGGCTTGGGGGGGTCCTGAGGGGTTTGGGGGGTCCTGAGGGGTTTGAGGGTGTCTGAGGGGTTTGAGGGTGTCTGAGGGGTCTGGGGGTGTCGGGGGGAGGTTTTGGGGCTACCTCACCCCCCGTGCCCCCCAGCTCAGCCCTGCCCTGGGTTTTGGGGTGCCTGGGGGTCCCTGACCCCCCGTGCCCCCCAGCTCAGCGGGCAGCTCTCGCCCCGGCTGTTCCGGAAACTTCCGCCGCGCGTCTGCGTCGCCCTCAAGAGCATCGTGGACGTGGAGTTCCTGTGGGCAGGGTGAGGGCAGACCCCAAATCTGCAAAGAGGAACCCCAAATGTGTGCGGGGGACCCCAGATCTGCAGGGAGGGACTCCAAATGTGTGCAGGGGACCCCAGATCTGCAAAGAGGAGCCCCAAATGTGTGCAGGGGACCCCAAATCGGAAGGGAAGGACCCCAAATGTGTGCAGGGGACCCCAGATCTGCAGGGAGGGACCCCACATCTGCGGGGGGGGGGGGGGGGCAAAAGTGCAGGAGGAATCCTAAATTTGCACAGGGGGGGATCTTGAATCTGCAAAGAGGGACCCCAAATCTTCAGGGGTCCCCATCTCCTTGGGGTCTCTGGCGTGACCCTTCCTCTGTGTGTCACTCCCGTTCTGTGTGTCCCTCTGTCACCTCCCTGTGCCCGTTTTGGGGTCCCTTTGTCACCTCCCTGTGCCCGTGTTGGGGTCCCTTTTTCACCTCCCTGTGCCCGTTTTGGGGTCCCTTTGTCACCTCCCTGCCCTGTTTGGTGTTCCCAGGCACATCTTCCTGGGCTTCTCCAAGTGCGGCCGCTACGTCCTGTCCTACACCAGCAGCTCCGGGGACGACTTCTCCTTCTACCTGTACCACCTGTACTGGTGGGAGTTCAACGTGCACAGCAAGCTGCGCCTGGTGAGGGCACCCGGGGCATCTGGGGGCACCTGGGGACAGCCAGGGCACACCTGGGCACACCTGGGGGCACCTGGGGGCACCTGGGTACATCCCAGGGACAGCCAGGGCACACCTGGGGGCACCTGGGGACAGCTGGGGACAGCCAGGGCACACCTGGGGACACCTGGGGACACCTGGGCGCCCTCAGGTGACACCCGGTGCCGCCCCCGCCCCGCCAGGTGCGCCAGGTGCGGCTGTTCCAGGGCGAGGAGATCTACAGCGACCTGTACCTGACGGTGTGCGAGTGGCCCGGGGACAGCGACATGGTCATCGTCTTCGGCTTCAAGTGGGTGCCCCCTCCCCTGGCTGGGGCGTGGCCCAGGTGCCCCCAGGTGCCCCCAGGTGCCCCCAGGTGACTGGGCTGTCCCCCCCGTGGCAGCACGCGCTCGGCGCCGGGGCTGCAGGTGAGCGCGATGCTGATGAGCGACGAGAACCACCGCGACATCTATGTCAGCGCCGTGGCCGTGCCCCCAACGCGGCACTGCCCGGCCTGCCGGCGGGGGGCAGAGACCCCCGGTGAGACCCCGACCCACGGGAGACCCCCGAGCCCCTGAGAGACCCCAGACCCACGGGGAGAGAGACCCCCGACCCACCGTGAGACCCCTGACCCACGGCGGGGAGAGCCCAGATCCAGGGGGAGAGAGACCCCAGACCCACGGGGAGAGAGACCCCAGACCCACGGGAGACCCCCGAGCCACGGGGGGGGAGAGCCCAGAGCCACGGGGAGACCCCAGACCCACTGAGAGAGAGACCCCCGACCCACGGGGAGACCCCAGACCCACGGGGAGACCCCGGACCCACAGGGAGACCCCAGACCCACAGGGAGGGAGACCCCCGACCCACGGGGAGGGAGACCCCAGACCCACGGGGGGGGAGAGCCCAGACCCACCGTGAGACCCCCGACCCACTGAGCCCCCCGGGAACCTCCTGCGCCCCGGGCTGGCGGTTCCCCCACTGCGATCGATTTGGGGGTTTTGATTTTCTTTGGGGGGGTTCTCGGGGGGTTCCCCGGTGTGGGGCGCCCCCCTGACGCCCCCCCCGCCCCCAGGCGAAGCCCCCCGGGCCTGCCTGCGGCACGGGTTCCTGCTGCACACCAAGTTCCAGGTGGTGTACCCCTTCCCCACCTTCCAGCCCGCCTTCCAGCTGCGCAAGGACCACGTCGTGCTGCTCAACACCAGCTTCTCCCTGGTGGCCTGCGCCATCGCCGTGCACCCCGCCGGTACCGGGACCCCCCCCGGGACCCCCCCCGGGACCCCCCCTGGGACCCCCCGGGACCCCCTGAACCTCCCCAGGACCCCCTGAATCACCCTGAGACCTCTGAGACCCCCCCGGGACCCCCCGAATCACCCTGGGACCTCTGAGACCCCCCCCCAGGACCCCCTGAGACCCCACCGGGACCCCCTGAACCTCCCCGGGACACCCTGAACCTCCCAAGACCCCTCCCCTGCTGCCGGGACCCCCTGAGCCCCCCCGAGACCCCCAAAACCTCTCGAGCCCCCCAGAACTGCCCAAACCCACGAGGAGATCCCAGAACCCTCCAAGCCCCCCTGGGACCCCCAATGAGACCCCCCCCAAACTTCCCGAGCCCCCCGACCCCTGCACACCCCCCAGGACCCCCTGGGACCCCCTGGGACCCCCAAAGCCCCCTGACCCCCACGTCCCCCGCAGGTGACAGCAGCCCCCAGCAGATCCTCTACCGGCGCCGGAACCTCCTGGGCCCCGGCCGGAGGGGGGAGAACGCCCCCCCAGAGCCCCCCGAGCAGCTGGAGGGGTCTGGGGGCGCCCCCCCGGCCGCACAGCCCCCCCCGGGCCCCCCCCAGCCCCCCGAGCTGCCCCCCGGCCCCCCGTCCCTGGCGGTGGCCAAAGCCAAGGAGTTCGTGGCCGACCTGTTCCGGAGGGCTCAGGGCGCGGGGGGCGGGCCCGGAGGGGGGCACGGGGAGGGGGGCGACGACCCCCCGCCCTCCCCCCGCGGGGCGCCCCCCGAGACCCCCCCCAGGACGCCCGGGAGCCCCCCGGGGGACCCCTCCCCACCCGGGACCCCCCCCGAGCCCGGCTACGTCAACTACACCAAACTGCGCTACGTGCTGGAGCCTGGGGAGCCCCCCGAGGGTGAGTGGGGGTCCGGGGGGGTCTGGCGGGGCTGGGGGCGCCCCCCCCGGTCCCGGGGTGACCCCCGTGCCCCCCCCCGTCCCGGGGTGACCCCCGTGCCCCCCCAGAGCTGGAGGACGACAAGATCTCGCTGCCCTTCGTGGTGACCGACCTGACCGGGCGCAGCCTGAGGCCGCTGCGGGAGCGAGCCACGGCCCAGGTGGGGCTGGGGGACCCCAGACCCCCTCGGGGGACCCCCAAAGTGGGGCGGGGGGCGGGTGGGGCGGCGCTGACCCCCCAATCCCCCCAGGGGCAGTTCCTGACGGTGGAGCAGCTGACGTTGGACTTCGAGTACGTCATCAACGAGGTGATCCGCAAGGACGCGGCCTGGGCACGGCAGTTCTGCTCCTTCAGCGACTACGACATCGTCATCCTCGAGGTGGGCCCCGGGACCCCCGGGAGACCCCCGAGAGACCCCCGAGAGACCCCCGGGACCCCCTGAGAGACCCCAGAGAGACCCCCGGGACCCCCCGAGAGACCCCCGGGTCACTCAGAGAGACCCCCTGGTCACCCAGAGACCCCCAGAGACCCCTCGGGACACTGGGACACCCCAAAACCCCTCCCAGGAGTCACCCAGACCCCCATGGGAACCCTTAACCCCCCTGGGATACCCCAAAACCCACCCAGACCCCCATGGGATACCCCAAAACCCCCCAAAACCCACCCAGTCCCCCATGGGATACCCCAAACCCCACCCAGAGCCCCCTGGAATACCCCAAAACCCCCCCAAACCCCCATGGGACACCTCCAAACCCCTGTGTGTCCCCCCCAGGTGTGCCCCGAGACCAGCCAGGTGGTGATCAACATCGGGCTGTTGCTGCTGGCCTTCCCCTCCCCCGACGGGCAGGGGCAGCTCCGGTGAGCGGGGCGGGGGTCCCCCAAAGCCCCCCCTGAGCCCCCCTGGTGCTGACCCCCCCCTTGGCAGCCCCAGGACGTACCACACGAGCCTGAAGGTGGCCTGGGACCTCAACAGCGGCGCCTTCACCACCGTGGGGGTGGGCGACCTCAGCGAGGTCAGGGGGCAGACCAGGTGAGGGGCAGCGGGTTTGGGGGTGATTGGAGGGGGCTGGGGGGGGGGGTTGGGGTGATTTTAGGGGGCTTTGGGGGCGCTGGTTCCATTCCTGGGTGCTGGGTGAGACCCCCTGGAGCACTTTTTGTGGTCCTGGAGGGGCTCAGGGAGCCCTCCCCAAACTCTCTGTGCCCCACCCTGAGCCCCCTTAAACCTCCCTGAGCCCCCCAAATCCCCCCCAAACCTCCCCGATCTCCCCCCCAAATCACCCCGAGCCCCCCTCGGCAGCGCCTGTTCTTGGGGTGCCCCAAACCCTGCGGGGCATCGGCGCCCGTGGGGACCCCGGGGTCCCTGTGGGGGTCCCTGTGGTGGGGTCTGGGGGTCCCTGTGGGGGTTTGGGGGTCCCTGTGGGGGTCTGGGGGTCCCCGTGGTGGTTTGGGGGTCCCTGTGGGGGTTTGGGGGTCCCTGTGGTGGGGTCTGGGGGTCTCTCTGGGGCTTTGGGGGTCCCCGTGGTGGTTTGGGGGGTCTCTCTGGTGGTTTGGGGGGTCCCCGTGGTGGTGTGGGGGGTCCCCGTGGGGCTGTGGGGGTCCTGGGGGGTCCGGCCGCCCCCGACCCGCCGCGGCAGCGGCAGCGTGTGGAGCTCGTACCGTAAGGGCTGCGTGGACACGGTGATGCGGTGGCTCGTGCCCGAGGCGCCCGGGCGCGGCGTGCACAGGATGACCAACGAGGCCCTGCACAAGGGTGGGCCGGGGGCTAAGGGGGCATTTGGGGGGTCCTGGGGGAGTCTGGGGGGTCCCTGGAGGGGTATGAGGGGGTCCCTGGGTGGGTCTCAGGGGGTCTTGGGGGAGTTTAGAGGGTTCTGGAGGGGTCTGGGGAGTGCCTGGTGGGTTCTGAGGGGGTCCTGGGGGAGTTCGGGGGGTCCCTGTAGGGGCTGGGGGGGTCCTGGGGGGTCCCTGGGTGGGTCTCAGGGGCTCTTGGGGGAGTTTAGAGGGTTCTGAGGGGGTCCTGGGGGAGTTTTGGGGGTCCCTGGAGGGGCTGGGGGGGTCTGGTGGGGGGTCTGAGAGCTCCCAGGGGTCCTGGAGGATTTGGGGACATTTGGGAGGGTCCAGGGCGATTTGGGTGGGGTCGTGCCTGGGTTTGGGGTCTCCCTGCCCCTCCCCCATCGCTGCTTTTCCCCTCCCCCCTTCCCCCCCCCCAGGCTGTTCCCTGAAGGTTCTGGCGGACAACGAGCGCTACACCTGGATCGTGCTGTGACACCTGGGGACACCTGGGGACACACCTGGATCCTGCTGTGACACCTGGGGACACCTGGGGACACCTGGGAACACACCTGGACCCTGCTGTGACACCTGGGGACACCTGGGGACACACCTGGATCCTGCTGTGACACCTGGGGACACACCTGGACCCTGCTGTGACACCTGGGGACACCCAGGACATCACCTGGGACACCTGGATCCTGCTGTGACACCTCGGAACACCCCTGGGGACACCTGGGGACACCCAGGACATCACCTGGGACACACCTGGGGACACACCTGGACCCTGCTGTGACACCTGGGGACATCTGGATCCTTCTGTCACACCTGGATCCTTCTCCATATGGACACAGGCCCAGCCCTGCTCCCTCTGGGGCCTTTTGTTTTCTTTTTTCCCTTTTTTTTTTTCATTTTTCCCTTTTTTGCAATGTTTTCCCCTCTCATTTTGCCGTTCAGTGTTTTATCGCGGGGTGGGGGGAGGATCTCAGATCCCCCTCCCCAAAATAAAAACTCCCGTTTCCACCCCGGGGCACTTTTGGATCAGCTGGGATTTGGGGTTGTTTCGGGGATTTTGGGGGCAGATTTGGGGTCGTTTCAGGGATTTTAGGGGCAGATTTGGGGCTCATTTCGGGGATTTTGGGGGCTGGGATTTGGGGTCATTTCAGGGATTTTGGGGGTCGGGATTTGGGGCTCACTTCGGGGATTTTGGGGACAGATTTGGGGCTCATTTCGGGGATTTGGGGGGCAGATTTGGGGCTCATTTCGGGGATTTTGGGGGCAGATTTGGGGCTCATTTCGGGGATTTTGGGGGCTCACTTTGGGGATTTTGAGGGCCGGGATTTGGGGTCGTTTCAGGGATTTTGGGGCCGGGATTTGGGGTGACCCCGCGCAGGCAGGGCCGGCCCGACACCGCCGTTGCTTTTTATTCCTTTTACAAAGAAGCTACAAAAGGTAAAAAACAGCGTCTGCAAGGGGGGGGGGGCGGGGGGGCGGGGGGCACACGCGGCGGTGGGGGGGGGTGGGGGGGATATGGGTGAGACCCCCACCCACCCCCGCCCCCCCCGCGCCCCCCAACCCCCCAGAGAATTCCAGGCTTGGCTCCAATTTCCACACGGGCGGCCACGGACACGGCCCCTCCCCCCGGGGGGGGCACAAAGCACAAAATGACCGAAAAACGCCAAAATCGAATACGGGGGGGGGGGGCGAAGCGCGGGTGGGGGGCCCGACATGCGGGGGGGGAGGGGGCGTAAGGCAGCGGGGGGATGGGGGATGGGGGGTTGGCACTGCGGAGGGCGGGGGAGGGGCGGGGGCGGGGATTTGCCCCCCCGTGTCCGCGCAGCCCCCCGTGGGTCCGTAAGGCACGAGCAGCCCCCGCGGGGGCTCAGCGGGACGGCAGCGCCGGCACCAGGAGCCCGCGCGGGTCCGCCCGCGCCGCTTTCGGGGGCGGCGGCTCCAGCGGCGGCTCCGGCGGCGGCTCCGGCCGCGCCCCGGGGGGACCCGCGCCGCCCCCCAGCCCCAGCTCGGCCGGCAGCTCCTCCTCGCTCTCCTCCTCCTCCTCCTCCTCATCCTCCTCTGCGGGGCGGGCACGGAGCGGGGAGCCCGGAAGGGGGAAAAGTTGGGTTAAATTACATTAAGTTTTAAATTAATGGAAATGAAATAAAAAGGTAAGTTTGAAATGAATTAAAATGAAATAAAAAGTTAAATTTAAATTTAAAAAAAACCATTAAAATTAAATTAAAAGGAATTAAATTAAAATAAATGATTAAATTAAAATAAATGATTAAATTACAATAAATAATTAAATTAAAAGAAATGATTAAATAATTAAATTAAAAGTAAATTTAAAATTCAATTTAAATTAAAAATAAAATAAGATAAAATATTAAAATAAAAATTAATATGCAATTTAAATTAAAAAATTAAAATTAAGTGAAAATGAATTAGAATTTAAAAATCAAAATGGAATTTAAAATGCAATTTAAATTAGGAAATTAAAATTAAATCCTAAAATTAAACAAAAATTGTATTACCATAGAACTATAAATACCATTTAAAAAAATCAAAACAATTAAAACAAAACTAAAAATTCAATTTCAAATAAAATGAATTATAAAAGAAAAAATATAAAAAATTAAACCCAGAATTAACCCTTCCCCACCTGGCATTTCTCTCCCCCTCCCGCCCCCATCCCCTTTTTGGGGGTCCCCCTTTTTGGGGTCACCCACCTTTGTCAGGGTCCTGCGGGTTCAGGGAACTCGTCAGGTTGGCGAACTGGGGGGGGCGGGAGCAAAGGGGGGGTCAGATTGGGGGATTTTGGGGGGGCTGTGGGGTGGTCACACCACCAAACCCCCCCAAAAAGTGTCACCCCCACGTCAGCGAAGGGACACGGAGCTGCCCCCCCCCCCAGGGGCTGCAGGTGAGGGGGCCCCAACACCCCTGAACCCCAAAACCTGCCCTGAACACCCCCCAAACCCCACCTGAGCCCCAAAACCTACCCTGAACCCCCCGAAACCTGCCCTGAACCCCAAAAACCTGCCCTGAGCCCCAAAAAACCACCCTGAACCCCCCAAAATCCTGCCCTGAGCCCCAAAACCTGCCCTGAACCCCTCCAAACCCCACCTGAGCCCCCCCAAAAAACACCCTGAACCCCCCCAAACCTGCCCTGAACCCCAAACACCTGCCCTGAGCCCCCAACCCCCCCTGAACCCCCAAAAACCACCCTGAACCCCCAAAATCCTGCCCCAAGCACCCCCTGAACCCACCTCGCCCATGACGGTGATGGGGCAGGTGCCCCGCGCTGCTCCACCAGGTAATACAGGTGAGGGGCTGGGCCCCCAAACCTGCCCTGAGCCCCCCAAACCTGCCCTGAGCCCCCCAAAATCCTGCCCTGAGCCCCCCAAAACCCTGCCCTGAGTCCCCCCGTGCCCACCTCGCCCATGACGGCGATGGGGCAGGTGCCCCGTGCCCGCGCCACGCGCTGCTCCACCAGGTAGTACATGTACTCATCGTAGAGCAGCCGGATCAGGTGGAAGGAGCCGAAACTGGCGGCGCTGCGCAGGGTCAGGTCCCGGATCACCATCGAGCTGGGGGGCACCGGGGGGCACCGGGGGGTTAGGGGGGGCACGGGGGCTTTGGAGAAAGGGGTTTTGGAGGTGGGGTTGGGGTCCTGTTGGGGTTTTGGGGCGTTCCTGGGGGGTTTTGGGGGTCCAGGGGATTTGGGGACACAGCAAAGATCCCCGAGACCTCCCCCAGCCCCTGGCCCAGATTTGGGGGATGGGGGGTGTCCCTGTGTGAGTTTGAGATGTTTTTTGCCTGTTCCTGTGTGATTTTGGGCTGGTTTTTTGGCTGTGTTTCGGGCTGTTTTTCACCTGTCCCCCTGTGATTTTGGGTTGGATTTTGGGCTGGTTTTCGGGCTGTTTTTTGCCTGTCCCCATGTGGTTTCGGGCTGTTTTTCGGGCTGTCCCCCTGGGTTGTTTTTGGCCTGTCCCCGCGTGGTTTCACGCTCTTTTCGAGCCGTTTCTCACCTGTAGAAGGACCACTTGAGCAGGAAGAGCTTGGCGGCACGGGGCAGCCCAGGTGTGCCCAGGTGTGGCCGCAGCACTCGCGCCACCACAGCGTCCAGCCAGGCCGCCCACTGCTCCAGCGAGTGCTGCTGGCCCAGCGTGGCCTTGAAGTCCTGCTCCAGGCGCTGCACCACCCGCGCCTCGCAGCGGCACACCCAGGCCGCCTGCTCCTGCGGGGGGACGGGATTGGGACCGGAGAGACCCGGCACCAGAACCGGCACCGGGAACTGCCCCGAGAGAGCCCCGGGGAGAGCCCGGCACCGGCACCGGCACCGGGAACTGCCCCGAGAACCTCCCCCGGCTCCGGGCACTGGCCCAGCCCAGGGGCTGCGGATCCGGGAGGGGAGTGAGATATTTTGGGGTCCCCCATCCCCATTTTGGAGTCCCCTAATCTCCGTTTCAGTGCCCCCCCAGCCCGTTTCGGGGTGCCCCATCCCCACTGTGTGCTCCCCACCCCCATTTCGAGGTCCCCACCCCATTTTCGGGGTCCCCACCCCATTTTTCAGGGTCCCCACCCTGTTTTTGGGGGTCCCCACCCCATTTTCAGGGTTCCCAGCCCGTTTGGGGTGCCGGACCTGCACGTTGGCGAAGTCGACGCGGTTGAGGTCGCTGAGCATTTGGCTGATCTGGGCCGTGTTCTGCAGGACTGCGCGCGCCGCCTGCGCCAGGTGGTTCAGGGACGTGTACCTGCGCAGGGTCTGCGCGAAGGCGCCCGCCGCCGCCGCCTGCGGGCAGGGGGCACCTCCTCAGGGACCCCCGGACCCACCTCAGGGACCCCCGGACCCACCCTGAGCCCCCCAGGGACCCCCCGACCCACCGTGAGCCCCCCGGACCCGCCCTGAGCCCCCCAAATCACTGCAGGACTCGGGGGGACACCCTCAGAGCCCCCGAGGGTTCGGGGGGCACCTCCCAAAAAGCACAGGACCCCCCCCAGAGACCCCAGGGTCCCCCTAAACCCATCTGCAAGACCCGTAACTCCCCCAAAAAAGCCCCAGGGACCCCCCTAAAATCCCCGGGGACCCCCCCAGCCCCCCCGGACCCCCAGGGCGCACCTTGACCCGCACCAGCTCCTCGGGCATGCTGACCATGGCGTTGCCCAGCCAGCTCTCCAGGCTCTTGGCGAAATTCCGGATGGCCTGGGTCAGGGCACCTGGAACAGGGGGGTTTGGGGGGCTGGGGGCTGCTCTGGGAGGCACAGCGGGGTTTGGGGGGCTGGGGGGCTCCTCTGGGGGGCACAGCAGGGTTTGGGGGGCTCCTCTGGGGGGCACAGCGGGATTTGGGGGGTTCCTCTGGGGGGCACAGCGGGATTTGGGGGGCTCCTCTGGGGGGCACAATGGGGTTTGGGGGGCTCCTCTGGGGGGCACAGCGGGATTTGGGGGGCTGGGGGCTCCTCTGGGGGGACTCGGTCTTGTTTGGGGGGTTCCTGCTGGGTTTGGGGGCGTTCCTGGGAGGTTTTAGGGGGTTTTTTCGAGTTTTTGGGTTAGGGAGGTTTTGGGGGTTTCTTGGGGGGGTTTTCTGGGGGCTTTTGAAAATCTTGGGGGATTTTGGAAGGTTCTTGGGGGGGTTTTGGGGTCGTGCCAAATCCAGGAGGTTTCTGAAGGGGTTCCTGGGGGTTTTGGGGCTCCCGGGGGGTTTTGGGGCTTGGGGCTCACTGGGGATGGGGCGCAGCACGTCGGGCACCAGGATCTCCACCAGCCCCTGGTACAGCGCGTGGTCGCAGTCGCGCACCCAGCGCAGGACGGGCTCCAGCCGCGCCAGCAGCAGCAGCCGCCGCCGGGGCAGGCGCCGCTCGGCCTCCTCCTGCCTGGGGGAGCAGAGGGGTCACCCCCAGACCCGGGGCACCCCAAACCCGCGGGGACCCCCAACCCCTGGGGAGAGGCGCTTTGGGCTGCCCCCGAAACCTGGGGGTCCCCCAACACCCGAGGCAGAGGGAACGGGGTCACCCCAAAACCCGCGATCCCCCAAATCTGCTGTCCCACGTACCGAGGGGTCCCCCCAGCCCTCAAACCCCCGCCCCAAAATTCGGGGACCCCCCCTCGAGTTTCGGGGCCCCCTCCTCACGCGTCGCTCTCGCCGCTGCAGCGCCAGAAGCTTTTCCAGAGCGTCTCCACCAGCGAGAACTGCAGGTTGATCATCACGTCCACGATGGCCTTTTGGGGGGCACAGCGGGCTCAGGGGGGTCCCCCAGTGCGGGGAGGGGCCGTTTTGGGGTCCGGGGGTGTTGCCCACCTCGCAGTGCTCCCGGTAGAGCTGCTGGAATGCCCGCAGGTCCTCCAGCCCCGCGCCCTCGGGGAGCCCCTTGCCCTGCACGTCGATCTCGGGGAACTCCGGCAGCGAGCGGGAGGCGTCTGCGGGATTTGGGGGGTCACGAGGGAACCCCACAATCCATGGGGGTGTGGGGGGGTGATTTTTGGGGGTCGCTCACCCAAGAACTGCTGGTACTGCTGCACCTGGGCGCTGATGTCGGGGACGCCGGGGGCGGCGGGCGCTGAGGAGACGCCGTTGGTGACCCCCCCCTCCATTTTCTGCACGGGCTTGAGGCTGTGGGGGTGCGAGGAGGGGTGAGGGGCGCTGGGGGTCTCGGGGGGCTCCGGGGGGGGTTTTGGGGGGCTGCTCACCGCTGTTTCTGCGCGAAGGGCTGCTGGCGCATGGCCAGGTGCTGCTGGTCCTCCACCAGCCGCAGCAGCGGCGAGCCCGCCTTGATGCGCAGCCCGTAGTAGTGGTACTTGGAGTTCCCCCTGGAAAACGGGGGTCGGGATTCTGGGGGGTTTGGGGGGATTTTGGGGGGATTTTGGGGGGGATTTGGGGGTGGATCCCCCCGGGCACTTCGGGGGTCTCCCCTGGCTGGGGGTGCAATGGCGCCCTGCGCCCCGCAGGCGGCGCTGTGGAGGCCCGCGGGATTTTTGGGGGAATTTTGGGATTTTTTGGGGGAATTTTGGGATTTTTTTTGTTTTTTTGGGGGATATTTTCCGGATTTTTTGGGGGGATATTTTCAGGATAGTTCCAGACTATTTTCAGGATACTCCCAAGATAACTTCAGGCTATTTTCAGGATTATTTTCAAGACTATTTTCAGGAGGTTCTCAGGATATTTGGGAATATTTTCAGGATAATTTCGGGATGTTTTTGGGACGTTTTCAGAATAATTTCAGGATATTTTCAGGATATTTTCTGGATACTTTCGGGACAATTTCAGGATGTTTGGGGATATTTTCAGGACAATTTCAGGATATTTTCGGGATACTTTCAGGATAATTTCAGGCTGTTTTCAGGCCCTTTTCAGGACACTTTCAGGCCATTTTCAGGACACTCTCAGGATCCCCGGGGCCGTTCCCCGCCCCGCAGACCTGGTCCCCAGGCAGACCTGGTTCCCGGGCAGACCTGGTTCCGAGGCGGCGCGTGCGCAGCCCCATGAAGACGGAGCGGATGAGTTTGCCGAAGGAGGCGGCGTTGACGGGCTCCAGCTTGTGGCCCTGGCAGTGCAGCAGGTAGTGGCAGTACAGCGCGCTGCGGGGCAGGCTCACCCCCTCGGCCGTCTCGTAATTGTCCAGCAGCCACTGCACCTGCGGGCACAGCGGTCACCGCACCGCGAAACGGCCTGGGCCCCGAATGCCCACCCCGAAACGGCCCTGTGCCCCGAATTCCTGCATCCTGAAACCCTGAAGCGCCCTGCTCCCTGAAAAACCCCACCCCGAAACGGCCTGTGCCCCGAAAAACCCACCCCGAAACGGCCCCGCGCCCCGAATCCCTGCATCCTGAAACCCCGAAAGGCCCTGCTCCCCGAAAAACCCCACCCCGAAACACCCCACCCCAAATCCCTGCACCCCAAAACCCCTGCATCCTGAGAACACCCCCAAAATCGCAATGTTTTCTGCTTTCCTGCCCAAATTTCCCACCCCAAATCCCCTCTAACCCCCCCAAACCCCCCCAAATCCCCTCTAACCCTCCCCTGCCCCCCCAGACCCCGTGCCCCCCCAGCTCTCACCGTGGCGGGGGAGGCGCGGGTGGTGTGGGCGTAGGCCGCCCCCGTGCCCCCCACGTACCCCCCCTGGATGACGAAGGTGCCCCCGCCGGGGGTCCCGGACGCGCCTCCCCCCCCGGGGGGGCGGCGGGGGCCGCGGGGGGGGGGGAGGGGCGGCGGCGGCGCCCCCCAGAAGCTGCGCCCCCCCCGCCCCCCCCGCCACGTACATGGGCACGGGGGCGCTGCTGGGGGGGGGCTGCGCGCTGGAGGGGGGAGGGGGCGGCGGCGGGGGGGGGGGAGGGGGCGGGGGGGGGCTGGGCTGCACCGGGGCCGCCCCTCCCCCCCCCTCGAAGTAGCCCCCCGAGTTCTGAGCGAAGAGCGGCGCCTCGGCGAAGGGGAACGAGCCCGAGCGGCTGCGGGGAAACGGGAAATGGGAAATGGGAAATGGGAAATGGGGGGTCAGCGGTGGGGAAATGGGAAATGGGGGGGGGGTCAGTGGGGGGGAAATGGGAAATGGGAAATGGGGGGGGGGGTCAGCGGTGGGGACCCCCCCAGGGGGTCAGGCGGGTTTGGGGAGGGGGAGGGGTCGCTCACATGCCGCCGGGGGGGGCGTAGGCCCCATCCCCCCCCTCCACGAAGGGGGCGGGGAAGACGTGCTGCACCGGGGGGAGCTGCTGCACCTGGGGGGGGTCAGGGGGGGTCAGGGGGGAGCCCCCGACCCTCCCCCACCCCAACACCCCCCGCTCACCCCTGGGGGGAGGGGAGCAAGGGGCACCCCCAGTTTAGCCCTTCGAGGGCCAAATTTATCCTGATTTACCCCAAAATTATCCCGAATTTATCCCAATTTACCCCAAAATTATCCCAAATTTACCCCAAGTTTATCCCAACTGATTCCAAGATATTCCCAAATTTATCCCAAGTTTATCCCGAATTTACCTAAACTTACCCCAAATGTATCCCAACTTTACCCCGAAATTATCTCAAATTCACCCCAAATTTCTCACGACTTTATCCCAACATATCCCAAATGTATTTTACACTTATCCCAAATTTATGTGTCCCAAATTTATCCCAGTTCCCCCCGTTCCTGCCCCAATTCTGGGTATTTTGGGCAACTTTAATTAAATTTTACCCCATTCCTGTCAATTTTGGCCAACTTTAATCACAATTTTAAGGCCTTCCAATGCATTTTGGGACACCTTATCCCACTTTTCCCCCTCCCAGCCCATTCTGGGTAACTTTAATCCCACTTTTACCCAATTCCATCCCATTTTGGGTAACTTTTATCCCACTTTTACCCAATTCCATCCCATTTTGGGTAACTTTAATCCCACTTTTACCCCATTCTAACCCATTTTGGGTAACTTTAATCACACTTTTACCCCATTCCAGCCCATTCTGGGTAACTTTGATCCAACTTTTACCCCCTCCCAGCCCATTTTGGGTAACTTTAATCACCATTTCCCCCCCGTCCCAGCCCATTTCTCCCCGTCCCCCCTCCCCAGCCCCGATTTTCCCCGTTTTGCCCCCGTTTCTCCGCACCTGCTGCCCGCCGGGGCTGGGCCCGGGCTGGGGGGGCGCGGGGGGCGCGGGGCTGCCCTCGGTGCCCTCCGGGGGTCGCAGCCCCTCTGCTGTGGGGACAGAAGGGCAGGGCGGGGTCAGCCGGGGCTGCCCGCGGGTTTTTGGGGCGAATCGCGGCGGTTTGGGGGTTCCTCACCGGCCACGGTGACCACGATGAACTGGGGGGGGGGGGCGCGGGGGCGGCCGGGGGGGGCGCGCCGGGGGCGGAGCCTCCCGCGAGCTCCGCCCCGAAAGGGGCGGGGCCGGCGGGGGGCGGGGCGGAGGGCGGCTGCGGCTGTGACGTCGCTGCTGCCGTCATCTCGGTGACGTAGGAGGGCTGGGTCGCCATGGCGACGGCTGGGGGAGTGACGTCACGGCGATAAGCGGCGTCCGCGCGGGAGTGACGTCACGGCGGGGAGGGGGGAAAAAGTGTGATGCCCCCTCCTCCCCGCGCGTGACGTCACGACACGGCCCCGCCCCAGGGATGCCCGCCGGTGACGTCACGCATCGAGCGTGACATCACCGCGCCGGGCGGGAGGGGGAGAGGAGGGGGGCGTGTCCAGCCGCCACCCGCGCGCCCCCATTGGCTCCCACCTCCCCGCCCCGCCTCCCCATTGGCCCGCCCGCCCGCCAATCGAGAGGCGCGCTCAAGCCCCGCCCCCGAGCCCAGACCCACCGCCCCCCCTCCCCCCCCCCCCCCCGCGTTCCCCCCTTCCCCCCCCCCCTTCGCCGCCATTTTGGCGGCGCCGCTCGGACCCACCTGCCCGCGGCCGCCGCCGGGGCCCCGCGGGGGCTCCGCCCGCCCCCGCTGCCGCGGCTGCTGCTGCCGGCGGAGCCCGACGGGGCGGCGGGCGGCGGCGGCAGGGGCCGGGCCGGGCCGGAGCGCGGTCGCCACGGTGACCGTGGCTATGGCGGCCTCCCTGGTCCCTCACCGGGGCAACTGTTGCTACCCGCCTCGGCGGCGGGCGGGGCCGGCCTCGCGAGTCCCGCCTCTCATCGCCGATTGGTCAGCGGGGTCCGCCGGCGCGCGCTAGTTGGTCGAGCCGCGCGTCGCTCCGCACAAACCCCGCCCCTCCCTCGCGTGATTGGTCGTTCCGTGCGTCAATCAGCGCTTCCTGAGCGAGGGGTGGCGGGCGGGGCCGCGTGGGGAGCTGGCGTGACGCCATTGGCTGAGGCGGCCGCCGATCAGCGCGAGGGCCGAGCGCGCGGCGGGCCGCGAGGGCTGCCGGGACATGTAGTTCCCGGCGGCTGAGGCGCTTCGCGACGTCACGGAGGCGTGACGCCGCCGCCCGGCTGATTTCACGGCGTTCCTCCCTCACTGGCGCTGCCGGGGGTGGGGGGCGGTATTTAACGCTGCGAGCGGGGATAACTGAGGAATTAAACCGGTTAAAATGAGCGAGGCCCTCAGCACCGGGAGGCCCAGCGTTTACCTAAGGCCGCGCTTTCCGCCGGGCAATACGGAATGGCTAAAGGGCCAAAATTGCTGCAAAACAGCTACAGCGGGGCTGGGCCGGCTCCGGTGGTCCGAGAGGAGCCCTGCGCGCTTCTTCCGGTACCGTCATGGCGGCGGCGGCGCGGGGCGCGACGGGAAATGTAGTCCCGAGGGGGCGCCGCGGGAGGGGCGGGGCTTGAGGGGAGGCGGGGCCGCGGGGGGCGTGGCTGGCGGGAAGCGACGTCACGTGCGCGCGGGTCACGTGGGCCCGAGCGCTTCCGGGGCGCGATGGGGCCGGGGGCGGCGGTGAGGGGGGAGGGGCGGGGGGGAACGGGGGCACCGGGGGTGGGGGAGGGGCACGGGGATGGCCCGGGGGGGTCCCGGTTCTACGGGGGGGTCCCGATTTTGGGGAGTGGGGTTCCGGTTCCGGGGGGTTTTGGGGGTTATTTGGGGGGGGGTGTCTCGGTTTTTTGGGGGGGTCTCTCGGTTTTTGGGTGGGGGTCTCTCGGTTTTGGGGGGTCTCTCGGTTTTTTGGGGGGGTCTCTCGGTTCCGGGGGTCCCGCTGATCCCCCGCCCCTCCCCCCCCAGCGCTGGCTCTGGGCCGGGGTCCGGCGCCGCCTGCACGGGACGGGCGCGACCCCCGCCCCTCCCCCACCGCTGATCCCCATCGTGGTGGAGCAGACGGTGAGTGGGGGAGGGGCGGGGGGCGGGGACCCCCCAAAACCCCCTGTGACCCCCAAGTCCCACCGGAGACCCCAAAAATCCACCCTGGGACCCCAAACCCCCCCCGGGACCCCAAAAATCCACCCTGGGACCCCAAAAATCCACCCTGGGACTCCAAAACCCCCCCTGGGACCCCAAAACCCCCCCTGGGACCCCAAAATTCCACCCTGGGACCCCAAAACCCCCCCCCGGGACCTCAAATCCCACCTTGAGACCCCCGAAATCCACCTGAGACACCCGAAATCCACTCTGAGCCCCAAAATCCCCCAAAGCCCACCCAAATGTCCTCTGACCCTTCCAAAAATCTCCTCAGAATTCCCCCAAAGCCCCCCAGAACCGCCTTTTACCCCCCCCAAATCCCCTCTGACCCCCTCAAACCCTCCCAAACCCCCCCAAATCCCCCCAAATCCCCCAAAGTCTCGGCTGACTCCCCCCAGGGCCGGGGGGAACGCGCCTACGACATTTACTCGCGGCTGCTGCGGGAGCGGATCGTCTGCGTGATGGGCCCGGTGGGTACCCAAAACCCCAAAACAGCCCCAAATATCCCAAAACCACTCAAAAACAGCCCAAAATACCCCCAAAACCACTCAAAACCAGCCCAAAATACCCAAAAAACATCCCAAAAACCTCTTAAAAATCCGAAAAACTCCCAAAACACCCAAAACCCACCGGAAACACCCCAAAAAAACTGCCAAAAATACATAAAAAACGCCCAAATGTCCCAAAACCGCCCCAAACCCCCCGAATTCCCCCCAAGAGCCCCCGGGGACCCCCAGACCCCCCTGAGCCCCGAATCCCCCCCCAGATCGACGACAGCCTGGCCAGCCTGGTGATCGCCCAGCTGCTGTTCCTGCAGTCCGAGAGCAACAAGAAACCCATCCACATGTACATCAACAGCCCCGGTGGGTCTGGGGGAAAAATCCGCATTTTGGGGGGAAAAACCCACATTTAGGGGTGCAACAGGAACCCATCCACATGTACATCAACAGCCCCGGTGGGTCTGGGGGCCTGAAATTCACATTTTGGGGGAAAAAATCCACATTTGGGGTGCAGCAGGAACCCATCCACATGTACATCAACAGCCCCGGTGGGTCTGGGGGGAAAAAACACATTTTGGGGGAAAAAATCCACATTTGGGGGGCAACAGGAACCCATCCACATGTACATCAACAGCCCCGGTGGGTCTGAGGTCCCAAAATTCACATTTTGGGGGGAAAAACCCACATTTGGGGGCAAAACCCCACATTTTGGGGGGAAAAAAACACATTTAGGGGGAAAAATCCACATTTGGGGGGCAACAGGAACCCATCCACATGTACATCAACAGCCCCGGTGGGTCTGGGGGCAAAAACACACATTTGGGGGGAAAACTCCACATTTTGAAGGAAAAAGCCACATTTTGTGGGAAAAACCCACATTTGGAGGGAAAAACCCACATTTGGAGGCAAAAAAGCCACATTTTTGGGGAAAAAAACACATTTGAGGGGAAAACCCCACATTTGGCAGGAAAACCCCACATTTGGGGGGGAAAAACCCACATTTGGGGGCAAAAAGCCACATTTGGGGGGAAAAACCCACATTGGGGGGGAAAAACCCATATTTGGGGGTAAAAACCCACATCTGGGGGGAAAAACCCGCACTGGGGGGGAAAAACCCACATTTGGGGGCAAAAACGCACATTTGGGCAGAAAAAAACACATTTGAGGGGAAAAAACCCCACATTTTGGGAGGAAAAAGCCACATCTGGAGGAAAACTCCACATTTTGGGGGAAAACCCACATTTGGGGGATCTGGGGCCCCAAACCCTCCTTTGGGGGGGGTTTAGGGGAATTTGGGGGAGTTTCGGGGTTCCAAAACCCATTTTGGGGGTGTACAGGGGGGTTTGGAGAGTTTGAAGGGGGATTTGGGGAGGTTTGGGGGAGTTTGGGCTGATTTTGGGGGTGTCTAAGGCCCATTTTCAGGGTGTCCCTGATGGGATTTTCGGGGTGTTTAAACACTGATTTTTGAGGGGTTTGAAGGCCAATTTCCGGGGTGTCTAAAGCCCATTTTTGGAGTGTCCATTATGGGATTTTCGGGCTGTTTAAACACTGATTTTTGGGCTGTTTAAAGGCTGATTTTTGGGGTGTCTCTGGTGGGTTTTGGGGCTGTTTAAAGGCCGACTTTTGGGCTGTTTGAGGCTGATTTTCGGGGTGTTTAATGCTCATTTTTGGGGTGTCCCAGGCGGCTCGGTGACCTCGGGGCTGTTTGGGGCTGTTTGAGGCTGATTTTCGGGGTGTTTAATGCTCATTTTCGGGGTGTGTGTCCCCAGGAGGCTCGGTGACCTCGGGGCTGGCCATCTACGACACGATGCAGTACGTGCTGAGCCCGGTGTGCACCTGGTGCGTGGGGCAGGCGGCGAGCATGGGCTCCCTGCTGCTGGCGGCCGGGCGGCCCGGCCTGCGGCACGCGCTGCCCAACGCCCGCATCATGGTGCACCAGCCCTCGGGGGGGGCACGGGTACGTCTGGGGGGGTTTGGGGGGGATTTGGGGGGTCCTAGAGGGGATTTGGGGGGGTTTGGGGGGTCCCAGGGGGGTTTAGGGGGATTTGGGGAACACCCACATCATGGTGCACCAGCCCTCGGGGGGGGCACGGGTACGTCTGGGGGGGGTTGGGGGGGTTTGGGGGGTCCCAGGAGGGATTTCGGGGGTCCCAGGGGGGTTTGGAGGGGATTTGGGGGTGATTTGGGGGGATTTTGGGGGATCTGGGGAGGGTTTGGAGAGGATTTCGGGGGTTTGGAGGGGTCCCAGGGCGGTTTGAGGGGTCCCAAGGGGGTTTGGGGGGTCACAGGAGGATTTGAGGGGATCTGGGGAGGGTTTGGAGAGGATTTCGGGGGTTTGGAGGGGTCCCAGGGCGGTTTGAGGGGTCCCAAGGGGGTTTGGGGAGTCACAGGAGGATTTGAGGGGGATTTGGGCGGTCCCAGGGGGGATTCAGGGGCACTTGGGGAGATCTGGGGAGGGTTTGGAGAGGATTTCAGGGGTCTGTGGAGCCCAGGGGGCATCGGGGGAGGAGGGGAGAGTGCCCAAACCCCCCAAATCCCCCCAAATCCCCTCCCCAGGGCCAGGCCACCGACATCGCCATCCAGGCCGAGGAGATCCTGCAGCTGAAGCGGCAAATCAACGGTCTGTACGCCAAACACACGGGGCAGCCGCTGCCCGTCATCGGTGAGAGACCCCCGGGACCCCCAGAATGCCCCCGGGACCCCCAAAACTGCCCCGGGACCCCCAGAATCCTCCCGGCACCCCCGGAATGCCCCCGGGACCCCTAAACCCCCACCTCAAACATCCCCAAACTCCCCCTAAATCCCCCCAGAACCCTCCCAGGGACATCCCAAATCCCCCCAGGGATCCCCAAACCCCCCTCAAGCCCCTCCAAATCCCCCTCAAAACCCCCAAATGCTCCCCAAACCCCCTCCAAACCGCCCAATACCCTCCCAGTGACACCCCCAAACCCCCCAAATCTGCCCCCAAATCCCCTCAGCCGCCCCCAAAGCCCCCCTAACCGCCCCCCAACCCGCAGAGGCGGCGATGGAGCGGGACCGTTACCTGAGCCCGCTGGAGGCGCGCGATTTCGGGCTGCTGGACCAGGTGCTGGTGCACCCCCCGGCCCGGGGGCAGGACGAGCCCCGAGTGCTGCCCCGGGACCCCCCCCCGAGCCCCCCGAGCCCCCCGGGGCCCCCCCAGAGCCCCCCGGGGGCCTCCTGAGCCCCCCCAGCCCCGAACCGAGTGTGGAAATAAAGCAGTGCCGGCCAGGGGGATTGCTGGGGGATTTTTGGGGGGAATTTGGGGGGGTTTGGGGGATTTTGGGGGATTTTATGGATTTGGGGAGGGATTTGGGAGGAACTTCTGGATTTTCAGGAGGGATTTGGGGGGAATTTCTGGATTTGGGGGGAATTTCTGGGTTTTCAGGAGGGATTTGGGGGGAATTTCTGGATATTTGGGGGGAAATTCTGGATTTTTGGGGAGGGATTTGGGGGGAAATTCTGGATTTTGGGGAGGAATTTGGAAGGAATTTCTGGATTTTGGGGAGGGATTTGGGGGGAAATTCTGGATTTTGGGGAGGAATTTGGAAGGAATTTCTGGATTTTGGGGAGGGATTTGGTGGGAATTTCAGGATTTTGGGGAGGGATCTGGCGCGTCGCCAGCCGCGCCCCGAGTCCTCCGCGCCGCCAGAGGGCGCTGTCCTGGTGCAATGCCCCGAGTCCTCCGTTCCGCCAGGCGGCGCCGCCGCAGTCCCGGCATGCTCCGCGCGGCGCTCGGGGCGCTCCGGGCGCGCTCCGGTTGCCCCGGGCCGGGCCCGGTGAGGGCGGTGGCGGGGCCGGGGCCGGGCCCGGTGGCGGTGGCGGGTCCGGGTCCGGGGCTGGTCCGGGGCAGCCGCCCGGAGCTGCTGCGGCGGCTGCGGGGCCTGGCGCGGGTGCGCGGGGAGTTCGTCAGCGAGGAGGAGGCGGCGGCGCTGCTGGCGGAGGTGGAACCGGCGCTGAGGAGGGGCCGCTACCAGAGCGACCACTGGGACCGGGTCAGGGGGCACCGGGGGCACGGGGGTCATGGGGGTCTGGGGGGGTCATGGGGGTCGGGGGGGTCACGGGGGTCAGAGGAATTTGAGGGGGGGTCACAGGAGGGGGTCACAGGAACTTCGGGGGAGTCTCAGGAATTTGGGGGGGTCACGGGGGTCACGGGAGGCTGGGGGGGTCACAGGGGTCTGAGGGTCTGGGGGGGCTCACGGGAATCTGAGGGCGGGTCTGGGGGTGGGGGGGGGGTCTCATTTCCGAGGAGCTGTGTGTGTGTGGGGGGGGTGGATAATTTTGGGTGGGGGTCTCACGCCCCCCTGACCCCCCCGCCCCCCCCCGCCCCCCCCAGGCCATCTCGGGGTACCGCGAGACCGAGCGGGCGCTGGGGGGGCCCGCGGGGGGGGCGCTGCTGCTCCGGGTGACCCCCGAGTTCCCCCCCCGGAGCCCCCCCCGGGCCCGCGCCCACGTCCTGGACCTGCAGCCGGGGGGGCGCGTGGGGCCGCACGTGGACAGCGTCAAGGTGGGGGTCGGGGGGGGTTTGGGGGGTCCTGGGGGGTTTGGGGGGTCCTGAGGGGGTTTGGGGGCGTTTGGGGGGGTCCTGGGGGAGGGTTGGGGGGTCCTGAGGGGGTCCTGGGGGGGTTTGGGGAGTCCTGGGGGGGCTCCTGGGGGGGTTTGGGGGGTCCTGGGGGGAATTTCGGGGGTCCCTGGGTGGGGCTGGGGGGGTTCTGTGGGTCCCAGGTGTGTTTTTGGGGATTCCCAGCTCTGATTTTTGGGGTCCCTCCCCAGTTCTGCGGCTGCACCATCGCCGGGCTCTCTGTGCTGATTTTGGGGTGATTTTGGGTGATTTTGGGTGTTTCTGCCCCAGTTCTGCGGCTGCACCATTGCCGGGCTCTCTGTTCTGATTTTGGGTGATTTTGGCTGTTTTTGCCCCAGTTCTGCGGCTGCACCATCGCGGGGCTCTCTGTGCTGGTTTTTGGGTGATTTTGGGGTGATTTTGGGTGTTTTTTGGGTGATTTTGGGTGGTTTTGCCCCAGTTCTGTGGCTGCACCATCGCGGGGCTCTCTGTGCTGGTTTTGGGGTGATTTTTGGGTGATTTTGGGGTGATTTTGGGGTTATTTTGGGGTGATTTTGGCTGTTTTTGCCCCAGTTCTGTGGCTGCACTATTGCCGGGCTCTCTCTCCTCTCCGCCTCCGTCCTGCGGCTCCGGAGCCTCCGGGACCCCCGGGACCACCTGGAGCTGCTGCTGCCCCCCCGCTCGCTCTACGTGCTCAGGTGGGTCTGGGGGGGTCCCTGAGGTTTGGGGGGGTCCCGGGGGGTTTGGGGACCCCCCTGACCCCGCCCTGCCCCCCCAGGGGCGCCGCCAGGTACGAGTTCACCCACGAGATCCTCGGCGATGAGGAGTCGTTTTTCGGGGGGCTGCGGGTGCCGCGGGGGCGGCGCGTGGCGCTCATCTTCCGCAACGACCCCCCCGGTGAGAGACCCCCCAAAATCCCACAAAAATCCTCCCCAATATCCCACAAAAATACCCCAAAAAAACTCCCCAAAATCCCACAAAAATACCCCAAAAATCCTCCCCAAAATTCCACAAAAATACCCCAAAAATCCTCCGCAAAATCCCACAAAAATACCCCAAAAATCCTCCCCAAAATCCCACAAAAATATCCCAAAAATTCTCCCCAAAATCCCCAAAAACCCACCGATCTGCTGCAACAACCCCACCGGTGAGAAACACCCCCAAAATACCCAAAAAATACCCCAAAAACACCCAAAAAATACCCCCAAAACTCTCCCAAAATCCTCCCCAAAATCCCCTGATTTTCCGCAATGAGCCCCCCAGTGAGAGAACCTCCCAAAATACCCCAAAATCCCACCAAAAAAAACCCCCAAAATAGCCCAAAAACACCACAAAAATCCCCAGATCTTCTGCAATGACCCCCCCGGTGAGACCCCCACCCAAAAACACCTCCTGGGACCCCCCCAGGACCCCCAAAATCCCCCCAATTCCCTCCCTGACCCCCCATTTTTACCCCCCCAGAAACGCCCCCGGAGCCTCTCGGTGACCTCCCAGCGTTTATTGAGGACCCCCAGGACCCCCCCCCAAAATAAACAGCGACCCCCCTGCACTCGGCTTTTGGGGGCTGTTTTTGGGGGGCTGTTTTGGGGAGGGGTCTGTAGGAGGGGGAGGGGACCCCCAAACCCCCCCAGCCACAGCCAGGGGGTGCTTTTGGGGGTGGGACGAGGGACCCCCCAAAATCCCCCCCCAATAGGTGGGGAGGGGTTTTGGGGGGAGGTCAGGTGGGTTTTTCTGGGGGTGTCGGGAGGTTTTGGGGGAGGGGGGTCATCAGGCAGGTTCTGGGGGTCCCGGGTTAATTTGGGGAGGGGTCTCACCCCAGGCAGGCGCACGCCCCCGCCGACAGCCCGGGCAAGGTTATCTGGGGGGGGGTCAGGGTTTGATTGGAGGTTATCGGGGGGGGGTCAGGGTTTGTTTGGGGGTCTTGGGGGGGGTTTAGGGGTCCCCGGTAATTTGGGGAGGGGTCTCACCCCAGGCAGGCGCACGCCCCCGCCGACAGCCCGGGCAGGGTTATCTGGGGGGGGGGTCAGGGTTTCTTTGGGGGTCTCAGGGTTTATCTGGGGGGGGTTTAGGGGTCCCCGGTAATTTGGGGAGGGGTCTCACCCCAGGCAGGCGCACGCCCCTGCAGACAGCCCGGGCAGGGTTATTGGGGGGGGGGTCAGGGTTTGATTGGGGGGGGTCAGGGTTTGTTTGGGGGTCTCGGGGGGGTTCAGGGTTATCTAGGAGGGGTATTAGGGGTCCCCAGTTATTTTGGGGAGGGGTCTCACCCCAGGCAGGCGCACGCCCCCGCCGACAGCCCGGGCAGGGTGACCCAGCGCAGCCCCGAGTCCAGGAACGCGGCGTCCTCGTAGCGGGTGGGGCGGCAGCAGGGCCCCCCCCCCGGCGCCCCCTCCCCCAGCAGCGCCCCCCGCACGCGGCCGTGCAGGGTGGGGGGCGCGGGGCAGCGCCCCCCGCAGTAGCGGAACACGAGGGTCTCGGGGGAGGGGTACCCCAGCCCCAGCGCCCCCGCCCCCACCCGCAGGCTGCGCAGCCCGCAGGGGGGGGAGGGGCGGGGGGGGGAGGGGCGGGGGGGGCCGCGGTCAGCAGCAGCAGGAGGGGGAGGGGCAGCAGCGAGCGCAGCCCCGGCCCGGCCATGCTGAGACCCCTCCCCAAAAGAGCGCCGGGCACCGGGATTTATGGGGTGGGGAGGGGGCGGGGAGGGGGAGGGGTCAGCCCTGAGCTCGCCAGGGGGGAGGGGGAGGGGCAGGGATGTCCCCCCCCTCCCCCCCCAAGGGGAATTTGGGGAGGGGTCTGGGATTGGGGAGGGAAAGTTAAAAGGGACCCTAAAAATGTGGGGCAGTAGGACCCCAAAATTTGGGGGTTTGGACCCCCCCAAAACAAAAAAATTGGGGGTTTGAGACCCCTCGAGACCCCCAAAATTTGGGAGTTTGAGACCCCTCAAGACACAAAAATTTGAGGCTTTGAGAACCCCCAAAACACAAATTTGGGGGTTTGAAACCCCTCGAGACCCCCAAAATTTGAGGGTTTGAGACCCCCCAAAACCTCAAAAAATTGTGGGCTCTGAAACCCCACCCAGGACCCCAAAAATTTGGGGGTTCGAGACCTCTCCCACCTAAAAATTTGGGGGTGGGGGGGAGCCCAAAACCCCCCCTGGGGTGGGGGGGGGGTGGATGGAACATTCCAGAGCTTTGGGGGGGGATGGATCTGGCACACAGGAGAGGAAAAAAACCCAAAAATAGCCAAAAATGCAAAGTCTGACCCAAAAAAAGGCACAGGAGGGGTGGGGGAGCCCCGAGCCCCTCCCCAGGGAAATTCCAGCACCCCCCCCCAAAATTCCTGGGGAGGGGGGCGGGGAAGGTGAGGGCTCGTTCAGGGGAATTTGGGGCAGAAAATGGGAATTTTGGGGGTCTGGAGTGGTGCGGGGGGGTTGGGGAAACAATGGGGTGGGGGTCCTGTGGGGTTTTGGGGGGGTCTTGGTGGATTTGGGGGTTTTGGGGGGGGGATCCTGTGGGGTTTTGGGGTTGGATCTCTTCGGATTTGGGGTTCCCTGGGGGGCTCTGGGGTGTCCCTGAGGGGTTTGGGGTCTGGGGATCCGTGGGGGGTTTGGGGTTTGTGTGGGGTTTGGGGGTCCCTGTGGGGGTTTGGGTGTCCCAGTGTGTCCCTGTGGGTCCCAGTGGGGTTTTGGGGTCCCTGGGGTGTTTTGGGGGCGTCCCTGTGGGTTTTGGGGGGTCTCTGTGGGGTTTTGGGGGTCCGTGTGGGTTTTGGGGTTCCTTGTGGGTGTTTTGGGGTGTCCCTGTGGGTTTTTGGGGGTTCTGTGGTGGGTTTGTGGGGTCCCTGGGTGTTTTTGGGGTCCCTGGTTTTTTTGGCCCTACTCCTTGAGGAAGAAGTGCATCTTGTCGGCGATGAGTTTGCGCTCGGGGTCGAGGCGCTTCAGCAGCTGCGCCAGCGCGTTCACGGTGGCGTCGCTGCTCAGCCCCGTGCGCTTGGTCTGGAACTTCTTCAGCAGATCCTTCGTGGTCATGGGCTTGCGGGACAGGTACCGGCGCACGGCCTCCTCGGTTAGCTGCACCTCCCTGGGGGCACAGAGGGGTCAGAGAGGGGTTATGGGGTCAGACAGGGGTCACAGGGGGGTCAGGGGTCACACAGGGGTCACAGGGGTCACAGGGGTCAGGGGTCACACAGGGGTCATGGGCTTGCGGGAGAGGTACCGGCGCACGGCCTCCTCCGTCAGCTGCACCTCCCTGGGGGCAGATGGGGGTCAGAGAGGGGTCACAGGGGTCATACAGGGGTCATGGGGTCATACAGGGGTCACACAGGGGTCACAGGGTCACACAGGGGTCACACAGGGGTCATACAGGGGTCACTGGGGTCAGCAGGGCCAAAGGGCCAGTGTAGCCGGGGGCTCAGAGGGGTTGGGGGCGGTCATTGGGGTCAGCAGGGCCAGGGATGGTCAGTGGGGTCAGAGGGTCACTGAGGTCAGCAGGTCCAGGGTCCTCTTCTGCAGCCCCCCCCATCCCCCCCTGAGCCCCCAGACCCACCCGCTGCCCCCCCCCATCCCCCATAGCCCCCAGACCCACCCGCTGCTGGCCGCGCACTTCCCGGGGTGGCTCTGGGCCGTCCCTTTTCCTGGGGGGGGTCCCGGCTCTGCCTTCAGCCGCTTCTGGGGGGGCTCCGACCCCCCCGGGGCTGCCCGGCGGCCTGAGGGGGGGAAAAGGGGATCAGGGGGGTCCTGGGGGGGCGGGAGGGGGATTGACCCCGCCCCAAACGGCCCCGGGACCCCCCCAAACCCCCCCACCCCCCAAAATCCATCCTGAGACCCCCCCCCCAAACCCCCCCCACCCCCCAAAATCCATCCTGAGACCCCCAAAATCCATCCTGAGACCCCCAAAATCCATCCTGAGACCCCCCCAAACCCCCCCACCCCCCAAAAATTCACCCTAAGACCACTCAAGCCCCCCCCCAGATCCCCAAACCCCCCCCAGACACTCTTGACCCCCCCCCCCCCCCCAGGGACCCCCTGGACCCCCACCAAACCCTGCCCGGGACCCCAAACCGCCCCCAGGACCCCCCCAAACCTCCCAGGACCCCCCCAGGACCCCCCAAACCCCCTCAGACCTCCCCCGACCCCCCCAGGGACCCCCGGACCCCCCCAGACCCCCCCCCGGACCCCCACCCTGCTCCAGCCTGGCCGCCGCCGCCCTCAGGGTGCCCCCGGTGCCCCCCGGGTCCGTGGGGGGGGTCCCGGGCCGGGAGCCCCCCCGGGAGCTGCCCCCCGAGGCCCGGCGCTCGCGCTTGGGGGGCGTCTTCTTCTTCTGGGGGAGAAACAGGGGGTCAGTTCCACTGTGGGACCCCCAAAACTGTCCCACATCCTTCCGTGGGACCCCCAAAACTGCCCCCCATCCTTCTGTGGGACCCCCTCAGGACTCCCCAAAAGTCCCCAGGACCCCTCAGTCCTCCCAGGACCCCCTAAAAACCTCCGGGAACACCCAAAACCCTTCCTAGCACCCCCCAAACCCCCCCCAAATCCTTCCCAGGACCCCCTTGAATCACCCCTAATCCTTCTGTGGGACCCAAAACCCCCCCAAACCCCCCTACAGGGACCCCCAAAGCCCCCAAACCTCCCCCCAGACCCCTCCAGGGACCCCCAAACCCCCCCCAAACCCCCCCCAAGCCCCACCCAGGAACCCCCCAGACCCCCCCCAGGGACCCCCGCGCCCCCTGACCGCCATGAAGAGCGCCGAGTTGGCTTCGCTGTCGATGTCGCTCTCCTCCGACGTCTGCGACTCGTCGCTGCTCTCTGGGGGGTTGATGACGTCACAAACCCCATTTTTGGGGCGTTTCACCCCAAAATCCATCCGGGGAGGGGGAGGGGGGGGTCTCACCCCTCTTCTTCTTCTTCTCCTGGGGGGTGGGGGTGGCTTTTCCCTCCTCCTCCTCCTCCTTCTCCTCCGCCTTCTCCTCCTCGCTCTCCTCGCTGCTCTCGCTCGCCTCGTCGATGCCTGGGGGGGTTTGGGGGTCCTCAGGGCCCGGAGCCCCCCAAAAAACCCCCCAAATCCCCCCCCAGCCCCTCCCCACCCCACCTTTGGGGCCTTCCTCCTCCTCCTTGGGCGCTTGGGCTTTGCCGGGCTCCTCCTCGCCGGAGCTGCTGCGGGACGGGGGACGGGGTCAGGGGCTTTGGGGGTCCTGGGAGGATTCCAACCCCCCCAGACCCCCAGGGACCCCCAAATCCTCCCCAAATCCCTCCTGAACCCACTCAGGGACCCCCACATCCCCCCTGAACCCACTCAGGGACCCCCAAAGTCCCCCTAAATCCCTCCAGGCACCCCCCAAATCCCCCAGACCCACCCAGCATCCCCCAAAACGTCCAAAAACCCCCCAAATCCCCTCCAAACTCCCCAAATCCCCTCCAAACCCCCCAGAATGTTCCCAAACCCCCCAGAATGCCCCACCTGGAGCCATCGGACATGTAATCCACCTCCTGCCCCTCGAAGTCGCCGTCGTCGCTGTCCTCGAGGGCTTCGTCCTCCGATCCCTTCCTGCCCTTCCTCCTCCTCCTCCTCCCGGGGCGGCCCCCGGCAGCCTTCGGCCTCGCCGCCTTCTCCCCTGCGGGGTTGGGGGGATTTGGGGCATTTTGGGGACGTTTCGGGATTTTTTAGGGGGATTTTTGGTATTTCGGGGTGGTTTTTTCCTGTATTTTGGTTTTTTGGAGGACATTTTTTGAGGCTGTTTTTGCGGGTATTTTTGCTATTTTTTGAGGGTGTTTTGGAGGAGATTTTTGCTATTTTGGTATCTTTGGGGCAGATTCTTGATATTGTTTGGGTGGAATTTTTGCTGGTTTTTTTTCTCTTTTCAGTTGGGTTTCTAGTACTTTTTCCACATTTTCAGGTGGATGTTTCGTGCTTTTTTTCTATTTCTAGCTGGATTTTTACTTTCTTGTATTTTTTAGGTGGATTTTTGCTTTTTTTGTATTTTTAGGTGGACTTTCGGTTCTTTTTTCTTTTCCATTTTCGGGCCGAATTCCGGGGGATTTGGGCCTCACCCTCAGCCTCGCTGCCCTCGCTGTCCTCAGAGCTCAGCTCCAGGTCCTCCTCCAGGTCGTGGATCCGCAGCCCCCCGCCCTTGCCCGGGGCCTTCCTCCCCTTCTCCTTCTCCTCCTCCTCCTCGTCCTGGTCCCGCAGCCGCCGCTGCTGCATGATGCTGAAGTGGTTCAGCACCTTGTTCCTCCTGCGGGGTTGGGGGGCTCAGCGAGGGCTGGGGGGCTCTGGGGGGGGAATTGGGGGGCTGGGAGGGGATTTGGGGGGGCTGGGAGGGGTTTGGGAGGGGATTTGGGGGGCTCAGGGGGGGATTGGGGGGGCTGGGAGGGGATTTGGGGGGCTCTGGGGGGGGAATTGGGGGGCTGGGAGGGGATTTGGGGGGGATTTGGGGGGGCTGGGAGGGGATTTGGGGGGCATTTGGGGGGGGCTGGAAGGGGTTTGGGAGGGGATTCGGGGGGCTCTGAGGGGATTTGGGGGGGCTGGGAGGGGATTTGGGGGGCTCTGAGGGGAATTGGGGGGACTGGGAGGGGAATTGGGGGGGCTGGGAGGGGTTTGGGAGGGGATTTGGGGGTCCCTGGAGGGCAGGGAGGGGACTGGGGAGGAGTCTGAGGGGATTTGGGGGGCCTGGGAGGGGATTTGGGGGGCTCTGGGGCGAATTGGGGGGCTGGGAGGGGATTTGGGGGTGATTTTGGGGGGATCTGAGGGACTCAGAGGGGTTGGAGGGGATTTTGGGTTTCCCCCGTGGATTCTGGGGTTCTGCCCCGGTTTTAGGGGTCCTGCTCAGGATTTCGGGTTTCCCCCGTGGGATTTTGGGTTTCCCCCGGGGATTTTGGGGTCCCCCCGGGGATTTTGGGGTCCCCCCCAGGGATTTTGGGGTACCTCTCCCACTCCTCCTCGGCCTCCTCGGCCGTCAGGGTGCGGTGCCGCGCCAGGGGGGTGAAGTTGTACCAGCTGCGCACCGGGAAGGCCTCGAAGGCGCCGTCGGGGCACTGCGTGAAGATGTAGTAGGAGGCGTTCTCGGTGACACCGCCCTTCTTCACACCCCGGAACCTGCCAGAGGGACGGGATCACCCAAAATCCCGGGAGAAATAACCCGAAATCCCCAGAGAAATAACCCAAAATCCCGGGAGAAATAACCCGAAATCCCCAGAGAAATAACCCAAAATCCTGAGAGAAATAACCCCAAAATCCCGAGAGAATCACCCCAAAGCCCTGCTCCTTCCCCCATTCCCCATTTCCCAAACCCCAATCCCCCATTCCCCAATCCCACATTTCCCAAACCCCAAACCCATTCCCCAAACCCCAATCCCACATTTCCCACATTTCCCATTTCCCAATCCCCCATTTCCCAAACCCCACACCCCACCTGCGTCCCCCTTTGCCGTTGACGCGCAGCAGCCAGGGCTGGTCCTCGGCGCGGAATTCCCGCAGGACGATCCCGAGCTTTTTGCGCCGCGCCTCCTCGCGCAGCCGCCGGTGGAACTCGCTGCCGGCGCCCGACTCGGGCAGCTCCTCCTCGGCGTAGATGCGCTTGTTGCTCATGTCCCGCTCCATGCGCGCCTGCGGGGCAGCGGGGCCCAATTCCCGAGCCAGAATCCATGATCCCAAATCCCCTGAGCCCAAATTCCCTGAGACAAAATCCCCTGAGCCCGAATTCCTGATCCTGAATTCCTGATCCCGAATTCCTGGGCCCAAATTCCTGGGCCCGAATTCCCAATCCCGAATCTCCTGAGCCCAAATTCCCAATCCCGGATTCCCGATCCCGAATTCCTGAGCCCGAATTCCCCGAGCCAAAATTCCCTGATCCTGAATTCCCTAATCCCAAATTCCCTGAGCCCGAATTCCCTGATCCCAAATCGGGATTTAGGATTTGGGATCACTCCCAGCCCCCCTGCAGATTTAGGATTCGGGATTTGGGATCACTCCCAGCCCCCGTGCACATTCAGGATTCAGGATTTGGGATTTAGGATTCGGGATTTGGGATCACTCCCAGCCCCCGTGCACATTCAGGATTCAGGATTTGGGATTCAGGATTTGGGATTTGGGATCGCTCCCAGCCCCCGTGCAGATTCGGGATTTAGGATCACTCCCAGCCCCCCATGCACATTTGGGATTCGGGATTTAGGATTCAAGATTCGGGATTTGGGATTTGGGATCACTCCCAGCCCCCGTGCACATTCAGGATTTGGGATTTGGGATCCCACCTGCTCACCTGTGCCCAGGTGCTCAGGCTGACCCTGTCGGCGCTGTTGAAGGCCATGATGTTGTAGCGCTTGGGGCTGCTCCTGGGGGCAAACACCCCAAAAACACCCTGAGAACCCAAAAACTACCCCCAAAAACCCCCTGAGACCCCAAAACTACCCCCAAAAACCCCATGAGACCCCAAAACTACCCCCAAAAACCCCTTCAGAGCCCAAAACTACCCCCAAAAACACCCTGAGACCCAAAAACTACCCCCAAAAACACCCTGAGAGCCCAAAAACACCCCAAAAATTTCCTGAGACCCCAAAAACACCCCAAAAACCCCCTGAGATCCCAAAAACTACCCCCAAAAACTCCCTGAGACCCAAAACTACCCCCAAAACACCCTGAGACCCCAAAAACTACCCAAAAAAAACCCTCAGAGCCCAAAAATCCCCTCAGAGCCCCAAACCAGCCCCAAGACCCCCCCAAAAGTCCCCCAAAAGGAGCCCCGAGTCCCCCCAGACCCGAAACCCCCAATTCTGACCCCAAACCCCCAATTCTGACCCCAAACCCCCAATTCTGACCCCAAAACCCCCAATTCTGACCCCAAAATCCCCCCCCTCACCTGGGCACTCTGACCACGAACTCCGAGACCACCTGGGAGCTGCTGCCCTGCTGGGGGGGAAATTTGGGGGTCCTGGGGGGGTTTTGGGGATCCCCAGGGGGGGGTTGGGGGGTCCCGGGGGGGTTTTGGGGGTCCCGAGGAGTATTTGGGGGTTCCCGGGGGGGGGGGTTTTGGGGTCCCCGGGGGGATTTTGTGGGTCCCGTGTGGGGTTTTGGGGTTTCCAGATGTTTTTGGGGGTCCCGGGGAGTATTTTGGGGGGTCCCTGAGGGGGTTTTGGGATCCCCGGGGTTATTTTGGGATCCCCGGGGTTATTTTGGGGTTCCCGGGGGTTATTTTGGGGGTCCCAGGGGGGGTTTTTGGGGTCCCCCCTCACTCACCAGCGCCGTCATCACGGGGGGGAGGGGCGGGGGGGTCGCGCCCCCAAATCGGCCTCAGGGGGGGGGAGGGGTCCTGAGGGGGGGAGGGGAGGGGGGGGTCAGGGCTTGGGGACCCCCAAAACCGCGACCTCCGCGAGAGGGGGACCCAAAACCCCTCCAGGACCCCCCCCAAAATCCCCCAGAGCCCCCTCAAAACGCCCGAACCCCCCCAGGACCCCCCAAATCCCCTCAGGACCCTCCAAAAACCCCTCAGACCCCCTAAACCACCCCAAAACCCCTCAGAGCCCCTAAACCCCCCAAAACCCCTCAGAGCCCCCTCAGGAACCCCCAAAACTCCAACAGGGACCCCCCACACCCCACCAGGACCCACCCAAACCCCTCAGAGCCCCCTAAGGACCCCCCAAAAACTCCAACAGGGACCCCCCCAAACCCCTCAGAGCCTCTCAGAAGCCCTAAGGGGGTCCCCCAAACCCCTCAGAGCCCCTCAGGACCCCCAACCCCCCCCAAAACCCCCCCAGGACCCCCCAATTCCCCCCCCCCCGCTCCCACCGCCGCTCCGGCGCCGCTTCCCGCCGGAACCGGAACCCGGTCTCACGTGACCGGAACTGCCTCCCGGTCGCCGCCCACGTGATCGGAACCACCGCCGAAGCGTCGCCATGGCAACCACTGAGGCCTGGTCCCAAACCCGGCCCGAAAACGGCGCCAAAACCGCCCCAAATCAGCCCAAAACCGTCCAAAACCAGCCCAAAACTGTCCAAAACCAGCCCAAAACCACCCCAAATCAGCCCAAAACTACCCAAAATCAGTGTCAAAACTGTCCCGAACTGCCCCCAAATCACCTCAAAATCGCCCGAAAAGTGCCCCAGATCACCCCAAAAACGGCCCCAAAACCACCCCAAATTGTATTCCCACCCAAATTTGATCTTTTCTCTCACAAATTTGTTTTTCCCAAAAAATTGGATTTTTTTTCCCCCCTAGATTTGATTTCCCACCCCAAATTTGATTTTTTCCTCCCAGATTTGATTTTCCCCCCAGATTTTGATTTTTTCCCCCCCAAATTTAATTTCCCCCCCCCCCCCCCCGGTGTGACCCCCCCCGGCTCAGACGGGCGTTTTTGTTCCGTTTATTTGTGAAGTTAAAAACAAGCGGTAAAAAGTAAAAACTCGGGAGCCTCCGGCGGGAGCGGGTCCAGAACCTTCCGGAAGGGCGGGAACGGGGGGGGGGCGGCGGCCGGGGGGGGACGGGACCCCGGGGGGGGTTTGGGGGAAATTTGGGGGGATTTGGGGACCCCCAGGGGGATTTGAGGGTCCCCGGGGGAAATTTGGGGGGATTCGGGCAGATTTGGGGACTTCCAGGGGGATTTGGGGGGAAATTTGGGGGTCCTGGGGGGGATTTTGGGGACTCCCGGGGGGATTTGGGGGTCCCTGGGGGGGATCTTGGTGGAATTTGGGGAAAATTTGAGAAAATTTGGGGGGAATTTGGGGACCCCCAGAGGATTTGAGGGGGGATTTGGGGGTCCTGGGGGGGATTTGGGGACCCCCAGAGAGATCTGGGGACCCCCAGGGGGGATTTGGGGGTCCCCGGGAGGGATTTTGGTGAAATTTGGGGGGAATTTGAGAAAATTTGGGGGGATTTTGGGACGCCCAGGGGATCTTGGGGGGACCTGGGGGGGATTGGGGGTCCCTGGGGGGAATTTGGGGGATTTTGGGGATCCCCAGAGCATTTGGGGGTCCCTGGGGGGGAATTGGGGGGTCCCTGAGGGGATTGTTTTTTTGGGGGGGGTCCCCAGTGGCTCCCAGGAGGTTTTGGGGGGTCCCCGGGGGGTTTTGGGGATCCCTGGGAGTTTTTGGGGGGAATTTTGGGGTATCCCCTGGAGGGTTTTGGGGGGTGTTTTTGGGGGTCCCCGGGGGTTGTTTTTGGGGGGGGGTCCCCAGGAATGTTCGAGTGGCTCCGGGGGGGTTTTGGGGATTTTGGGGGGATTTTGGGGGGATTTTGGGGGGATTTTGGGGGGATTTTGGGGGTCCCCGGCCCCGTCCGGCCGCTCGCCCAAAACAAAAAGGGGGGAGGGGAGGGGGGGTCGGAGGTGGGGGAGGGGTCACTGAGCCTGTGGGGGAGGGGAACAGCGGTCAGGGGGACCCCAAAAACCCCCGGGGGGGTTCGGGGGTCCCGGGGCATTTTTGGGGATTTTTGGGGTGTTTCTGGGGGGGATTTTTGGGGTGTTTCTGGGGGGATTTTTAGGATATTTTTGGGGTTTTTTGTAGATATTTTTGGGGTGTTTCTGGGGGGGATTTTTGGGGTGTATTTGGAGAGTTTTGGGTGCTGTCCCTGCTGGGGGCAGTTTGGGACCGGGTTTGGGGTATTTTTGAGGTGCGTTTGGGGCTGGTTTTGGGGTGTATTTGGTGTATTTTGGGCTCCCTTACCTGCTGTTCCTGCTGCCCGGCGGGCGGGGTTTGGGAGTATATTTAGGATATTTTTGGGGTGTATTTAGGATATTTTTGGGGTATATTTAGGATATTTTTGGGGTACATTTAGGACATTTTTGGGGTACATTTGGGGTGTTTTTGGGGCGCCTCACCTGCTGTCCCTGCTGCCCGGCGGGCGGGGTTTGGGGCTGTGTTTGGGGCTGGTTTGGGGCTGTATTTAGGATATATTTAGGATATTTTTGGGGTGCATTTGGGGAATTTTGGCTCCCGTACCTGCTGTCCCTGCTGCCCGGCGGGCGGCGGCCCCGCGGGCCCCGCGGCTCCGGGGCTCTGCCCGTAGTACGCCGCCTGCTGCCGGTAGTACTCGGCCCAGGCCGCGCTGTAGTCGGGCTGGGGGCCGGGGGGCGCCCCGGGACCCCCCCCCGAGGCCACCTGGGCGGCTGGGGGGACACGGGGGGCGGGTCAGGACCCCAAAAACCCCCCCTGGGCCAGGACTGGGGGTTGCTGGGGGGGTCTGGAGGGATTTGGGGGGCATTTGGAAGGGTTTTTGGGGGTGGATTTGGGGTTGTGGGGGGCATTTGGGAGGGTTTTGGGGGGCTTTGGGGGAATTTTGGGGTTTTAGGGGGGTGGATTTGGGGTTTTGGGGGGGATTTGGGGTTTCAAGGGGATTTGAAGGTTTTGGGGGGTGGATGTGGGGGTGGTTTGTGGAGTTTTGGGGGGGAATTTGCAGTTTTGGGAGGGGGTTCTGGGATTTTTGTGGGGGTTATGGGGTTCTGGGGAGGATTTGGTGGGGGGTTTTGGGGTGGGATTTGGGATTTTCGAGGGATTTGGGGTTTTGGGAAGGGGACGTGGGGGAATTTTTGGGGTTTGGGGGAGATTGGGGGGGAATTTTTGGGGTTGGGGATTTGGCGTTGTTCGGTGGGATTTGTGGGGCATTTTGGGGCTTTTGGAGGGCGTTTGGGGGGTTTGGGGAGGGATTTTGGGGGGAATTTTGGATACTGGGGGGGTTTTGGGGTGGATTGTAGGGTTTTCAGGAGTGGATTTTGGGGTTTTTGGGGGATTTTACCTTGTTTTTTGTAATACTCCTCCCAGGCCTTGGTGTAATCCTGCTGCGGGGGCGCCCCCGGCTGCTGTGGCTGCTGGCCTGGGGGGCACGGGGGGTCAGCAGGAGGGGCAGGTTTGGGGGTCCCTGGGGCAGGTTTGGGGTCCCAGGGGCAGGTTTGGGGGTCCAAGGGGCAGGTTTGGGGGTCCAAGGGGCAGGTTTGGGGGTCCCAGGGGTAGATTTGGGGTCCCAGGGGCAGGTTTGGGGTTCCCAGGGGGAGATTTGGGGTCCCAGGGGCAGATCTGGGGTCCTGGACCCCCCCAATCCCCCCCCAATGAATCTGGGAGGAGCCCGGGGTGGATTTTGGGGAGCTCAGGGTGGATTTTGGGGTGGATTTTGGGGTGAATTTTGGGCGAATCTGGCTGAACCCCGGGGTGAATTCCGAGCTCTCCCGGCCGGGTTTCGGGGCGGATTTCGGGGTGCTCAGGGTGGATTTTGGGGCGGATTTTGGGGTGAATTTCGGGGCGGATTTCGGGGGGGTCAGGGTGGATTTTGGGGTGGATTTCGGGGGGCTCAGGGTGGATTTTGGGGTGAATTTCGGGGGGCTCAGGGTGGATTTTGGGGCGGATTTCGGGGCGGATTTCGGGGGGCTCACCCAGTTTCTTGTAGTACTCCTCCCAGGCCTTGGTGTAGTCGGCCTGGCCGGCGGGGGGGGGCTGGGGGGGCTCCCCCTGGACGGGGGGCGCGGCCGGGGGGGGCTGGGGGGGCACGGGCCCGGGGGGCTGCTGGTAGTAGTGCGAGTAGTAGGCGGCCCAGGCCGCGTTGGGGTCCGGGGCCGGCGCCTTGCCTGGGGGGGGGCCCCAAAAACAGCCCCGAGTTAGCCGGGGGGGGCCCTGAAAACAGACGGGGGAGCCCCGAAATGTGGGGGTTCCATCCGGTCAGATCCCCCAAATTCGGGATTTCTGCAGCCCCCAAATTCGGGATTTCTCCCCAGCCACATCCCCCAAATTCGGGATTTGCCCCCAGCCACATCCCCCAAATTCGGGGAGCCCCAAACTTGGGGACACTCCCATAGCTCCATAACCCAAGTGGGGTCTCTTACCCCAAAATCCCAATGAGGGACCCCCAAAAAACCCACCCCCACCCCCCCAAACCCCCCAAACCCACAGGGTCCCACCCCAAATTTTGGGATATTTTAGGATATTCCCAAACTGCCCCCAAAATCCCAAACCCTTGAGGGGTTCCCCCAAATTTCAGGACCCCCCCCCAAACCCACAGGGTCCCACCCCAAACTTTGGGATTTTTTAGGATATTCCCAAACTGCCCCCAAAATCCCAAACCCTCAGGGGGTCCCCCCAAATTTCAGGACCCCCCCTCAAACCCCCAAACCCCCCAAAACCCCAAATCCTCCAAACCCCCCCAAACCCCAAACTCCTCCCCTTAAACCCCAAACTTTGCGATTTTTTAGGATGCACCCAAACCCCCCCTCCAAAATCCCAAGCCCAGCCCCTCGGGGGTCCCCCCAAAGCCCTGAGCCCCCCCAAACCCCCCCCCAAAATCCCAAGCCCAGCCCCTCGGGGGTCCCCCCAAAGCCCTGAGCCCCCCCAAACCCCCCGGTACTCACTGGGGTCGTGGGGGGCGGGCGGCTGCCACTGGGGGTACGCGTTCCCCCAGCCCTGGGGGGGGTACTGGTGTGGGGGCGGCCCCCCCGGGCTGCGGGAATTGGGGTGTCAGATCGGGGCGAGGGGCTTTTTGGGGGCTTGAACCCCAAAAAACCCCCCAAAAGAGCGGTACTCACTGCGGGGGGGCCCCGGGGGGGCCCTGGTTGAAGGGGCCGGGGTTGAAGGGTCCCATGGGGCCGGCGGGGCCGGGGGGACCCCCGGGGCCGGGCCCGGGGCCGACGGGGCACAGCGGGCCCTGGGGGGGGAAAAAGGGGGGTCAGGGGGGTTTGGGGGGTCCTGGGGGGGAATTTGGGGGGTCCCAGGGAGGGTCCCAGGGGGGGTTTGGGGGGTCCCAGGGGGGGTCCCTCTATGGGGCACAGCGGGCCCTGGGGGGGAAAAGGGGGATTTTCGGGGACCCCAAGAGGGGTTTGGGGGGGGGTAAAAAGGGGGTCAGGGGGGTCTGGGGGAACCCAGGAGGGGTTTGGGTTCACCAAGGAGGATTTTGGGGTCCCCCATGATGACTTTGGGGTCCCCAGAAATGATTTTAGGATTCCCCAGGAAGGTTTTGGGATCCCCAGTAGGATTCTGGGGTCCCCCAGGAGGATTTTGGGGTCCCCGAGGAGGATTTTGGCGTCCCCAGAAATGATTTTAGGGTTCCCTAGGGAGATTTTGGGGTCCCCAGGAGGATTTTGGGCCCCCCCGTGGGCTTCGGGCAGCTGCAGTACCACATTTCCCCACCAGACGGCGACACCGAGCGGCGCCGCTTTCGGGATTTTTTTTGGGTTTTTTTTTGGGGGAATTCGGGGCAGTTTTGGGGTCCCCCCGTGGGAAGGTGATGTTGTTTTTGGGGCGCCCCCACCTCGATCTTCTCCTCGATGAGCTGCTTGGCGTGGTCGATCTGCTGGGGGGTGCCGCGGATGACGAACAGTTTGAAGTTGGGGTCCCCGTTGGGGGGCAGCTGCCGCGAGATCTCCACGAAGGCGCCGGTCTGCTGGTTGATGGCCTTGACGTTCTCCCCCCCTGCGCCCCCAAAAAATATCGGGGTCAGGGAGCACCCCAAAACCCCCCCGGGGTCACAGGGGCGCCCCAGAACCCCCCCGGGGTCACCCCAAAACCCCCCCGGGGTCACAGGAGTGCCCCAAAACCCACCCGGGCCAGGGGGGCACCATGAAACCCCCCAAAACCCTCCTGAGACCCCAAAAACACCGGGGTCACCCCAAAACCCACCTGGGGTCAGAGGGGCACCCCAAAACCCCCCAAAACCCTCCCGGGAATTTGGGATTTTGGGGCTGTTTCTGGGGATTTTGGGAGCGGGGGATGAATTGGGGGGCTCAGGGGGGGAATTCAGGAGTTTGGGGCTGTTTGGGGAGGGATTTTGGGGCCGTTTCTGGGGATTTTGGGGCCGTTTCTGGGGATTTTGGGCGCGGGGATGAACTGGGGGGCTCAGGGCGGAATTGGGGATTTGGGGGGGTCCCGGGGGTCTCACCTCTGCCGATGACCAGCCCGCACTTGTGGGTGGGGATGGAGAAGGTCATCTCCCCGCCGGGGGGGCCCCAGGAGCCCTGACCCCGGCCCCGGCCGCGCCCCCCCGGGGGCAGCCCCGGCCCCGGGGGTCCCGGGGGGCCGCTCTGTGGGGAGGGGGCGTCAGGGAGGGCTGGGACCCCCAAACAGGGGGCCGCACCCCAAAAACAGCTCTAAAGAGTCCCCAAAACAGGCTTCAAACCCCCCCAAAACACAGCTCTAAACATCCCTAAAACAGCCCTAAAATATCCCTAAATCACCCCAAAAACCAGCCCTAAAACAACCTTAAATCATCTCAAAAACCAGTCCTAAAATAACCCTAAAACACCCCAAAAAACAGCCCTAAAATATCCCTAAATCACCCCAGAAACACCTCTAAAAACAGCCCCAAAACCAGCCCAAATCGCAGCCCCCTCCCCAAATCGCAGCCCCCTCCCCAAATACCCGCAGGCTCTGCAGCAGCTCGTTGATGATACCCCGAGCTCCCAGCCCCCTCCCCAAATTCCAGCCCCCTCCCCAAATACCCGCAGGCTCTGCAGCAGCTCGTTGGTGACACCCCAGGCCCGAAGCCCCCTCCCCAAATCCCAATCCCCCTCCCCAAATACCCGCAGGCTCTGCAGCAGCTCGTTGGTGATGCCCCAGGCCCGAAGCCCCCTCCCCAAATTCCAGCCCCCTCCCCAAATACCCGCAGGCTCTGCAGCAGCTCGTTGGTGATGCCCCAGGCCCGAAGCCCCCTCCCCAAATCCCAATCCCCCTCCCCAAATACCCGCAGGCTCTGCAGCAGCTCGTTGATGATGCGCGCCGCGTGCTCGCAGCGCTCCGGGGGTCCCATGATGTGCGCGATCTTCTCCGGCCCCGTCCCGTCGTCTGCGCAATTTGGGGAGGGGGATTCGGGGCTGGGGACCCCCTGACCCCGCAGCCCCCTCCCCAAATACCCAAATCCCCAAATCCCTGCAGGCTCTGCGCAGGGCAACCCCGGACCCCAAATCCCCCTCCCCAAATTCCTCAAACTCCCCCTACCTCTGCACTCACCCCAGCGCTTCCCCCTCCCCAAACCTGAATCCCCCTCCCCAAATTCCCCAAATCCCCCAGACCCCCCAGTGTTTCCCCCTCCCCAAATCCCCCAGGCCCCCCCAGCGCTTCCCACTCCCCAAACCCGAATCCCCCTCCCCAAATTCTCCAGACCCCCCCAGCATTTCCCCCTCCCCAAACCCGAATCCCCCTCCCCAAATCCCCCAAGCTCTGTGTTAAACACCCCCAGTGTTTCCCCTTCCCCAAACCCAAATCCCCCTCCCCGAATCCCCCTCCCCAAATCCCCCAGACCTCCCCAGTGTTTCCCCCTCCCAAAACCTGAATCCCCCTCCCCAAACCCAAATCCCCCTCCCCAAATTCCCAGATCCCCCAGACGCCCCCAGCGTTTCCCCCTCCCCAAACCCCCCTCCCCAACCCCCCCAGCGTTTCCCCATCCCCAAACCCGAATCCCCCTCCCCAAATTCCCCAAATCCTCCAGAACCCCCAGAATTTCCCCCTCCCCAGCCCCCCCCGCGTTCCCCGGCGTGGGGAGGGGTCCCGGGGGGGGTCCCACCTTGCTTGAACTGGATGCGCACTCCGGCGTCGTTCTGGATCTTTTTGATCATCTCCCCACTGCGGCCGATGACCACTCCCACCGAGTGCCGCGGCACCGGCACCTGGATCGGGAAATTCGGGAATTTGGGGATTTGGGGAGGGGGCTCAGGGCCCCGCCCCCGCCCTCACACCCCACACCGGCAGTTCGGGGGGAAAAATGGGGGGTTTGGGGTGAAAAACGCCATTTTTCGCGGGAAAAATTGCCTTTTTCGGGCTTAAAAATTGGATTTTTTTGGTCGGGAAAAGTGTGTTCTTCGTGGTGAAAAATGAGATTCTTTCAGCCTTAGACATTTGGCTTCTTAGTTTTAAAATAATTTTTTTTTTTTTAACTGGGGTGATTTCCGGGGTGCCTTTGGGGTGATTTTGGGGTCACTCTGGGGCGATTTCCAAGGTGATTTTGGGGTAATTTTGGGGTAACTCTGGGGTGATTTCCGGGGTGATTTTGGGGTAACTCTGGGGTGATTTTGGGGTGATTTTGGGATAATTTTGGGGTCACTCTGGGGTGATTTCCGGGGCGATTTTGGGCTGATTTTGGGGTCACTCTGAGGTGATTTCTGGGATGATTTTGGGGTCACTCTGGGGCGATTTTGGGATAATTTTGGGGTCACTCTGGGTGATTTTGGGGTGACTCTGGGCGATTTCAGGCCCGCCTGGGGCCGCACTCACGTCGATGCCCCCGCCCAGGCGCGCTCCGTAGTCGGTGCGGTCACCGAAGCCGCTCTGGTCACGCTCCCGCAGGATGTCCAGCACCATCTCACAGGCTTGCTGCGGGAGGGGGTTAGGGGTCACGGGGGGCACGGGGGGCACGGGGGGTCACTCTGGGGGCACTGGGGGGTCATTCTGGTCACTCTGGGGGTCACGGGGGGTCATTCTGGGGGTCATTTCGGTCACTCTGGGGTCACTGGGGGCACTGGGGTCATTCTGGGGGCACTGGGGGGTCATTCTGGGGGCACGGGGGGTCACGCTGGTCACTCTGGGGTCACGCTGGGGGCACTGGGGGGTCATTCCGGTCACTCTGGGGTCACTGGGGGGTCATTCTGGGGTAACTGGAATTACTGGGGATCACTCTGGGGGCACTGGCGGGTCATTCTGGTCACTCTGGGGTCTGGGGTCACTCTGGGGTTTAGGGTCACTCTGGGTTTAGGGTCACTCCGGGATTTGGGGTCACTCTGGGGTTTAGGGTCACTCTGGGTTTTGGGGTCACTCCGGGGTTGGGGGTCACTCTGGGGTCACTCCAGGGTTTGGGGTCACTCTGTGTTTTGGGGTCACTCCGGGGTTGGGGGTCACTCCGGGGTTTGGGGTCACTCTGGGGTCACTCTGTGTTTTGGGGTCACTCTGTGTTTTGGGGTCACTCTGGGTTTGGGGTCACTCCGGGGTCACTCTGTGTTTTGGGGTCACTCTGGGCTTTGGGGCTGTTTTCGGGGCGCTCTCACCTGCACCTTGTAGGGCTCCCCGATGATCCGCAGGGGTTTGTCCACGTTGGTGTTTTGGGAACCGTCTTGGATCAGGATCATCTTCACCCCCGCCCGCTCCTGGGGGCACCGGGACCCGCAGGGTGAGCCCACCCCAAAAACGGCCAGGGGACCCCAGAAACGGCCAGGGGACCCCCAAAAACGGCCGGGGGAACCCCCCCGGGGGAACTTTTGGGGTTCCTTAATGCGCCAATCCCACGTGGAAGCCCAAACTCCTCTCAGTGACCCCAAAACCCCCCCAGACCTCCCTGAAACTTCCCCCAAACCTCCCCAAACCTCCCCAAATCCCCCCAGTGATCCCCAAATCCCACCTAAACCTCCCCAAATCCCACCTGAACCTCCCCAGATCCCTCCAAACCTCCCCATATCCCCCCCAAACCTCCCCAAATCCCACCTAAAACCTCCCCAGATCCCCCCAAACCTCCCCTAAACCCCTCCCCAACCCCCCCATTCACCCCCAAATCCCCCCCAAACCTCCCCAAATCCCCCCAAACCCCCCCAAACGCCCCCCTAACCCCCCCTTGCAGATGTGGGGGCGCACCTGGAGCTGCTTGATGGTCTCGCCGCCCTTGCCGATGACCAGGCCGGCCTTGCCCGCGGGGATCATCAGCTCCTGCACGCCGCCGTTCTGCCCGTTGGCCGCGTCGGGGAACGGCCCCGGGGGCCCGCCCCGGCCCCGCGCCACGATCTCGTCCAGCAGCGCCTTCGCCTTCCTGCCGGCGGCACGGGGGTTGGGGGGAACCGGGGGGCTTTGGGGGCACTTGGGGGGATTTGGGAGGGGGTTGGGAGGGGTTTGGGGGCACACCGGGGGGCTTTGGGGGCACTTGGGGGCATTTGGGAGGGGTCTGGGGGGTTATGGGGGTAAACTGGGGGGCTTTGGGGGCACTTGGGGGGATTTGGGAGGGGTTTGGGGGCACACTGGGGGGGCTTTGGGGGCTTTTGGGGGGAAACTGGGGGGCTTTGGGGGCATTTGGGGAGGTCTGGGGGGGAGTTGGGAGGGGTTTGGGGGGTTATGGGGGGGCTTTGGGGGCATTTGGGGAGGTTTGGGAGGGATTTGGGGAAGTTTGGGAGGGACTTGGGAGGTCTGGGGGGAGCTGGGGAAGTTTGGGGCGCTTTGGGGGTCACTGGAGGCATTATGGGGATATTTGGGGGGGATCTGGGGGAGGTTTGGGGGGGTTTGGAGGGGATTTGGGGGTCACTGGAGGGGTTTAGGGGATATTTGGGGGGGATCTGGGGGAGGTTTGGGCGGGTTTTGGGGTTTCCAAGGAGCATTTTGGGGTCCCCAGGGGTGATTTTGGGGTCCCCCAGCCCATTTTGGGGTTCCCCAGGGCACTTTTGGGGTTCCCCAGCCCGTTTTGGGGTCCCCCAGGGCACTTTTGGGGTTCCCCAGCCCGTTTTGGGGTCCCCCAGCCCGTTTTTGGGGTCACTCACTGCACGGCCTCGGGGGAGCCGGTCAGGGACACGCTGCGCTCCGGGAGGCCGCCGCTGTCTGGGGGGGCAGGGGGAGATTCGGGGTTCAGGGGGGCCCCCCCACACTCGGGGGGGTCCGTGCCCCCCGGTTTGGGGGCCGGGGGCGGTTTTGGGGTCCGTACCTGGGGAGATCTGCACCTTGCACCCCGAGTCCTGCTGGATCTTGTTGATCTGCTCGCCCCCCCGGCCGATGACTGCGGGGTTTGGGAAAAACGGGGTTTGGGGGGTCCCCAGAATCCCACTGACCCCTGGGACCCCCACAAGAGCCCCAAAACCCCCCCAGAGCCCCCCAGACTCACTGAGGCCGACCATCCCGTCAGGCACCCGGTACTCCTCGGTCACCGTCGTCCTGGGGGACAGCGGGGTCAGGGCACCCCAAAAAAACCCCCACGAACACCCCAAAAACCCCAATAAACACCCCCAAAAAAAACCCCTTAAACACCCCAAAAAAACCCCATAAACACCCCAAAAAAAACCCCATAAACACCCCAAAAAAAACCCCAAAAACACCCCAAAAACGCTCCAGGACCCAAAATCCCCATTAACACCCAAAACCCCACACCCCAAAAACCCCCCAACCCCAAAACCCCTCAAAAGCCCCATAAAAACCCCAAAACTCCCCGTAAAACCCTACAAAAACCCACAAATTCCATAAAAACCCCAAAACCCCACAAAAACCCCAAACCCGAGGCCGTACCTGGCTGGGGGGTGCATCGGCCCCATCGGTGCCGGCAGCGCTGGGGGGAACCGGAGCCGTCTGTGGGGTGCCCCAAACCGGGGGAGCCCCCAAACCCCAAATCTCCCAAAAATCCTTCAACATCCCCCAAACCCACCCCAAAACCTCCCCAGGACCCCCAAAACCTCTTAGGGACCCCCCCAAAACCCCTTTAAGGACCCCCAAACCCTTTAAAGACCCCCCAAAACCCCTTAGGGACCCCCCAAACCCCTTTTGGGGCCTCCCAAACCCCTTTAGGACCCCCAAACCCTTTAAGGACACCCCCAAACCCCCTCAGAGACCCCCCAAACCCCTTAAGGGACCCCCCCCAAACCCCTTAAGGGACCCCCCCCAAACCCCTTAAGGGACCCCCCCCAAACCCCTTTAGTGCCCCCCAAACCCCTCTAGGACCCCCAAACCCTTTAAGGACCCCCAAACCCCTTAAGGGACCCCCAAACCCCCTCAGAGACCCCCCAAACCCCTTTAGGACCCCCAAACCCTTTAAGGACCCCCCAAACCCCTCAAGGGACCCCCACTCACCTTCCCCCTGTGCCGCCAGTTTCTTGCTCTCGGGCTGATCTGGGGGTGCAGATTTTAGGATTGGGGACCCCTCCAGGCCCCCCCACCCCAAATGTCGGGGTCCCCGCGGGTTTTGGGGTCCCGTCCCGCCTCACCTCCATCCTCCAGCTGCCGTTTCTGCCCCCCGAAGCCCCCGAAATCGGGGGGGGGGGCGTTGTTGTTGGGCACCGGCGGCGCCGCGTCCCCCCCGATTTTGGCCGCGATCTGGGGGGGGGACAGCGAAATTTGGGGGGGCTGAGAACCCAAAATGCCCCAAAAGTCACCCAAAATCCCCTCCCGAAAACCCCAAATGTCCAGAGCCAGCCCGAGGCACGCAGGAGGGAGCGAGACACCCCAAAATGTGCCCAAATTGCCCCAAAACATACCAAAATGCACGCAAATCAGCCCAAAATGTGCCCGAATCGCCCCCAAATGTGCCAAAATGCACCCAAATCAGCCCAAAATGTGCCAAAATCACCCCCAAATGTGCGAAAACCGCCCCAAAATGGCGCAAAACCCACTGAAATATGACCCCAAAACTGACCCTGAAAATCACCCCAAAATTGCCCCAAAAATGACCCCAAAAATGACCCAAAACCCACCCAGAAATGAACCCAAAATGGTCCCAAAACCCATCCAAAAATCACTCTAAAACGGCCTAGAAGTACCCCAGAAATAATTCCAAAATTAAACCCAAAATCACCCCAAATGACCCCAAAAAAAGCCCCAAAATCACTCCAAAAATGACCCTAAAATCACTCCAAAAATCACCCCACAACAGCCCAAAACTCACCCACAAATGACCCCAAAATGTCCCCAAATCCCAACCAAAAATGACTCCAAAATAGCCCAAAAGTCACCCCAAAAAAGTGCTCAAAATCACCGTAAAAGAGCCGAAAATCTGCCCCAAATTCACCGCGAAACCCCCCCCAAACCGCCCCAGGACCCTTGAAAACCCTTTGGGGACCCCCAAAATCTCCCCAGGACACCCCAAAACCCCTCAGGAACCCCTAAAACTCCCTCAGAACCCCTCAAACTCCTCAGGATCCCCCAAAATCGCCTCAAGATCCCCCCAAACCCCTCAGGATCCCCCCAAGCCCCTCAGAACCCACCGAACTCCCCTCAAGACCCCCAAAATCCCCTCAGAACCCCCAAAATCCCCTCAGAGCTGCCCCAAACCCGTCAGGATCCCCCCAAACCCCTCAGGATCCCCCAAATCCCCTCAGAACTGCTCCAAACCCCTCAGGATCCCCCCAATCCCCTCAGAACCGCCCCAAACCCCTCAGGATCCCCCAAATCTCTCCGCGCCCCGGAGGCTCCGGGACCGCCACACTGCGGGTGTCCGGCGGGACTCGAGCCGCCCTCCCAGACCCGCGGGGCCGTTAATTGCGCGGTTATTAATTACGGTAATTACCGCCATCGCGGGGCCCCGCGGGGGAATTACGGTAATGCGCCGCCGGTAGCGTCATTACGGTACCGGGCCCTGACGGCACCGGGAGGGAAGAACCGGGACAAAACCGGGACGGGCGGAACGGGGGAGGGGGCGGCGCGTGAGGGGAGATCCGGGGGGTGGGGGAGGGGCGAGCCCCCCCCTCCCCTCCGTGACCCCCGGTTTGGGGGGGTGGGGGCGGGGCCTTACCGGGAAGGTGGGGGCGGGGCCGCGGCGCCCCGGGGAGGGCCGGGGGGGGTCCCCGCCGCCTCCCGCCGCCTCCCGCCGCCCCGCCGCGCCCCTCACCTGCCGCGCTCGCTGCACCGCGTCGGCGAACGCGTCTTTCCGCCCCGTCCCGCCGCCGCCGCCGCCGCCGCCGCCGCCTCCGCCGCCGCCTCCCGGGCCTGCCGCGGGCCCGGCTGAGGGGGGCGCGGCGGGGGCGGCCCCGGGCTGGGGGGGCGGGGGCGGCGCGGGGCCGAACTCGGACATGGCGGAGGCGGCGACGGGCACGGGCCGCGCTCGCCTCGGGCCGCGCGGGGCACGCTGGGAGCGCGCCGGCCGGGCCCGCCCGCACCGGCGGCGCGCGGCCAATCGGAGCGCGGCGGGGCGCTGAGTGACAGGGCAGCCGGCCAATCAGCGGCTGCGAGCGGCGCGCGGCGGCCAATGGGAGGAAGGAAGGAGCCGGCGCGCTGCGATTGGGGGGTGTTCGGAGGAGTGACAGCGCGGCGGGCCAATGGGAGGGCGGGGATTGGCGCCGCGCGTGGGCGGGACTGAAGGGTGCGCGGCGAATCGCGCTGCGCGCCGAGGCTAGGCGGCCTCGCCAGACGCCGCGATTGGTGGAGGAAGCGGAAATCAGGGAAAAGGCGGGGCGGTGGTTGATTGACCTACTGCCCGACCAATAACGTGCAGCGCTCTCGTCTCCCTCCCGCGCCGCGCAGCGATTGGAGAAGGCGTTTGACTGACGGCAAGTGCCGCCAATGGGGCGCGCAGAGCGGGAGGGGCGGAGCTTCGTTAGATTGACAGGCGCGGCGGCGGGAAACTCGCTGGCCAATCAGCGCCGAGCTCGCGGAAGGCGTTTGATTGACAGCGCGCTCAGCCAATGAGCGCTGCGCGGGGGTTTTGGAGGGAAACGGCGACCAATCCGCGAGCGCGCCGCAGGGGCGGGGCGAGTCTGAGGCGCTGCGGATCAGCCAATGGCGTGAGGCGGGGGTTAATAAATAAACATTTATTGACGTCACGGGGGCCCAGGCTGGGCCAAATTCACAGAATTTTGGTTAAAAATGTTTTTGTTTTTGAATTCCCAAAAATTCCCTGAGGTGACGGTGGGGACACCTGGGCAGGTGAGAACAGGGGAGGGCACGGGAGGGCAGCAGGGACGGGTGTGCCCAGGTGTGCCCAGCTGTGTCCAGGTGTTCCTACAGCTGCATCCAGGTGTGCCCAGGCTCATCCAGCTGTGCCCAGGTGTGCCCAGGTGTGTCTGCAGCCACATCTGGGTGCGCTCAGCTGTGCCCAGGTGTGCCCAGGTGTTCCTACAGCTGCATCCAGGTGTGCCCAGGCTCATCCAGCTGTGCCAAGGTGTGTCCAGGTGTTCCTACAGCTGCGTCCAGGTGTGCCCAGGTGTGCCCAGGTGGGTCCGCTGCCATAGGTGGGCGTTCCCAGGCTCATCCAGGTGTGCCCAGGTGTGCCCAGGTGTGCCCAGGTGGGTCTCGGCTCCTCCAGCCCCTCAGGGCTCATCCTCCTCTGCCGTCAGCGGCCACTGGGGGGGCAAAGGTGGGCCCGGCTCACTTGGGGGGGTCTCACCTGTCCCATGGGCTCACCTGGGGGGCCTCACCTGTCCCCCCCCCATGGGCTCACCTGGGGGGCCTCACCTGTCCCCCATGGGCTCACCTGGGGACCCTCACCCGTCCCAAGGTCTCACCTGGGGGGGTCTCACCTGTCCCCCAGGGCTCACCTGGGACCCTCACCTGTCCCCCCCCAGGTCTCACCTGGCTGTCCCCGGGCCCCGCCCCGCCCGGCGGGTCCGGAACCTTCCGGAAGGCGGCGTTGCTGAAGCTGATGCTGTGGGAGCTGCGCCGGCGCCATCCCCGCCAGAGCGTCCGGGCGGCCGCGGCCACGGCCACGGTCAGACCTGGCCAAAAACGGGATTTCAGCCCCAAAAACAGGGATAGAACCCCGAAATATGTGATTTCACCCCAAAAAGCAGGATTTCCTCCCAGAATCCTGGGATTTCTGCCAAAAATCCAGGAATTCCCCCCAAATGGGATATTTCCCCCCAAAACCCCAGGATTTCCCCTCAAAAACCCAGGATTTCCCCCAAAATCAGATATTTCCCCCCAGAAACCCAGGATTTACCCCAAAACCCCAGGATTTCCCCCAGAATCACGGGCTTTCCCCCCAAAACCTGGGACGCCCAAATTCCCGGGATTTTCCCCCAAAATCCGGGATGTCCCCCAGTGGGATTGGCTCCTGGAGCCCCCTGGTGGCAACGGGCGGGAATTGCATAAAGAGACCCCCCCCCCGACTTTGGGACCCCTCCCAAAATTTTGTGACCCCCTCCCCCACTCCGTGACCCCTCCCCCACTCCGTGACCCCTCCCCCACCTACCGAGGGGCAGCAGGACCCCCAGTGACGTCATCAGCGGCCCCGCCCCCCCGGCCCCGCCCGGCCGGCCGAGGTCACCTGGGGAGACAGGTGGGGTCAGGGGGCGTGGCCAGGTGTGACAGTGGGTGTGTCAGTGGGTGTGTCAGTGGGTGTGGCCCATGGGCGTGTCCGGGGCGTGTCCCTCACCTGCGGTGGCACTGGAGGTGTTCCCCTCAGCGCTGAGGTTTCGGCTCTGCGGCTCCGCGGTCCCATTGGGCTCTGGGGGGAGGGGCCGGGGTCACCTGGGCTCAGGTGGGGTCACTGGGCGGGGTCAGGGGTCACTGGGCAGGGTCAGGGGTCACTGGGCAGGGTCAGGGGTCACCTGGGGTCAGGTGGGGTCACTGGGCAGGGTCAGGGGTCACTGGCCAGGGTCAGGGGTCACTGGGCAGGGACAGGGGTCACCGGACAGGGTCAGGGGTCACTGGGCAGGGACAGGGGTCACCGGACAGGGTCAGGGGTCACTGGGCAGGGTCAGGGGTCACTGGGCTCAGGTGTGTCCCAGGGGTGTCACCTGTCCCGCAGGGGTGTCTCGGTGCTTTTGGGGTATTTTTGGGGCAGTTTTGGGGTATTTTCAGGGCAGTTTTTAGGTTATTTTCGGGGTAATTTCGCTCTCACCTGTCCGGCAGGTGCGCCCATCCCCTGCCAGGTGTGTTTGGGTGTATTTTTGGGGCAGTTTTTGGGGTATTTTCGGGATATTTTCGGGGTATTTTCGGGATATTTTCGGGGTATTTTCGGGGTATTTTCGGGGTATTTACAGTCTCTCACCTGTCCGGCAGGTGCGCCCATCCCCCGCCAGGTGCTCCCCGTCCGGGCAGGCGCAGGTGAAGGGGGCGGAGCCAAGGCCACGGGGGGGGGAGGGGAGGCAGAGGAAGGAACAGCCGGAGCCGAGGCAGCGGTTCTGCCCTGGGGGGGGGGGGCAGGAAATTTGGGGTGAATTTGGGGGTTTTGGGGCGTTTTTGGGGCTATTTTTGGGAAAATATCAGGGTGATTTCAGCGTGGGTTTGGGTTACCGCAGGGCTGTCGGTCAGGGTGCATTTTGGAGTATTTTTGGGATGTTTTCAGTATAATTTTGGGGTGATTTCGGGTACCTGGGGGCTGTCTGTCGGGGTGCATTTTGGGGTATTTTCAGGATAATTTTGGGCTGATTTGGGGTGATTTGGGGTACCTGGGGGCTGTCTGTCGGGGTGCAGCACCAGCACGGCCTCGGGGCTGAGCAGCTCCTGCGCCAGCAGCCGGGGGGGGTCGGGCGCGGAGCCCCCCCGGAGCCGTGAGGCCACCAGAGACCCCCGGGCGGGGTCGGTCCAGAGCAGCCAGTCCTGGGGAGGGGCGGGGGTCACCGGGGGGTCACCGGGGGGTCACCGGGGTCACCGGGGGGTCACCGGGGTCACCGGGGCTCACCTGGATCACGGCCAGCCCCAGGGGCTGCCGCAGGCTCGGGGGGTCCCTGAGCAGCGTCCGGCGGCCGCGGCCGTCCAGCCCCACGCTGGACACGGTCTGGAGGCGCCCGTCCGCCCAGAACAGGCGCTGGGAGAGCGGGTCTGGGGGCAGGGGTCAGCGGGGGGTCAGCGGGGGCACCCAGGGGGCACCCAGGGGGCACCGGGGTCAGCCAGGGGTCACCAGGGGGCACTTTCGGGGAGATTTGGGGAGATTTGGGCTCACCCAGCGCCAGCCCCTGCGGCCGCTCCACGCCCTCAGTCACCAGCGCCTCGGGGGGGGCCCCGTCCTGAGCCCCCCGAGTGATCTGGGGCCGGGACCCCCAGTCCGACCAGTACAGGAACCTGGGGGGCACCCAGGGGTCACCCCAAACAGACAGGGACCCCAAAAACACCCCAAACCACCCCAAAACAGCCACGGACCCCCAGTCCAACCAGTACAGGAACCTGGGGGGCAGCGGGGTCACCCCAAACAGCCAGAGACCCCCAAAAACACCCAAAACCAGTCAGGGACCCCAAAAACTCCCAAACCCATCCAGGGACCCCCAAAAATACCCAAAACCACCCCAAAACAGCCAGGGACCCCCAAACCCATCCAGGGACCCGCCACGACCCTCCCAGGGACCCCCCCCAAACCTGCCCAGGACCCCCAGGCCCGTTTTGGTTCTTTTGGGGCCATTTTTTGGGGTATTTGGAGGCAGTTTTGGGCTATTTTGGGGCAGTTTTGGATATTTTGGGATATTTCAGGCCCCCCCCGGCCCGTACCCGCTCGGGGGGTCCACCACCAGCGCCCAGGGCCGTGTCCGGGGGTCCCGGTGCACGGTGCGCTGCCGCCCGTCCCGGGGGTCGGCCACGGCCACGCGGCCCCGGCCGGGCTCGGTCCAGTAGAGCAGAGAGTGGGTCCAGTCCAGCGCCAGCCCCGCCGGGGCCCCCCCGGGCACCGACAGCGGCACCGGCACCGCCGGACCCCCGGCCAGAGGGGCCCTGGGGGGACAGCGGGGGGGGGTTGGGATTTGGGGGGATTGGGGGGATTGGGGGGGATTTGGGGGAGTTTGGGGGGGATTGGGGGGGATGGGGGGGGGATTTGGGGGGGATTAGGGGGATTTGGGGGGTCTGGAGGGGATTTGGGGGGATTTGGGGGGGATTTGGGGGCACTGGGGGGGATTTGGGGGGGATTTTGCAGTTGCAGGTGGGATTTTGGGGTCCCAGGGAGGATTTGGGGTTCCTGGGAAGGATTTTGGGGGTGGATTTCAGGGTCCCGGGGAGGATTTCAGGGGTCCCAGGGCGGATTTTGGGTTCCCAGGGAGGATTTGGGGTCCCGAGGAGGGTCCCGAGGAGCGTTTTGGGGGTCCCAGGGAGGATTTCAGGGGTCCCAGGGTGGATTTCGGGGTCCCAGGGTGGGTTTGGGGTCCCGGGGAGGGTTTCAGGGGTCCCAAGGAGGATTTTGGGGTGGGTTTCGGGGTCCCAGGGAGGATTTGGGGTCCCGGGGAGGGTCCCAGGGAGGATTTGGGGTGGATTTGGGGCCCCTCACGTGTAGATGCGGCCCTGGGCGGGGTCCCCCCAGAAGAGCGCCCCCCGGTGGATGTCGGCGTCCATCGGCCCCGCGTGTTTCAGCGCCCCCTGCAGGAGCCGCGGGGCGGCGCCGCCCAACTGCAGCAGCTGATGGCGCGCGGCCACGAGCAGCGGCCCGGGGGGGCCTGGGGGGATTGGGGGGGGATTTGGGGTTTTTGGGGGGTTTGGGGGGGCCTGGGGGATTTGGGGGGATTTGGGGTTTTTGGGGGGTTTGAGGGGATTTGGGGGGCTGGGGGGTTTGGGGGGTTTTGGGGGGGATTGGGGGGTTTGGGGGATTGGGGGTTTGGGGAGTTCCGGGCATTTGGGAACTTCTGGGGATTTTGGGCATTTCTGGCTGGTTTGGAGGGGATTTTTGGCGAATTTGGGGAATTTTTGGTTAATATTTTAGGGTATTTTTGGGTTAAATTTGGGCTGCTTTGGCTCACCCAGGCAGGTGCGGTTGTCGGGGATTTGGGGGCTATTTCAGGGCTATTTCAGGGATATTTCAGGGATATTTCAGGGATAATTTAGGGATATTTTAGGGATATTTCGGGGATATTTCGGGGATATTTCGGGGATATTTCAGGGATATTTCAGGGATATTTCAGGGGTATTTTGCTCACCCATACAGGTGCGGTTGTTGGGCTCCAGCCCCAGCCCCGCCGGGCAGACGCATTCGTAGCCGACGCTCAGGTCCCGACAGCCGTGGGAGCAGCCCCCGGACCCCTCCAGGCACTCGTTCACCCCTGGGCGGGAGCGACCCCCAACGCTGCGTCCCGGCCCCAAAACCCCAAATCCCAAACCAAAATCCCAAATCCCGACCCCAAAATCCCCAATTCCGCCCCAAAATCCAAAATCCCGACCCCAAAATCCCCAATTCCACCCCAAAATCCCAAATCCCAGGCACCAAAATCCCCACCCTAAAAGGGACCGAAAATCCCCACTCCCAAATCCCAAAATCCCCAAAACCCCAAAAGGGACTGAGACCCCAAAATCCCAGGGAGGAGAAGACGGGGGTGGTGGGGGGGATTTTTGGGGGATTTTTGGGATGGTCTGAGGGGTTTTGGGGTGTTTGGGGAGAATTTGGGGTTTTATAGGGGGTTGGGAGGAGTTTTTGGGGCGGTTTTGGGGCTGTTTTGGGGCGGATTTGGGGGGTTTTGGGGCGGTTTTGGGGGGAGTTTTGGGGTGGTTTTGGGGCGGTTTTTGGGGGGTTTTGGGGGCGGTTTTGGGGCGGTTTTTGGGCGGATTTGGGGGTGTTTTGGGGCGGTTTCAGGGCCCCTCCTCACCGCACTCCTTGAGGGGCTCGTCGGACCAGTCGCGACAGTGGCGCCGCCCGTCGCAGACCTGCGCTATCGCGATACACTCCCCCGAGCGGCAGCGGAAGCGGTGCGGGGGCGGGCAGGGCGAGGCTGGGGAGAGGGGCCAGGGATGAGAGACCCCAGAGCGTCCCCAAAAACCCAAAATATCCCCCAAAGCGTCCCCAAAATATCCCCCAAATATCCCCCAAAGCGTCCCCAAAATATCCCCGAAACATCCCCAAAATATCCCCCGAAAACCCCAAAATATCCCCCAAATATCCCCCAAAACATCCCCAAAACATCCCCCGAAACATCCCCAAAACATCCCCCGAAACATCCCCAAAATATCCCCCGAAACATCCCCAAAATATCCCACGAAACATCCCCAAAATATCCCCCGAAACATCCCCAAAACATCCCCCGAAACATCCCCAAATATCCCCCAAAAACCCCAAAATATCCCCCCAAAACCCCAAAATATCCCCGAAACATCCCCAAAATATCCCCAAAATACCCCAAAACCTCCCCCCAGCCCCCCGCCCCTCCCCCTCACCATCGGGACACGCCTCCTCGTCGTCCCCATCGCGACAATCGGGAGTCCCGTCGCAGGCGCGCGCCGCGGGGATGCAGCGCCTGTCGCGACAGAGGAGCTGCCCGGGGGGGCACGGGGGGGGCGGGGCTGCGGGGCGAGAGCGCGCCCAGTCCGGCCCAGTCCATCCCAGTCCATCCCAGTTCATCCCAGTCCATCCCAGTCCCTCCCAGTCCGGCCCAGTTCATCCCAGTCCGGCCCAGTCCGGCCCAGTCCATCCCAGTTCATCCCAGTCCGGCCCAGTTCGGCCCAGTTCGTCCCAGTCCCAGCCCAGTCCGGCCCAGTCCGGCCCAGTTCATCCCAGTCCGGCCCAGTCCGGCTCAGTCCGGCCCAGTTCGTCCCAGTTCATCCCAGTCCGGCCCGGTCTGGCCCAGTCTGGCCCAGTCCCTCCCAGTTCGTCCCATTTCATCCCAGTCCCTCCCAGTCCATCCCAGTTCATCCCAGTCCCATCCCAGTCCCTCCCAGTCCATCCCAGTTCGTCCCAGTCCATCCCAGTCCCCCCCAGTCCCCCCCAGTCCCATCCCAGTCCCTCCCAGTCCCTCCCAGTACAAACCAGTCCCCCCCAGTTCCCTCCCAATCCCATCCCAGTCCCATCCCAGTCCCATCCCAGTCCCCCCCAGTATAAACCAGTCCCCCCACAGTATAAACCAGTCCCCCCCGCTCTCACCGCAGTCCGTCTCGTCGGAGCTGTCGCGACAATCGGGGGTCCCGTCGCAGCGCCAGCGCCGCGCGAGGCACTCGCCGGACCCGCAGGAGAACTGCAGGGGGGGGCAGGGCCGGGGGGGCGGGGGGGGCCCGCACAGCCCCTCCGCCTCGTCCTCCCCGTCGCGACAGTCGCGGTCGCCGTCGCAGCGCCACAGGGCCGCGATGCAGCTCCCGTCGCGACAGCGGAACGCGGGCGGCGCGCAGGGCGGGGCAGGGGCGCAGCCCGCCTCGTCCCGCCCGTCGCCACAGTCGCGATCGCCGTCGCAGACGAAATGTCGCGACAGACACGAACCGTCCCCGCAGGAGAGATGGTCCGGGGGGCACGAGGGGGGCGCTGGGGGGGGAGAAAGGGGGTCAGGGGGGCCCGAAATGGGGCGGGAACCCAAAATATCCCCGGGGAAACCCAAAATTCACCCCAAAAACCCAAATAACCCCCGGGACTCCTGAGCTCCCCCTGTTTTGGGGATCCTGGGCCCATTCTGGGGCTTCCGGTCCCGTTTTTGGGGATTTTATCCCATTTTTGGAGGTTTTATCCCCATTTCAAGGTGTTTTATGCCATTTTTGTGAGCTTTGACCAATTTCGGGTGTTTTATCCCCATTTCGGGGCTTCTGCTCCAACTTTGAAACTTCCGATGGAATTTTGGAGTTTGACCCCAAATTTGGGGCCGGTCCCGCCCCTTTCGGGGCCGTTCCGAAACCATTTTGGCCACTTTTAATCCCATTTTTCGGATCCCCTCCCATTTTGGGTTTTTTTCCCCCAGTTTTTGGGTTTTTTCCCCTCAGTTTCTGGGTTTTTTTCCCCCCTCCTTTTTGGAGTTTTATCCCATTTTTTTTGGGTTTTATCCCGGTTTTTGAGGTTTTTATCCCGGTTTTTTCCCCTCCCCCCCGGCCCCACCCGGGCGCGCCCTCCCCGCGCGCCGCGCTCTGATTGGCTGCCGCAGGCCCCGCCCCCGCGGGTGGCCAGTCCGGCCTCAGCCAATGGGAGCCGCGTCCGCCGCGGGGCGGGGCGGGCCGCGAGCGCTGATTGGCTCTTCCCGGAAAGGGTGGGGCAGAGTAGGCGGGGCCTCCCAACCGGAGGGGCGGGGCGGCGACACGTGGGGGGGCCCGGGGGGAGTTTGGGGGTCCCGGGGCGGATTTGGGGGTCCCGGGGCGGATTTGGGGGGCCCGGGGGGGGGGGGTTTGGGGGTCCCGAAGGAGATTTGGGGGCCCGGGGGGGGGATTTGGGGGTCCCGAAGGAGATTTGGGGGTCCCGGGGGGGGATTTGGGGGTCCCGGGGGGGGGATTTGGGGGTCCCGGGGGGGGGATTTGGGGGTCCCGGGTGGGGTCACGGGGGACCTCCAGAACCGCCCCCCTCCCCCCCCCTCCCCCCCCGGTTCCCTCCCCGGGACCCCCGGTGCCCTCCCCGCCCCCATCGTGGGTCTGGGGGTCCCCACCCCCTCCCGGACCCCCCAAACCCCCCCCCGGGCCCCTCCCCCCTCACCTGTGCTCGGTGTCGGTGTCGCCGCCGCCGCCGCCGCTCCCAGGAGGAGCAGGAGGATCCCGGTGGTCCCGGAGCCCCTCCCGGTGGTCCCGGAGCCGCTCGCGGCCGTTCCAGCTCCTCTCCCGGTGCTGCCGGGTCCCATCCCGAACTTTCCCGGTTCCTTCCCGCTGGTCCCGGGCTCTGTCCCGGTTTTCCAAGCGCGGTTCGTGTCCCGGAGCTCACCGGGAGCGGGGCCGGGGCTGGAGGGATCCGGGAGCTTCGGGCGGATCCCGGGACCGGCCGGTCACGGTGCCGGTCGGTGCCGGTGCTGATCCCGGTGCTGATCCCGGTGCTGATCCCGGTCCCGGTGCCGATCCCGGTCCCGGTGCCGGTGCCGGTGCCGCTCCCTCCCCGCGTTCCCGTGGCCGCGGGTCCCGCCGGGCCCCATTTAACGGGCGGGGGAGGAGCTCGGGGCGTTCAAAAAGGGGGAGGGCGGGGCGGGAAAACGGGAATGAGGGGCGGGAAAAACGGGAATGAGGGGCGGGAAAAACGGGAATGAGGGGCGGGAAAACGGGAGGGACGGACGGACGGAAGGGCGGGACCGGGGGACACGCGGATACCGGAGCGGGGACCGGAACACCGGGAGGGGAGAGCGGGAAGGAGAAAAATCCGGGAAAAGGGAGGGAAGGAGAGAGGGGCTCCATTGTCCATTCCCAGTGACCCCAAAATCCCAGAGTGACCCCAAAAACTCCTCTGGAACCCCAAATCCCCCAGTGACCCCAAAAACTCCCCCAGGTGACCCCCAAAAGCTCCTCTGGAACCCCAAACCCCCCCCCCGGCTCACCCAGAACCCCCAGAGTGACCCCAAAAATTCCCCCCCGCCCCCCCGGAGGCGACTCGGCTCCTGTTGGATTAATTTATTAATTAATTATCGACTGCTGGGGATCCAGGGGCAGCGACAGCGCCGGGGTGGGGGGGGGCTCAGGAGCGGGATTGGGATCGGCCGGGGGGATCCCGGGGATGGGAGATGGCCCGGGACGGTCCCAGGCTGAGCCGGGACGGAGTTAGGAGCACCCAGGATGGAGTTAGGATGATCCAGGACCGATTTAAGATGATCCAGGATGGATTTAGGAGCACCCAGGATGGAGTTAGGATGATCCAGGACCGATTTAAGATGATCCAGGATGGATTTAGGATCACTCAGGATGGATTTAGGAGCACCCAGGATGGATTTAGGATGATCCAGGAGGATTTAGGATGATCCAGGAGGATTTAGGATCACCCAGGATGGATTTAGGAGCACCCAGGATGGGCTGGATCACTCTGGACCATCCGAGACCACCCAAATTTGGGACAATCTGGATCTGGACCGAGCAGGGGCAGCCTGGGAGCACCCAAAGGACCCGGGCCAGGCCCAGTGGGACCCCCGGGACAGTTTGGGACCCCCGGGGACAGTTCGGGACCCCCGGGACAGTTCGGGACCCCCGGGACAGTTCGGGACCCCCCGGGACAGTTCGGGACCCCCCGGGGACAGTTCGGGACCCCCGGGACGCTCCGGGGGCAGTGCCGATCCCGGTCCCGGTATAAATAGGGGCGAGGTTGGATGTGGGGCTGTGGGTTTTTTGGGATTCTCAGGATTTTTGGGAATTCCGGCGTCGCTGCCGTCGGAGCTACGGGGCAGAACGGGGGGACTGGGGGTCGGGGGGGGTTTGGGGTCGCAGAGCTCGGGAGCTGTGGAATGTCGGGGTCAGTCGTCCTCGGTGCCGCTGCCGGAGCGATCCTGGAAAAAAGGGGGAAAGGGGGTGGGATTTGGGGTCAGGATGGGATCTGGGGGGTCCAGGGTGAGATTTTGGGGGTTCAGCCCAGGATTAAGGGGGCGGGTGAAGGACTGGGGCCAGTGCCAGGATCTGGGATTTGGGGTCAGTGCCAGGATCTGGGATTTGGGATTGCTGCCAGGATCGGGGTCTCTCCCTGGATTTGGGGTCTGGGGTCTCTCCCCAGATTTGGGGGTCTCTCCCTGGATTTGGGGTCTCTCCCTGGATTTGGGGTCTCTCCCCGGATTTGGGATTTGGGGTCTCTCCCTGGATTTGGGGTCTCTCCCCGGATTTGGGGTCTCTCCCCGGATTTGGGGTCTCTTCGGGATCCCTCCAGGCCCCCTCACCTCCTCCTGCTCGTCCTCGCTCTCGTCGTCGCTCAGGAGGGGTTTGGGGCGCCCCCCCCGCCCCCCCCGGCGCCGGCCCTTCCCGCGTTCCGGAACCTTCTCCTTGCGGCCCAGGCGGATCTTCACCTTCACCGAGCGGGCTGAGGGCCGGAGCTCCGAGTGACCCCGAGCCCATCCCATGGATCCCATCCCATGGATCCCACTGATCCACCCAGACCCCATTGATCCCATCCCAATCCCATTCACCCATCCCGAGCCCATCCCATGGATCCCATCCCATGGATCCCATCCCATGGATCCCATCCCATGGATCCCACTGATCCCACCCAGACCCCATTGATCCCCTCCCAATCCCCATCCCAATCCCATTCACCCATCCCATTCACCCATCCCAATCCCTCATCCCATCGATCCCATTGATCCAATCCCATTCACTCCATCCCATCCAATTAATCCCATCCCATCCCACTGATCCCATTGATCCCATCTAATTGATCCCATCAATCCCATTGATCCCATCCCAATCCCATTCACCCCATCCCAACCCATTGATCCCATCCCATTGATTTCCATCCAATTGATCCCATGAATCCAATTAACCCCACTGATCCCACTGATCCCATCCCAATCCCATCCCACGGATCCCACCCCAAATCCCCGGGATCCCACCCACCCCAAGGCCCACCCTCGGACTCGGATCCTTCCTCCTCTCCCTCCTCCTCCTCCTCGCTCTCCTCTCCGTCGCTCTCCTCCTCCTTCTCCACCTTCTGCCGGACGCTGGTGAACACGGACTGGAGCACGATGGAGTCCTCGTAGATCTGGGGAGGGGCGTGGTGGTCACTGCCGGTCATTCCCGGTCATTCCCGGTCACTGCCGGTCACTGCCGGTCACCGCTGGTCATTCCCGGTCACTGCCGGTCACTGCCGGTCACCACTGGTCATTCCCAGTCATTCCCGGTCACTGCCGGTCACTGCTGGTCACCGCTGGTCATTCCCGGTCACTGCCGGTCACTGCCGGTCATTCCCGGTCACTGCCGGTCATTCCCGGTCATTCCCGGTCACTGCCGGTCACCACCGGTCATTCCCGGTCACTGCCGGTCACCACCGGTCACCACCGGTCACTGCCGGTCATTCCCGGTCACCGCCGGTCACTGCCGGTCACTTCTGGACATTCCGGCCCATTCCAGAACATTCCAGGGTATCCCCAGCCCTTCCCAGGTGCTGTTCCCAGCCCCATTCCCGCCCCATTCCCAGCCCCATTCCCGGTAACATCCCCATTCCCATCCCGTCCCCGTTCCCATTCCCGTTGGGTACCAGGGAGCCCTCCAGGTTGAAGGTCTGCGCGTTCTGGCACAGCAGCATCACGTCCTTCTCCAGGTCGTTCAGGCTCCGGTACTTGTGGTTCCGGATCCGCTCCTGCAGCGGCACCGGGATCAGCCGAGCCCCGGGGTGGATCCGCCGGGACCCACCGGGATCCACCGGGATCCACAGGGATCCACCGGGATCCACCAGGATCAGCCGAGCCCCGGGGCGGATCCACTGGGACCCACCGGGACCCACCGGGATCTGCAGGGACCCACGGGGATCTGGGAGGGATCCACAGGGGCCCAGCAGGGACTGGGAAGGGTTCACAGGGATCCAGGAGGGACCCAGGAGGGATCCAGAGGGATCTGGGAAGGGTTCACAGGCATCCACAGGGATCCACCCACTCCAGCCCACCATGGGCAGGGAGTGCAGGCCGTGCCCTCACCCTAACCCCAACCAGGTCCCTCAGAATCCTCCTTTTCCCCCATTTTTTCACCAATCCTGGGGGATTTTTGGGGCTGAGAATTCCCGATCCCGATCCCAGCCCCGGTGGATCCGGTGGATCCGGTGGATCCGGTGGACCCGGTGGTACCTTGATCTTTTTGAAGTCCACGGGCTTGCGGATGAGCTCGTAGTACTCCGGGAGCTCCTTGCGGGACGGGAGCTGGATGAAAACCTCGCTGAGCTGCCGCCCGCTGCTGCTGCGGGGGGAGAAGGGCGTGAGGGGCGGCCTTCCTCCTCCTCCTCCTCCTCCTCATCCTCATCCTCGTCATCCCCTCACCGTCATCATCCCTTCGTGGCCATCGTCCCCTCATCCTCATCATCCTCATCATCATCAACCCTTCATCGCCATCGTCCCCTCATCCTCATCATCCTCATCTTCATCATCCCATCATCCCCTCATCCTCATCATCCTCATCCCCATCATCCCACCTGAATCTGCAGGAACCTCCAGGCACCTCCAGGAACCCCCAGAACCCCCAGGACACCCCCAGGACACCCCAGGACCCCCCAGGACCCCCAGGACCCCCCAGGACCCCCGGACCGGCCGTGCCCACCTGTCCTTGTACTTGATGACGGCGTCGACGATCTTGCGCATCTTGCGGGTGAGGGGGGGCGGGTTTGGGGACAGTTTCTCGGCCGGGGGGCGGCCGCGCTTCTTCTGCTTGCGGCTCTCCTCGTCCTTGTCGCGGGCGCGGCCGCCGGGCGCCGTCCCCGCGGGGCCCTCGGGCTCCCGCTTGCGCTTGCGAGAGGATTTCTTCTGCCGCACCTCCTCCTCGATCTCCTCCAGCGTGCCCTCCTCGATGGCCTGCGACACCGGGTGTGGGGCCGTGGGGCGGGGGTGTGGGGCGGGGGAAATGGGGCGTGGGGCCGGGGGAAATGGGGTGTGGGGCCGTGGGGCCAGGGAATGGGGCGTGGGGTGGGGGAAATGGGGTGTGGGGCTGTGGGGCAAGGGGAAACGGGGCCGTGGGGCCGGGGAAATGGGGGGGTTGTTGGGCGGGGGCCGCAGGAAACGGGGGGCCTGGGATTGGAGATCTGATGGGGCGGGATCTATAGGGATTTTTGGGATCTGCAGGGATTGGGGATCTACAAGGATTTGGGATCCACAAGGATCCCCAGAGGGATTTGGGATCCACAAGAATCCCCAGAGGGATTTGAGATCTGCAGGGATTGGGGATCCACTGGGATGGGATCCGCAGGGATTTGGGACCTGCAGGGATTTGGGATCCACAAGGGTCCCCACAGGGGTTTGGGATCCCTGCAGGGATTTAGGATCCGCAGGGATTGGGATCCACAGGGATTGGGATCCACAGGGATTGGGGATCTACAAGGACTGGAGAACCCAGGCCCTCCAGATACATCACCAGGTCCATCCCCAGGTGTCCCCCAGGTGTGTCCCCACCCCCCCAGGTGCCCCCAGGTGTCCCCACCTTCAGCCACTGCTTCTCGGTCAGGGAGTCGCTGTAGTCGACCTCCTTGCGGTGTCGGGAGCCGCGGCCGAACATCTTCTCCTCCTCCTCCTCGCAGGTGAGGCGCTCCACCTCCGCGTCGTCCTTGAGGATCCACGAGGGCAGCTCGTCCTCCTCCATCAGCCGCGGCTTCCGCTTGGGGTTCCGCGCCTCCTCGCGCCGCCGGTCCAGGTCCATGCGCTGCGGGGGCAGGATGTGGGGGCTGGGGGGGCTGGGGGAGGCTGGGGGGCTGTGGGGGGGTACCTGGGCTACCTGAGGTACCTGGGCTACCTGTGGGGCTGCTGGGGGGCTGCTGGGGGGTACCTGGGCTACCTGGGGGGCTGCGGGGCTACCGGGGCTACCTGGGGGTCAGCGGGGCTACCTGGGGGGGATTGGGGTTACCTGTGGGGGGATCGGGGCTACCTGGGGCTACCTGGGGGTCACTGGGGCTACCGTGTCTCCTCCTCCTCCTCCTCTTCTGGGGGATCCTGAGCTCATCCTGTACCTCCTTCATCCTCCTCCTCCTCCTCCTCCTCCTCCTTCATCCTCCTCTCCTTCCTCTTCCTCCTCATCTCCGGCTCCTCTCCCTCCCGCTCCCCCTCCCTCCTTCCCCATCTCCTCCTCCTCTTCCTCAGGAGATCTTCCTCCTCTCCCATCTCCTCCTCCTCCTCCTTGTGAGATCTTCCTCTTCTCCTCCTTCTCTCCTTCCTCTTCCTCCTCCCGAGATCCATTTCCAGCTCCTCTTCCTCCCGCTCCCCTTCCCCCCTTCCCCATCCCCTCCTCCTCCTCCTCAGCCGCCCTTCCTCCCGTCCGGCCCCTCGCGGCCCCTCGTGGCCTTCCTCCCGCTCCTCCTCCTCACCATGAAGAGGTCGAACTCCTCCTCGTGCCGGGCGATCATCTGGTTCACGGTCTCGTCGTCGGGGACCTCATCTTCCTCCTGGAAAAGCCGGGGGGGCTCAGCCGCGGCTCCCTCGCCTTGGGCTTCGCTCGGTTTTGGGGGGTTTTACCGGATTTTACTCATTTGCGGCTTTTAATGGGGATTTTTGTTCGTTTTTAGGGGTTTTAGCGGATTTCTCCTCGATTTTTGGGGGGGTTTAGCAGATTTTTCCTCGTTTTTGGGGGGGTTTTAGTGGATTTCTGCTCATTTTTCAGGGGTTTCAATAAAGATTTTTAATAATTTCTGGGGGTATTAGTGTTTTTTTGCTCATTTCTGGGGTTATTAGAGGTTTTTTGCTCATTTTTAGGGGGTTTAATGGGGATTTTTGCTCATTTTGGGTTTTAATGGGGGTTTTGATTGTTTTCGGGTTTTATTGGGGATTTTTGCTCGTTCCTGGGGGTTTTAGCAAATTTTTGCTGGTTTTTCAGGGATTTTAATGGGGATTTTTACTCATTTCTGGGGGTTTTAACGGATTTTTGCTCAATTTTGAGTTTTAATGGGGATTTTGCTCATTTTTGGGTTTTAATGAAGATTTTTACTTATTTTGAGGGGTTTTAGCAGATTTTTGCTCAGTTTTGGGTGGTTCCAATGGGGTTCTTTTGTGTGTGGTAATTTTTGGGTGGTTTCAGTGGGATTTTTGTTTGTGGGTTTTAACAGGGATTTTAGCAGATTTTTGTTCATTTTTTGGTGGTTCCAATGTGTTTTTTCTCAATTTTTGGATGGTTCCAATGAGGTTTTTTTTTTTTGCTCGTTTTCCAGTGGTTTTAATGGGATTTTTTTGCTCATTTTTTGGTGGTTTCAATGGGGTTTCTTTGCTTTGTTTTGAGGGGTTTTTAGAAGATTTTAGCTTGTTTTTCTGCAGTTGCAATCAGTTTTTTTCTTCATTTTTGGGTGGTTTCAATGAATTTTTGCTCATTTTTGCATGGTTTCAATGGGTTTTTCTTTGTTTGTGCGGTGGTTTCAATAGTATTTTTCCTCATTTTGGGTGGTTTCAATGGTTTTTTGCTTGTTTTCAATGTGTTTTTTTGCTTATGTTTGGGTGGTTTCATTGGGGTTTTTTTGCACATTTTCAGGTGGTTTCTATGGGGGTTTTTATAGTTTTTTTGGTGTTTTCAGTGATTTTTTTTTTGCTTGTTTTTGTCTGTTTTCAATAGATTTTTTTTTTGCTTGTTTTCAGCTGGTTTCATTGGGGGTTTTTTTTCCTCATTTTTGGGTGGTTTCATTGTGTTTTACTCATTTTTTCGAGCCTTTCCTGTGTTTTTGCCCCTTTTGGGGTGTTTAAATACCTATTTGCTCATTTTTTTGATATTTCAGCTCATTTCAGGGTGGTTCTAGCTCAGTTTGGGGCATTTTTAGCTTGTTCTTCCATGTTCCTGTGCTGTTTCCCCTCATTTTTTGGTGGTTCCACCTCACTTTTTGCTCTTTTCGGGGTGGTTTTAGGCAGTTTTTAGTTCCTCTTGGGGGTTTCAGTGTGATTTCTCATTTTCAGGCATTTTTATTCAGTTTTGTTTTCAGCTCATTTCAGGTTCAGGCAGTTTCTTCTCATTTTTGGCTCAATTCAGACCATTTTTAAGTCCTTTATGGTTGTTTTTGTGCTGTCTTTAGCTCATTTTGCCTGGATTTGGGCCAGTTTCTCTCCCCTTTGGCACTTTCAGGCTGTTTTCAACAAATTTCTGGCACTTTCAGGACATTTTTACCTCACTCTAAACCCTTTCAGTCAGGTTTTATCTCACTTTTCCAACTTTCAGGCTGCTTTTTTCAAACCCCTTTTGGCATTTTCAGGTATATTTTAACTCATTTTTGGCTGCTTTCAGGCAGGTTCTAACTCATTTTTATCACTTCTGGTTGAATTTAACTCCTTTCTGGCACTTCCATGCCAGTTTTGACTCATTTCTGGCTGTCTTCAGCCTGTTGTTTTTCCCCAGTTCTGTCCCTTTTAAGCCACTTTAATCTTATTTTTGTCACTTTCAGGCTGGTTTAAAGCAATTTTTTGCCTTTTTCAGACCATTACCGCCTAATCTTTGGCATTTTCAGCCCAGCCCTAACTCACTTTTGGCCATTCCAGGCCATTTAAATCTCATTTCTGGCCCTTCCAAGCTGTTTAAATCTCACATTTGGCCCTTTCAAGCCACTTCAAACAAATTTTTGGCACTTTCAGGCCATCACTTGCCATTTTCTAAGTCCTAACTCACTGTTGGCCATTTCAGGCCATTCCAATCTCGTTTCTGGCCCTTCCAAGCCACTTCCATCTCACTTTTGGCCATTCCAAGCCACTTCCATCTCACTTTTGGCCCTTCCACGCCATTTCAATCACATTTCTGGCCCTTCCAGGCCATTTCAATCTTGTTTCTGACCCTTTCGGGCCATTTCAATCTCATTTTTGGCATTTCCAGCCCAGCCCTAACTCATTTTTGGCCCTTCCAAGCCATTCTAATCTCACTTTTGGCCCTTCCAGGCCATTCCAATCTCATTTCTGGCCCCTCCAGGCCATTTCAATCTCACTTTTGGCCACTCCAATCTCACTTTTGGCCATTCCAATCTCACTTTTGGCCCTTCCAGGCCATTCCAATTTTACTTCTGGCATTTTCAGCCCAGCCCTAACTCACTTTTGACCCTTCCAGGCCATTCCAACCTCACTTTTGGCCATTCCAGGCCATTTCAATCTCACTTTTGGCCCTTTCAATCTCATTTCTGGCCCTTCCAAGCCATTCCAACCTCACTTTTGGCCATTCCAATCTCACTTTTGGCCCTTCCAGACCATTCCAATCTCATTTCTGGCCCTTCCAAGCCATTTCAACCTCACTTTTGGCCATTCCAACCTCACTTTTGGCCATTTCAATCTCACTTTTGGCCATTTCAATCTCATTTTGGCCATTCCAATCTCACTTTTGGCCCTTCCAATCTCATTTTTGGCCATTCCAACCTCACTTTTGGCCATTTCAATCTCACTTTTGGCCATTCCAATCTCACTTTTGGCCCTTCCAGGCCGCTCCAATCTCCTTCCTGGCGCTCCCAGGCCCTTCCACGCTGCTGTTCAGCGTTTCCCCTGCTCCTGGCTCTTCCCAGCCCATGTCTGCTGCTGCTGCTGTCCCTCCCTGGCTCTGGCGGGGCGGTGCCGGCGGTGCTGGCGGGAGGATTGAATGGGCAGTGGAGACTGAACGACCCCGCTCACCTTTAGAGGTGCTTCCTCCGACTCAGCGCCCAGGCACAGGGAGGAGGCAGCGTGGGGGAAGCTGCCACTGCCCGCGCTCTGTCTGCTCTGTGGATAAACACAGGGATTCAGTCTCCAGGGCTGTCAATCCGGCGCCTTTTTTTCCCCCGACGCTACTTCCCAAAAAATTCCGAACAAGCTGCCATGCTCCCTGCTCTTGGGGTTGGTTTGGTGTTGTTTTTTTTTTAATTTTTTTTTTTTTTTGGTCATTTCTCTCTTGGCTTCTGACCCCCGAATTTCCCCGCGGGAACTCCCTGCTCCGGACCTCACCTCGTCCTGCTCCTCGTGCTCCAGGATGGCCTGAAGGAAGGCCCGGCGCTCGTGGCTGGAGGATTTCTGGTCGAACATCCCGGCCTGGATCACTTTCTGGTCCACGTTCAGTTTGTACTTGGCCGCCGCCAGGATCTTCTCCTCCACGCTGTTGACGGTGCAGAGCCGCAGCACGCGGACCTCGTTCTGCTGCCCGATGCGGTGCGCCCGGTCCTGGGCCTGCAGGTCCTGGGGGAACGGGGTGGTGACAGCTCTGGGCGACCAAAAACCCCCTTCTTGTCCCCAAAATCCACGGGGGGAGGCGTGGGATGAGGCCTGAGGGGTCAGTGCTGTGGGATGGCCAAAGGGTCCCAAAAATCCCTGGTTTTGGCCTCAAATTTTGCAGGGATGATGGGCACGTAGCAATGGCATGAGCAGGATTATGGGATGGTCAAAGGATCCCAAAATCCCTGGTTTTGGCCTCAAAATCTGCAGGGATGATGGACATGTGGCAATAGGATGACCAGGACTATGGGATGGCCAAAGAATTCCAAAATCCCTGGTTTTGGCCTCAAAATCTGCAGGGGATGTGACAATGGGATCACCAAAGCCGTGTCGGTCGTGTGGGATGGCCAAAGGCTCCCAAAATCCCTGGTTTTGGCCTCAAAATCTGCAGGGATTCCCAAGGATGACTGGGATGTGGCAATGGGATCACCAGGACTATGGGATGGCCAGAGGGTGCCAAAATCCCTGGTTTTGGCCTCAAAATCCGCAGGGATGACAGGCATGTGGCAATGGGATCACCAGGACTATGGGATGGCCAAAGAGTGCCAAAATCCCTGGTTTTGTCCTCAAAATCCACAGGGGATGTGGCAATGGGATCACCCTGTCAGTCCCATGAGACAAGACAAGTGTGACAAGAGGGGTGCCAAAAATCTCACTTTTGTCCTCAAAATGCACAGGGAGTGAGCCCTGAGGGATCCCCGAGGGTCTCAGGGATTCAGGAACGGGATTGTGGAGGTCCTGTAGGACCAAACTCCACTTTCAGCCCAAATGGGGAAAACACGGGAGGCGCCCCAAGGGCTCCCACAGATCCCGAAGGATTACGGGAATTTGGGAAATGGGACTGGTGGAAGGACCATGAAGGTCCTGGAGGAAATGGCCACATGGGCCAAAAAAAAGCTGGTTTTAACCTCAAATAAACCATGGGAAAGACGTGGGATGCACCATGAGGAGTGCAGGGATCCCCAAGGATGAGGAGAATTTGGGTAACGGCATCACAGGACCAGGATTCTCGTGGAAAGGAGCAGCATGAGATGAGGCGTCCCAAAAACGCCATTTTTATCCTCAAAGACACGGGGAGTGCCCTCAGCAATCCCAGAGGATTTTGGGAATTCCAGGACGGGACCGTGGGATGCTCTTTCCTTCAGAGACAGCGCAGTGGGAGGTTGGGGTGGCTCTCCAGGACAGAATTCCAAGCCCATGGCTCCAATTTGGGTCAGCTGGTTTTGGGGCTGGCTCACTGGGTTTTGGGTCAGTTGGCATTTGGGTTGCTCTTTGGGCCGGTCAGTTGGGTTTTATGTCAATCAGTTGGGTTTTGGGGTCAATCAGTTGGGTTTTGGGTCGGTCAGTCAGGTTTTGGGTCAGTTTTTGGGTCAGTTGGGTTTGCGTCAGCCAGGTTTTGGGTTGATTTTTGGGTCAGTTGGGTTTTGGATTGGTCAATTGGGTTTTGGGTCGGTCAATTGGGTTTCAGATTGGTCAGTCAGGTTTTGGGTTGATTTTTAGGTCAGTTTTTGGGTCAGTTGGGTTTTGGGTCAGTCAGTCAGTTTTTGGGTTGGCATTTTTCTATCCATTTCTGGGCCAGTTGCCTTTTGGGTTGATTTTTTGTGTCGTTTTTTGAGCCGGTCGATTTTGGGTCGATCTTCCAACTCAAGGAAAGCTCAGGGTTTGGGCGTTCCTTTGGCTCAGGGATCCCTAAGCTGATTTTTGGGCGATCTCCGGTTCCGCGGCTCCGTCCCGGGCCCGGCCGCTCCCGGCCCTACCTGGTGGGGGTTCCAGTCGCTGTCGAAGATGATGACGGTGTCGGCCGACTGCAGGTTGAGGCCGAGCCCGCCGGCCCGCGTGCTCAGCAGGAAGATGAAATACTCGGAGCCCGGCTCGTTGAACGTCTTCAGCAACATGCCCCGGTCCTCGGCCTTGGTGGTGCCTGGAACCCACAGCGGCGTCACTCCCGCACCGGCACCGGCACCGGCGGGTCCGGAACGTTCCGCTGGGAACGGGATTCCCGCCGAACCCAATTCCCACTCCCAATCCCGTTGGGATCGGCGGTTTCAGTTCCACCGCTGGGAAGGTTTGGGATGATTTTGGTGGAAAGATTGGGGGAAAAAAACGGGGGAAAGGGGCGGATCCTGCTCCGAGGTGGGGCAGATGTTGGGATCACAGCAGCCAGAATTATTGGGGCTGTTTTGGGGCCATTTTGGGGCTGTTTTGGGGTCGTTATCAGGGATATGTGAGAGCTATGGGTGACATTTTGTGCTCTAAATCCGTGCTCATTTCAGAATCATTTGGGTTGGAAGGGACCTGAAATCCCACCCTGCTCCGAACCAATTAATTAATCAATTAATCCAATTGATTAATCCAGATTTGTTTCAGTCACATGGGAGTCCCCAGAGCCCTCCCCCAGCCCGACAGGATCCTGGGATTAATCAGGAGATCAGCTGGAATAAATGGGAAAAACAGCAGCAGACAATGAGGACCTTGATGTCCGATTGACATTATCAATCTTCTATAACTTGATATCAATCTTTGATCATGTATTGATACAATATTCAACATTCTGGTATCAAAACGTTAAAAGTATTTATATTCATCTTTGATATTGTGGTATCAGTCTGGATACAAACTTGGAATAAAATCTTGGAAATAAATAAAATATCCAAATAAAACTTGGATAAAATCTTGGAATCTTTAATGCTGATCTTGCTATAAACCTTGATATTGATCTTTTTATGGGTAGCTCAATATCAATATACATCTTGCAATATCAAGATATTGATCTTGGTATCTTGATATCTATCTCAATGTTTTTGATATTGATTTTGATATAAATACTGACATCAATCTGCTATCTTGATGTCTCGATACTGACCTTGCAATCTGGATATCAAGATATTGATATTTAAAATATTGATATAAATCTCACTATTGATGTTCCAATACCAACGTCTTGATATTGATCACACAATCTGGACATCAAGACATTTATATTTATTGACAGTGCACTTTCTCCCTCGATAACTACTTCCACACATGGAAATTTATCTCCTTATCTTCACATCCACTCTGATTTCTCTACATCTTTACTTTATCTTCCATCTTTCTCTACATCATTACTTATCTTCATATCTTGATGTTTTTTATTTTTTTACCTTGATATTCCTCAACATCTTCCAACCCAACCCAACCCAACCCAACCCAACCCAACCCAACCCAACCCAACCCAACCCAACAATTTCTTTAGATTTTTTCTCGATGTCTTGACCTTGAGCCCCACCTCGGGGACAGCACTGACCCCCACACCCCACACCCCACCCCGGGGCACTCACCGTCCAGCCTGAGGTATTTGAAGCCACGGTAAGCAAAATAATCCTCCATGATGGTCATCAAGGAGGTCATCTGGCAGAAGAGCAGCACCTTGTGGTTGGTGGCCCGGAGTTTGGGCAGGATCCGGTCCAGAAGCTCGAACTTCCCGGAGGCACGGTACAAATCCAGCCTGGGGTGGATAAAAAGGGGCACAATGAGAGGAAAAAAAGGGGATTTGAGGCTGAAAATTTGGTGTTTCCCCCGCTTTGCTGGGATCATCTGGCTCCATGAGGTGGGGGTGGTTCATCCTGCACCCCTGGAAACCCTTCTGAGTTTGTAAATTCAGATTTCCCCACCACGTAAACATCTGTAAATTCAGATTTCTCCACCGTGAATCCCAAAATCCGCCACTCACCCCTGCACGATCCCGCCCGTGAAGCCCAAGTGCTCCGAGAAGGATTCCTGCAATGGAGAGGAAGGAGAAATGGGCTCAGAAACGGCAGAATCCGGCCAGAGCCTCTGGAGCTGCCCTCAGGAGCCCCAGCTGCTGCTGAGGAGGAGGAGGGATTTTGGGTGGAAAACAGGGATGGAAGCTGGACGGGCCTCCAGACCTGATCTGGCTCATCCTTGGTGGGTTTAGCTCAGTTTTGGCTGATCCCTGTTTGAGTCCATCCCTGTTTTGTTGGGTTTATCCCTGGTTTTGGTTTATCCCTGGTTTTGGTTTATCCCTGGTTTTGGTTAATCCCACTTTTGTTGGGTTTATCCCTTTTTTTGCTTTATCCCTGGCTCTCCTGGGTTTAACCCTTCAGGATTTTTGTCATTTTGGGTTCATCCATTTTTTTTTTGTTAATCCCTGGCTTTCCTGGGTTTAACCCTTTAGGGTTTATCCCTGGTTTTGGTCCTTCCCTGGCTCTCCTGGGTTTAACCCTTCAGGGTTTCTGCCTTTTTGGGTCCATCCCCCCGGATTTTTCCCCGTTTCCGCGCGCTGCCGCACCTCAATGTGCTGGAACATGTAGGGGTGGTTGCAGATCTTGCGCAGCTGCATGATCGTGTTCATCAGTGTCTTCGTGCCACCCTTCCCCTGCCAGGAACCATCCAGAAGGTTTAGAAATCCCAAATTCCTGCTGGCTCCCACCCATTCGCCAGTCCAGCATCCCCAGGAATCAACTGGGAGTTCACTGCCCCGAGGAGGGGCTCAGAGACATTCAAATACATTTAAAAAATAAAAAATAAAGAAATTATTTTAAATTAATTTTTAAAATAATTTAAAAATAAATGTAAAAATAAATTTATTTTAAAAAACAGATCAATAAATCAATTTTAAGAAACCTCCCAACCCCCTGGAGGCCAGGCTACTCCCAGCTGGCTGTTTTGGGGCAATTCAGCTGGAAAAGAGGGAAATCTCCAGCTTTCAGCTGAGATCAGAGCATCCTTTCCCAATCCTTTCCCAATCCCTTCCCAATTCTTTCATGTTTCTGTTCTCATCCTGGCTTCGGAGCACCCGAAGGTGTCGGGACCCGGCCCAGCCCAGGGCGAGACAACCCAAATTCTCAGATCCCCGAATTCCCAGGCCAGACCTTCTTGTCCTTCTCGGAGCCGTCGGTGAGGAGGACGCCCTTGGCCTGCATGTGCCGGTAGAGGACGCGCTGCAGCGCCGACATGTCGCACTTGATGACGTACTCCACCTGCCAGGGGCCAACGGGGACCGACGCCGTCACCTTCTCGCCCACCGGCGGCCAGAGGGATCCAACCAAACCCAACCCAGCCAGCTGTTCAACCCAACCCAACTCAACCCAACCACCTGTTCAACCCAACTCATCCCAACCCAACCCAACCACCTGCTCAACCCAACTCATCCCAACCCAACCACCTGCTCAACCCAACCCAACCCAACCCCCTGCTCAACCCAACCCAACCCAACCCCCTGCTCAACCCAACCCAACCACCTGCTCGACCCAACCCAACCCAACCCAACCCAACCACCTGCTCAACCCAACTCAACCCAACCCAACCCAGCCACCTGCTCAACTCAACTCAACCACCTGCTCAGCCCAACCCAACCCAACCACCTGCTGAACCCAACTCAACCCACCCACCTGTTCAACTCAACCCAACCTGCTCAGTCCAATCCAACCCAACCACCTGCTCAACCCACCCCAACCCATCCCAAACTGTTCAACCCAACCCAACCACCTGCTCAGCCCAACCCAACTCAACCTCCTCAACCCAACACAACCACCTCTTCAACCCAGCCCAAACACCCATCCAACCCAACCCAATCCACCCAACCCAACCCAACCCAGCGATGATTCTGAAGTGGGATGAAGTTCCATGTCCATATCCCAGGATGGGTTAAGAGCAGGTGGGACCCCCCCAGTGGTCCCCAGGGATGAGGAAAGGTGAGGGGACCCTCCTGTGTCACCTTTTCTGGCAGCTGAGCTTCCACCTCCTTCTTGAGGCGCCGGAGCAGGAAGGGCCGGAGCACCTTGTGCAGGCGGCGGATGATGAGGATGGTCTCCTCCTCGTTCAGGTCCACCTGGAATTGTCACCAGGAACGGGAATTGTCATCAGAAATGGAAGTGGAGGAACCCTCCCAACACCCCAAGAACCTCCTGAGCCTCAATTCCCAGTGGGATTCACCCCACAGCGAGCCTGGAGCAGGATGAGCTCCATCCTGGGATGGGGGAGCGCAGGGAATTGTCACCAGGAAAGGGAACAGAGCCCTCAGTGGTGACACTGAGCCACTCCCAGAGCTCCAGGGACACTCCAAACTTCTCCAGATCCACCTCCCAGAGCTCCAGGACACTCCCAACTTCTCCAGATACACCTCCCAGAGCTCCAGGGACACTCCCAACTTCTCCAGATCCACCTCCCAGAGCTCCAGGACACTCCCAACTTCTCCAGATCCACTTCCCAGAGCTCCAGGACACTCCCAACTTCTCCAGATCCACTTCCCAGAGCTCCAGGACACTCCCAACTTCTCCAGATCCACTTCCCAGAGCTCCAGGACACTCCCAACTTCTCCAGATCCACCTCCCAGAGCTCCAGGGACATTCCCAACTTCTCCAGATCCACTGCAGACACTGATCCACAGCTCCAGAGCCACTTCCACCTTCTCCAGCTCCCACAAAGCCACTGATGCACCTCGCACAGCTCCAGGAACGCTCCCAACCCCTCCAGATCCATCACCACCAGCCTCAAACCCATCCCCGTCCCCGGTCCCCCGTTCCAGCACCTTCTCCCCGGTCATGGCGAAGGGCGCGTTGAACCACTGCTCGAAGGTGCTGCAGCTCTTGAAGATGGTGGGGAGCAGGAAGTTGAGGAGGGCCCAGAGCTCCGGGAGCTTGTTCTGGAGGGGCGTCCCGGTGAGCAGCAGCCGCCGCGGGGCCACGTAGTGGGTGTTGAGCACCTGGGTCAGCTTGCAGTGGTGGTTCTTCATGCGGTGGCCCTCGTCCACGATCATGTACTTCCAGCGGATCTGCGGGGAACGGAGCAATCTGAACATCTCAGGTGTGCACCAGCCATAACAGTTAAAAAACAGCTAAAAACGTGTTTTTATCAGAATTTTCTCAGGGTACTGTGGAATTCACGGAGGTTACTGAGACATAAACCAGATAAAAAGAGAAAGAAACTCATAAAATAAGAAAAAAGAAGCTGAGAACCCAAAATTAGACATCAATTATTCTTCTACATCAAAACCTCCTTCCATCTCTATTCCATGTTTAGGTTCTACACTCGGAGATCTCCCTGCCGAGCATAAAATACCTGGATTTGTCAAAATTTCGTCTTTCCCAGCAGCCTGGGCCTGGGAAAATGCGGAAAAGCTCCGGATGCAGGGCTCACCTTGGCCAGGATGTGCTTGTCCTTGATGATGTACTCGTAGGTGGTGAGGAGGACGTTGAATTTCCCGCTCCGGAGCTGCGGGACGAAGGCGCGCCGCGCCGCCGGAGAGCCCTGCGGGGAGAATTCCAGCGGGAATGGCAGGAGAGGAGGGAATTCCCAGGAAAAGGGGGTGGGAGGGGTTGTTATCCTGCAAGGTGAGGAGGTTTTGGGGGTTCCTGCTGCTGAGGAATGGCCAAAAAATGGGATTTTCATGGATTTTCGTGGATTTGGAGCTGGGACCCAGCGCAGCTTCCTCCAGAGCAGGAAGAGGAAAATAGAAGAAGCTTGGAATGGAAATGGAATGAAAGGAAATGGAATCCAAAGAAATTAATCCAAGGGATGAATCCACGGGATGAATCCAAGGGATGGAATCCAAGGAAATGGAACACAAGGAAATGGAACACAAGGAAATGAATCCAAGGAAATTAATCCAAGGGATAAATCCAAGGGAGGGAACCCAAGGAATGGAACCCAAGGAAATGAGACCCAAGGAATTTGTCACTTACCTTGTAGGACACCTTGACCACGGAAGGAGCCCATTTGTCAAACTCGTAGGCCCAGTTGGACAAAGTCCTGTGGGGAAAGAAAGACAGATGGAAAAAGGGTGGGAATGTTGGGAAGGTGGGGCTGGAGAGACGCGGGGCCCCCGGGCACTCACGAGAGCGGGACGATGATGAGGAAGGGGCCGTTGATCCTCTTGTGCTCCATGAGGTACGTGATGAGGGCGATGGTCTGGATGGTCTTCCCCAGCCCCATCTCGTCGGCCAGGATGCCGTTGAGGTTGTTGTTGTAGAGGGACACCAACCACTCCAAGCCTTTGATCTGTGGGAATGCAAACCCAGGTAGGTAAACGGCCCCTCCCCCAGCCTGGCTGCATGCAAATGAGCTGGTAATCAGGTCAGGGTAATTACTCAGAGCCAGGAATTGGGATATTCCATGGATTCACATGGAACTGGGTGGGTCTGGCTCTCAGCAGGGAGTGAATCCAGCTCATTATCCCACCCTGGCTTCGGCTCCATTTATTTATTTTACATTTGCTTATAATAAATTATTTTTATTTTGTTTATTTATTTATTATTTTATGTAATAATTTGTTTTACTTATTTAATTAATTAGTTAATTAATTAATTACCCCACACCACCTCAGTTTCATTATCTCTCTACAGCTTATTATTCCTTCCTACCTCTGGCTCCTTATCCTGCTACAGCCATTGTCCCACCTCAGATCTTCATCCAGTTCCAGATCCCATCATCCCACCAGATCCCTTTGTCCCACCTCAGATCTTCATCCAGTTCCAGATCCCATCATCCCACCAGATCCCATTGTCCCACCTCTGATCTTCATCCAGTTCCAGATCCCATCATCCCACCAGATCCCATTGTCCCACCTCAGATCTTCATCCAGTTCCAGATCCCATCATCCCACCTCAGATCTTCATCCCATGCTGCATCCAGCTCCATATCCACCTCAGAATCTTCATCCAGCTCCTCAATCCCATTGTCCCACCTCAGATCTTCATCCAGCTCCTCAATCCCACTGTCCCACCTCTGATCTTCATCCCACACTGCATCCAGCTCCACACCCACCTCAGCTCCTCACCCAGCTCCAGATCCCACCACCCCACCCCGATTTCCCCCCACGTCTCCCACCTTCCCCCACCTGGTACTGCTTGAGGACGCCGTTGACCATCAGGGCCGACTGCTTGTCCACGCGCTCGGTCACGGCGTGGGCCACGGCGTAGTAGGACTGGAGGCCCCGCGCCAGCGCCTGCGACACCCCGTACTCATCGTCCACGTCCTGCTTGGCGTTCCTGCCCGGAGAACCGGGATAGCGGTCACGGACCCCCGGGAACGGGTATGGGGGTAAAATGGGGGAAAATAAATGGGATAAAATGGGATAAAATGGGATAAAATAGGATAAAATGGGGGAAAGACCGGGATAACGGGTCATGGACCACCAGGGAACAGGGCATGGGGGGAATAATGGGATAAAATGGGATAAAAAGGGGGAAAACTGGGATAAAGGGTCATGGCACACCAGGAAAAGGAAGAAGAAAAAAAGGATGGGAAAGAAAAGCAAAAAGGGAAGGAGAGGAGGAGGAGGAGGAAGGAGAAGGAATAAAGGACATCCCAGCTGCGGATGGGGAGCTGGAGCAGGAAATTGGAAGAGGAAAAGAGGGAGGAAGGGCTCACTCGATGATGTGCCGGGCGTCCACTTCCGACACGTCGTCGCTGTCTGGATCCGGAATTTTCTTCTTCTCCTCCACGGGCAGCGCTGGTTGGGCTGGTTGGGGCTGCTCCTCTTCCTCCTCCTGGGAAGAAAAAACTAAACTTGAGCTAAAGGTGTAAAAAAAAGCTGCCAAAATTAATTTGGAACGCTGAGATTGTAAGGGTGTAGTTATTTAAAAGGGTGTGGTATCAGTAAAATAACATTTTATTTTACTATTTTGCCCCATTTTATTCCATGTTATTTTACAATTCTGCCTCATTTCATTCCACGTTCTCTCCCAGTTTTGCCGCACTTTATTCCATTTCTCCTGAGCTGCCAAACAGCCATTTCCAAGCTCTTTCCTGCTCTTCCCAGAACATTCCCAGTGGGATTGTGGTGGGACCTTCCTCACCTCCTCCTCCTCCTCGGAGCCGCTCTCCTCGCTGTCAGAGCGTGGAGCCACCTCGTACCTGGGGTGGGGAAAAGAGGGAATTCCACATGGAATTTGGCTCTGGAATTCCCAGCACTCCCAGTGCTCCCAGTAGTCCCAGCTTACCCCGGGTTCATCTCCAGCCAGGCCTCCAGCTGCCCAGCCTTGGGCGCGTCGGTGCCCGTCAGGATCTTCCCGCTCTCCACGTGGATCACCTTCACCGGGAGGTCGCTCATCTGGCTGGTCTCGTCCAGGGGCTGGTAGAAATCCCAGAAATCCCCCAGGATTTGGATTGGGATTGGGAATTCTCAGCCCCAGAAATCCCCCAGGATTGGGATTGGGATTGGGAGTCCTCAGCCCCAAAAATTCCCCCCGGATTGGGAATTCTCAGCCCCAGAAATCCCCCCAGGATTGGGATCGGGAATTCTCAGCCCCCAAAAATTCCCCCTGGATTGGGATTGGGAGTCCTCAGCCCCAAAAAAATCCCCCCTAGATTGGGATCGGGAATTCTCAGCCCCAAAAATCCCCCAGGATTGGTGAAAAAATGGGGGAAAAGGAGGATTCTGAGGGACCTGGTTGGGGTTAGGGTGAGGGCATGGCCTGCACTCCCTGCCCATGGTGGGCTGGAGCGGGTGGATCCCTGTGGATCCCTGCTGGATCCCTGCGAACCCTTCCCAGATCCCTGCGGATCCCTCCTGGATCCCAGTGGATCCCAGTGGATCCCAGTGGATCCCAGTACCCGCGGGACCAGCCTGGCCTGCACTCACCTCCCCGTCGGGGCCGATGGCCGGGGCCTGTCCCTCGGCGTTCTCTGCCTTCTGCGGGAGCAACGGGGCAGGGGCAGGAGGAAGAGGAAGGAGAGGAAGAAGAAAAGAAAAGAAAAGGAAAGAAAAGGACAGGAGGGAGAAGAAAAAAGGGAAGGAAAGAAGACAAAGAGAGGAGGAAGAGGAAGGCGAGGAAAAGGAAGAAGCAAAAAGGACAGGAAGGAGAAGAAAAGGAAGAGGAAGGAGAGGAAGAAGAAAAAAGGATGGGAAGGAGAAGAAAAAAGGAAAGGAGACGAAGGGTGGGAAGGAAGAAGAGGAAGAGGAGAAAAGGAAGGAGAGGAAAAGGAAGAGGAGAAAAGGAAGGAGAAGAGATAAAGAGAGCAAAGGAAGGGGAGGAAAGAGAGAAATGAAGAGGAGGAGGAGGTGGAAGGAGAGGAAGGAAGGAAGGGAGTCAGCCTGGGCAGCCCAGCCCTGGCGCTCCCTCCACCAGCCATTCCTGGCGTCTCTCCTTCATCCCACCTTCTTCTTCTTCTTCTTCTTCTTCTCCTTGGCCACCTGGGCCGCCTTGTGCTGCCTGACCAGCTCGGTGAGGTTGGCCACGTACTCGTCGGTCTGCTGCAGCAGGTAGGCCAGGCGCTTGTCCTTCTTCTGGTCGATCAGCTTGCGGTAGCCCTCCTCATCCTCGGCCTGCCCGGGGCGAGAGACGCCGCTGGGGTCAGCTGGGAGCAGCCCGGTGAGCCCCGTCCGCCCCGGCGAGGATGAGGATGCTGCTGAAGGATTCGCAGGATTCCCGGAATTCCCAATTACACAGGATTCACAGAATCACAGGATTGACAGAATTCAGAGGATTCCCAGAATCACAGGATTCACAAAATTCCCAGAATTCCCAGAATCCCCAATTTCACAGAATTCCCAGAATCACAGGATTCACAAAATTCCCAGAATTCAAAGGATTCACAGAACCACAGGACTCACAGAATTCCCCATTTCACAGGATTCCCAGAGTCCCCAGTTCCCCAGAATCCCCACCCCTCCCAATCCAGGCCAGGGTGGCTTTCTTGGCCACCAGGGCACACGGCTGGGCCACCGTCCAGCAGAAGGACACAGCCCCCCCCTCAGTGCCACCTGCACCCTCGGCCACGTCTGCCGGCCTGATTTTTAAAAGTGTTCCGTTTTCTTTTCTAGTTCTTTTCAAAGTTTTAAAGTTCTCCTGAAACTTCTTTGGCCTTCTGATAATGGTTATACATTTGAGAGTCAGAGTTCCCACACAATTTCAGGTATAAACAGAATTGTTTACGTATTTCTCTGTGGGTGGAGAGAAATGATTGATTGATTGATTGATTGATTGACTGATTGATCTTGGACCAGTGTGGCTGGAGACGTGGTGATTCCATCCTCCAATCCACGGTCACCTTTGGAATTCCCGAAATACCGGATGCTGGAACAAAACTGCCTTTTTCTCTTTGGAACTCCCCAAACCTCTGTGTACCCATTTCGTGTTTTATTGATGACGCACGTCACCAATAACACCACTGACCACAGCTGACCCCTGAGGGACACCAGGGGTGGCCTGGCCACCGGCTGGACCCCTCAGCACCCCCTGGCCCGGCCACCCCCGCCAGTCCCGGCCCATGCCGAGCCCAGCTCACCATCAGCCGGCGCATCCGCTCCTTCTCGATGCGCTCGTTCTCCTTCTTCTGCTCGCGCTCGGTGTTGGCGTGGTAGGTGGCCACGGCCTTGGTCAGCTTCTGGATCTTCCCGCTGACGCTGCGGTGGTACTCCTTGAAGTCCTTGGCGTGCTGCAGGATGCTGTTGAGGTATTCCTGCCGAGAGGGAACGCGGTCAGGCGGGGCGGCGGCACCGGGAGGCGGAACGGGGCAGCTGTGGGGCGGCGTGGGGGGCTGGGAGAGAGGGGGGGGAACTGCAGGGTCCTAATGGTCAGAGAGGGTCCCAATGGTCAGCAGAGGGTCCTAATGGTCAGTACAGGGTCCTAATGGTCAGCAGGGGGTCCTAATGGTCAGCAGAGGGTCCTAATGGTCAGTACAGGGTCCTAACAGTCAGCAGAGGGTCCTAATGGTCAGCAGAGGGTCCTAACGGTCAGCAGGGGGTCCTAATGGTCAGCAGGGGGTCCTAATGGTCAGTACAGGGTCCTAACGGTCAGCAGAGGGTCCTAATGGTCAGCAGAGGGTCCCAATGGTCAGCAGAGGGTCCCAATGGTCCGTACAGGGTCCTAATGGTCAGTAGAGGGTCCCAGTGGTCAGCAGAGGGTCTCAGTGGTCAGCAGAGGGTCTCAGTGGTCAGCAGAGGGTCCCAGCAGCCACTGTACAGCCCCAGCAGCCATCGAGTTGTCCCAGGGGCCACCGAGTGCTCCAAACAGCCACCACCAAACCTCTGACCACCATCACCCAGAGCCAACCTGCTCCGACCCCCCAAAAAACCAGGTGGTTCCCTGAAAACCCCCGTTCCCAGAAATGTCCCAGACCCTGGGAACTCCCCACCTGGTGCTTCTGCCGGCGCTTCCTCTCCTGCTCGATCTTCTGCTGCTTCTCCAGCTTCTCCGTGATCCGGGCCTCGCGCAGCGACTGCCGCTTGCTGCGCTTGTAGGCCTTGGCGTTGAGCGCCGTCTCCAGCGCCGTGTCCCGGCGCATGCACACCACCACCTCCTGCCGCAGCTGCCACCAAAAAAACCCCCTGAGCCACCAGTGTGTTCCTGGACGTCCCTCTGGCTGCCCAAAAACCCCCTGAGCCACCACGGTGCTCCTGGACGTCCCTGTGGTGACACTTCTCTACTGGTTTAAGGTAGAGACACAACATCTGACAGAAATTATTGATATTGGGACATTGCTGTAAATTTAATACATGCAGTTTTTGGTATAAAATGTAAACGCCACCCTGAGGGCAGACAGAATACCACGGCCAACCTGCTGGGCAGAGCTCAACGAGTCAGAGAAAAAACATTATGGATAAGAGAAAAATAAACTATTGTGAATGCAGGTGAGGCCGGGGGGAAGAAGTGCTGATGTCTGACTCCAGGTCGGAAGGGTGAATGATTTCTGTATTTTAACTGTGCTAAAATACATCAACATACTATTTAAATAAGATACTAACACTACAAATCTACTTGTTCTAACTCCCATATCTGACTCTAACACAACTCTGACCCTCTCTGAGAGCCCAGCCCCAGGTGGGTTGGATTGTCCATCAACTCAAACAGTCCTCACCAGAACCCAACCGAGGGAAACAATTCTCCACACACATTCCACAAGGAAAAACAAGGAGCAGGAATACAAATTGTTTTCTGTTTCTTTCCCCGTGCTGCCCTATGAACAACCCTGAGAGAGAGAAGAACGTGCCTGGGACAATAAATATCCTTAAGAAGGCGACCCTACGCGTTCAGACTCCCTCCTTGAGGGGTGAACCAAGACTCCCGCACTCCCCAAGTCCCCCAGAGTCACCCCAAAACCCCCGGAGCCCCGGAGCCCTGGCGGCGGCGCTGACCTGGCGCTGGAAGTTGAGCAGGCGCAGAGCCTTGAGCTCGATGGTGGCTTTGGTCCGCAGGTCTCCGGCCAGCGAGCCGGGCAGGTTCTCCAGCTCTTGGATGCGGTGGGCGATGCGGGCCTGGAGCCTGAGCAGGAGGGATTTGGGTGAGTTCGGCTCCTTCCTGAGCAAGCTCACCTCGGGGAGAGTGTGGGAGAGGCTCGGGGCGCTGGGATGGGTTCTGGGGACCTCCAAGGGGATAAGGAGACAACAGGGCCAGAGAACGGCCAGGGAAGGGTCAGGAAGGACCACCAAGGAGAACGTTCTCCTGCTCATCCCTCTGAATCTTGGGGAAGGTAAAAATGGGATGGAGGCAGTCGGAGATGGGAGGAACCTTGGGAATCTCCAAGGAAAATGTTCTGCTCATCCCTCTGAATCTTGGGGAAGGTAAAAACGGGATGGAGGCAGTCGGAGATGGGAGGAACCTTGGGAATCTCCAAGGAAAATGTTCTCCTGCTCATCCCTCTGAATCTTGGGGAAGGTAAAAACGGGATGGAGGAGTCGGAGATGGGAGGAGCCTTGGGAATCTCCAAGGTGAACTTTCTCGTGGCTGTACCTGTACCAGGGCCATACCTGTACTGGGGCGTGGCCGTACCTGCACTGGGGTGCGGTCGTACCTGCACCAGGGCCGTACCTGCATCGGGACCGTACCTGTACTGGGGTGTGGCTGTACCTGTACTGGGGCCGTACCTGCACTGGGGCCACACCTGTACCGGGGCCATACCTGCACCGGGACACGCCCGTACCTGTACCGGGGCCGTACCTGCACCGTGGCCGTACCTGTACTCGCGCTCCTGCAGGATCTCCACGGGGTCGAGCCCGCGCGGTTTCTGGATGGGCGTGATCCGGTTCTGCTTGGGGTGCATCGGCAGCGCCGGCGGCGCCGGCTGCCCCGGCGAGGGCGGGGGGGGCCCGGGGGACGCCGGGGGCACGGCCGGGGGCACGGGGGAGGGGCGGCCGGCGGGGGGGGGGCGGCAGCAGCTTCTGGGGGGCCCCGCCCGGAGCCGCCGCCGACAGCGGCCCTGCGGGGACACGGATTGGGGAATGTCGGGCCTGAATTCCCGCAGGAAAACCCGAATTGTTCCATCAGGAATGAAGGGGGATTCCACAGAAATGTCCGTTTCTGACTCGGAGTGAGCTTGCAGAGTTTTAAGGGGAAATTCATCCCAATTCCCACCAAAATTCCCATTAGTTACCTGGATATCGACCCTAAACCCCCAAAAACGTACAATAATTTGTCTGGGAATCAACCCCAAATTCCCCAAACCTCTGGAAAATTAAGCACAGTTCCCTAACAAACTCCAAATATCTATCTTGGAATGAGCACAGGCATCCCTGCAAAGCTGCAGCGTGGGAGTGAAGCCAGCCCTTCACAGAATTCCAGCCCCAATTCCAGGGATTTAACCAGGAACTTCCTTCCATTCCCACCCCCCAGAGCTCACAGATTTGGGGTGAATTCCCAGGAATTTGTGACCCAGGCCTTACCTTCTGGCCAGGGCTTGGGGGGGCCCCCGGGGGGCTGTCCCGGCATGCCGGGGGGAACTCCTGAGGGTCCGGGAGGGGGCATGTTGGGCCCTCCTATTCCTGGAAATGCCGAAAAATCAGGCAGAAAAGGGAAAAAAAAGGGAAATCCCATGAGGATTTAGACTCCTGGGGGAGAGCCTCAGCTACAGCCCCCCCCTTTCCCCTGAACTGCCTGGATGGATCCGACATCCCAGCCTCTGGAATGCCCGTGGACAGCCAAACTGGGGGATACTGGGGCAAACTGGGAGCAAAGGATCTCCTGGGGATAGGACGGGATAAACTCCCCTGGATTTCCCAGGACAACGTGAGATGGAATGGGACAAACTCCCCACAGATCCCAGGACAGAACAGAACAAACTCCCCACAGATCCCAGGATGGAATGGGACAAACTCCTCACAGCTCCCACGATGGAATGGGACAAACTCCACAGAGATTCCAGGACACAAGAAGGACCATGTCCCCCCGGATGCCCCGGGACACAAGAAGGACGCTGTCCCCACGGATGTCCCCTCGGATGCCCCGGGACACGAGAAGGACGCTGTCCCCCCAGACCCCAGGACACAAGAAGGACGATGTCCCCTCGGATGTCCCCTTGGATGCCCCAGGACACAACAAGGACAATGTCCCCTCGGATCCCCAAGATGCACCCCCAGCTCACTCCCGCCGTTCCCAGCCCATCCTCACCGTTCCCAGCCCATCCTCACCGTTCCCGGCCCATCCTCACCGTTCCCGGCCCATCCTCACCGTTCCCGGCCCATCCTCACCGTTCCCGGCCCATCCTCACCGTTCCCGGCCCATCCTCACCGTTCCCAGCCCATCCTCACCGTTCCCGGCCCATCCTCACCGTTCCCAGCCCACCCTCACCGTTCCCAGCCCATCCTCACCGTTCCCAGCTCACTCCCGCCGTTCCCAGCCCATCCTCACCGTTCCCGGCCCATCCTCACCGTTCCCAGCCCATCCTCACCGTTCCCGGCCCATCCTCACCGCTCCCAACTCATCCTCACCGTGAGGTCTGGAGTAGCCGGGCGGTGCCGGCCCCGCTCCGGGCGCTGGCCCCGGGCCCTGCGCGGCGCCGGCGGGCGGAGGTAGAGTGGGGATCTGCGGCTGCATCCCCGGCAGCGGCCGCTTGCCCTGCACGGCCACCTGCAGGTGCTCGGGCAGCGGCTGCCCCCGCGCCAGCAGCTTGTAGGCCATGATCTGGGCGCGGAGCTGGTGCAGCTGCGCGGCGTTGAAGGGCGACGGGCCCCGGCCCAGCGCCGGCGAGTCGGAGCCGGAGCCGTCCAGCGCCGCGCCGGAGCCGCCGGCCGAGCCGCCCGAGGGGCCGTTGGACGGCACCGGGCTGGAGGCGTGCTCGGAGCCCCCCAGAGGGGACGGGTAACCTGCGGGGACACGGGGTTCCGGGGGAAAGGAGGGGTCAGCGGCCCGAGCCCCTGAAATGACGGATTTCCAGCCTAAAGCCCACGGGGGTGGGAAAGCTGCACGCCAATCCACGGCACGGAGCACCGAGGTAACACCAACCCACCCCCGGGCAGCTGGAAGGGGAAATGCCACTCCCAATCCAGCCCTGAGGCAGCTGGAAAGGGAAATCCCATTCCCAACCCATCCTAGGGGCAGCTGGAAAGGTAAATCCCATTCCTAACCCATCCCAGGGTGGGAAATCCCATTCCAAATCCATCCTAGGGGCAGCTGGAAAGGGAAATGCCACTCCCAATTCAGCCCTGAGGCAGCTGGAAAGGGAAATCCCATTCCTAACCCATCCCAGCGTGGGAAATCCCATTCCAAATCCATCCTAGAGGCAGCTGGAAAGGGAAATCCCATTCCTAACCCATCCCAGGGTGGGAAATCCCATTCTAAATCCATCCTAGAGGCAGCTGGAAAGGGAAATCCCATTCCTAACCCATCCCAGCGTGGGAAATCCCATTCCAAATCTATCCTAGAGGCAGCTGGAAAGGGAAATCCCATTCCTAACCCATCCTAGAGGCAGTTGGAAAGGGAAATCCCATTCCCAACCCATCCCAGCGTGGGAAATCCCATTCCAAACCCATCCTAGAGGCAGTTGGAAAGGGAAATCCCATTCCTAACCCATCCCAGGGTGGGAAATCCCATTCCCAACACATCCTAGGGGCAGCTGGGATGGGAAAGCCCATTCCCAATAGATCCTTGAGGCAGCTGGAATGAGAAATCCTATTCAAAATCCATCCTAGAGGCAGTTGGAAAGGGAAATCCCATTCCCAACCCATCTTTGAGGCAGCTGGAATGGGAAATCCCATTCCAAATCTCTTAGCCAGGAATAAGGAGCAAGGAATCCCCTCCCAAAATCCACCATGCAGACCTGGAAATCCCCTGGAGTGCTACCAAACCCAGGATTTATGCCCTGCTGTCCAGGATTTAAACCTTGGGAATGCTGAAAACCTCCCAAGATCCAAAACCAGGATTTGGACAGGGCTCCTCCCCTTCCCACACTCCCCACCTTGGGAATGCTGAAAACCTCCCAAACCCCAGGATATCCCCCAGCCCCCTTCCCGTGCTCCCCACCTTGGGAATGCTGATCCATGGGGCTGGGGGGGGGCCCCATTCCCGCGTGCCCCCCCGGGCGCATTCCCATCCCCTTCATCTGCCCGTAGCGCGGATCCTCCGACATTCCCTTCTCATGCATCGCCTCCAGGGGCTGCAGGGGGAGATCCCGGGAAATCAGCAGAGAATTCCTGGAGAACCCCCAGGGAGCTGCAGAATCCATTTGATTATTCCCAGAAATGCCACTTCCAACTGCTCTGACCTCAAAAATCCTTCCCACAGCAACTTCCCCGGATTTTTAAATTAAACCCCCTGGATTACAGGAGAGGAGCTGTTCTTAAAGCCCAAAACCCAGGAGGGAAATCCTCTCCATTAATGGGTGAATTAATGGTGCTGCGATGGGGGAGTTTCCCATTCCTGAGGTTTTCAGCGCATTTTTGGAGCAGGAGACTCTTTCTGGACTCCTTCTTCTCCTTCACCTTCTTCTTCTTCTCATTCTTCTCCACCTTCTTCTTCATCTTCTTCTTCACCTCCTCATTCTCCTCCACCTTCTTCTTCTCCTCCTTCTTCTTCTCTTTCTTCCTTCACCTTTTTCTTCTCATTCTTCATCTTCCTCTCCTTCTTCTCCATCTTCTTCTTCACCTTCTTCTCCTTCTTCTCCATCTTCTTCTTCACCTCCTTCTCATTCTCTTCCACCTTCTTCTTCTCCTCCTTCTTTTCTTCCTTCACCTTTTTCTTCTCATTCTTCTTCATCTTCTTCTTCACCTTCCTCTCCTTCTTCTCCATCTTCTTCTCATCCTTCTCCTCCTTCTTCTTCACCTTCTTCTCCATCTTCTTCTTCTGTTTCTTCTTCTTCTTCTCCTTCTTCTCCTTCTTCTTGTCCTCCACCTTCTGCTTCTTCTTCACCTTCTTCTTCTTCACCTTCTCCTCCTTCTCCATGGCTTTGGGTGACAATTTGTCATTGGACAGGAAACTCCACGTTGTGGACTTTTGATTATTAGGTTATTAGGTAATTAGTTATTAGGCTAAAAATGAAAACAATTAAGGCGCCATTTCTTAACTGGATGGTTTAGCCCTCAATGGCAGAGGCAGAAAAAGGAAAAACCATCAATGCCAGCCAAAGCCGAAGGTTTGAGATCCGGAATTCTGGGATTCTGGGACTGCTCACCTTGTGCAGGGAACAAATGATCACAAAACCATCAATCCCACCCAACCCGAGGGCGTTTGAGGTCTGGAATTCTGGAATTCTGGGATTGCTCACCTTGGATGGTCCAAAACCCATCAATCCCACCCAAAGCTGAGGGTGTTTGAGGTTCAGAATTCTGGGATTCTGGGATTGTTCAACTTGGATGATCCCAAAACCACCAATCCCACTCAAAGCCAAAGGTCTGAGGTCAGGAATTCTGGAATTCCGGGGTCTCTCACCTTGTGCAGGGGGTGGATGATCCCAAAACCACCAATCCCACCCAAGGCTGAAGGTTTGAGGTCAGGAATTCCGGGGTCCCGGGGTCTCTCACCTTGTGCAGGGGGTGGATGCTGTCCGGGGCGTACCCCGGGGCGGGCAGCGCGTGGCCGGAGTGGCCGGAGTGGCCGGAGCCGGGCGAGGGGCCGGGCGAGGGGCCCAGCATGGAGCCGGGCGAGGGGCCGGGCCCGGGAGAGGGGCCGGGCCGGGGGGTCCCGCCCAGGGGGGGCTCCGGGGTGGCCATGTCACAGCAGGATCTGGCAATGGGTACCTGGAATGGGGGAATCCAGGTTAATTCTGGGATTAATTAATGATTAATAATTAGTAATTAATAATTAATAAATCCAGAACGGAGGGAGCACCGAGTGGGAAATACCCTTCCCAAACCATGACCAAGGAATGAGCAAGGAACTCTCCACAGTGTGTGCTCAGGAATTCAAATAATAATTTAATAATTCAATAATTACAATTTAATTATTTCAAATTTTCTCCATTTGCTACACCACTCCTCCTCTTTTGCATTTAATTTAATTTTTGCTTTAATAAAGGTTATTCCATTTAAATTAATTTATATAAATATGTAACATTTATGTAGTATAAAAATATAAATTTTTAAAGATTTATAAAACACAAATAATATAATTTAATTATTTAAATTTCCTTTATTTACTATTCCATTTATCCTCTTTTTCATTTCATTTAATCTTTAATAAAAATTATTTATTTTTATTAAACAATTCAAATTTAGTTATCTGACATTTTCTCCATTCCTCCTCTTTTCCATTTCATTTTTCATTTAATAACAATTATTCCATTTTAATTAGATAATCCGAATTTAATTATTTGAAACTTCCTTTTCCATTTAATTTAATTTTATTCCAGCACCTACCTAAGGGCATGGCAGTCCTCGATGCCTCGCAGGGACGGGCTCCTAATGCCGGGCTGGGGGAAAAATGAGAATTAATTAGGGATTAATTGGGAATTTCATTACCCAGCAGCATTAGCAGAGCAGGAAATTCCTAAAAAATGGAGATTTTCTCATGGATGAGGCTAATTCGGGGAATTTGTTGGCTTGCAGGGAAAAAATACTTTAAAACATGTTAATAATAATAATTATACTTAGAAATAACAACAATAATAATAATAAAAATTGGAATAAATATTTTTACATTGTATTTTATTATTTTTACATTATTAGTAATCATTATATAAATTACTTGACTAAAATAGACTCAGTAATACACATTATATATAATATATATATGACAATGTGACTATTATATTTTATTGCAACAGCACATTTATTGCTATTAAATTATAGCAATTATTTCATTATTTTTACATTATGCTATTTTATTTTCATATTGTATCAGTTATTTAAATACAACATATATTACATGTAATACATATATTATCTGTCACATACTACTATATAATTATTCTTATATTTTATTATAATAATATTAGTAACAATTATTATTACTATTATTACTAATTGTTATTATTATTATTAATATTGCTATTATATTTCCAAAACATAAATGGGGTTCCCAAAACCATAACTGGGATTTTTCTAGGGGATTGCCAAAACCATAATTGGGATTTTTCAATGGGATTCCCAAAAACCCTAACTGGGATTTTAAAGGAATCCCCTAAACCCTAACTGGGAAGGGCCTCGGCTGGGGGGCCTCAAGGGGGGTTCGGTGTCCTCAAGAAGGACAAAAACGGAAAAAAAAACTGAGAAAATTTGGGGGGAAAAGGGAAATTTGTGTGAGAATAGCGGGATGTGGAGGGCAGAAGGGAAATGAGGGGGAAAAGGGGATTTGGGGTGTGGGAAAAGGGGATTTGGGGTGTGGGAAAAGGGGATTTGGGGTTGTGGGAAAAGGGGATTTGGGGTGTGGGAAAAGGGGATTTGGGGTGTGGGAAAAGGGTATTTAGGGGTGTGGGAGGAAATAGGGGATAAAAAAAGGGGGAAAAGGGGAGATTTTGGATGGGGATCCCATGAGAGGGGATCGATCCTGAGGGGGCTGAGGGGGAATATTCTGAGGGGGAATATTCTGAGGGGAGATCAGTCCTAAAAGGATGAAGGGGGGATATTCTGAGGGGGGATCCCATGAGAGGGGATCGGTCCTGAAGGGGGGATATTCTGAGGGGGAATCGATCCTGAGGGGCACTGAGGGGGGATCCTCTGAGGGGGATCCTCTGAGGGGAGATGGATCCTGAAGGGACTGAGGGGGGATCCTCTGAGGGGAACCTTTGAGGGGGAATCGATCCTGAGGGGACTGAGGAGGGATATTCTGGATATTCTGAGGGGCGATCGATCCTGAAGGGGCTGAGGGGGCTCCCGTCTCGCGGGGGGGAGGGGAACCCCCAAGGCCCCGCGCTGAGGGCGCCGCCGGTGCCGAACAAAGAGCCCATGACCCTCGCGGGCCGCCGTACCCTCCCCTCACCCCCATCCGCCCTCAGCCGGCCTTACCGGAGCCCTTCCCGGAGCCCTTGGCGGGGCTCATGCCGGCCCGATCCCGCCGCGATCCCGAGCCCGCTGCCGGCGGGGGAACAAAGGAGCCGCCGGAGCCGCCGCCGCCGCCGCCGCCGCCTCAGGGAGCGCCGGGCCCGCGCCTGCGCGTCCCGCCCCGCGCCGCCGCGCCCCGCCCACCGCGCGCGCCCGGCCAATGGCGCGCCGCCCCAGCGCCGCCGCGGCCAATCAGAGGCGCGCAGAGGGGCGCGCGCGCGGCGGCCCGGGCCACGCCCGCCGCGGGAGCGACCAATGGGAAGGCGGCGCGCTGCCCCCACCCCAGTGATGGAAGGGTGAGGCCACGCCCACCCGCGGCGCGGCAGCCAATGGGAGGCGCGCTCGGCCGGTTCCCCCGCTCTTCCCCAGCCTAGCGGAGCTGTCAGTCACTCGGCCGCACAGCCAATCAGAAAGCGGGAAGGGCGCGGGGGAGGCGGGGCTTGGGGGGCGCGCGTGCGCGGAGCGCGCGGCACTGCGGCGGGGGGGAGGGGCGGGAAAGGGGGAGGGGACCCCGGATTTGGGGGGGGGGTCCTGGATTTGGGAGGGGGTCCCGGGATTTGGGGGGGGGTCCCGGATTTGGGGGGGAGCCCCGGATTTGGGGGGGGGGTCCCCGGATTTGGGGGAGGGTCCCGGGATTTGGGGGGGGGGTCCCGGATTTGGGGGGGGGGTCCCGGATTTGGGGGGGAGCCCCGGATTTGGGGGGGGGGTCCCCGGATTTGGGGGAGGGTCCCGGGATTTTGGGGGGAGGGTCCCGGGGATTTTGGGGGTCCCAGTCCAGGGGGATCCCCGGATTTGGGGGTCCTGGAAATTTTGGGGATTTGGGGCGTCTCAATGCAGGGGGATTCTCCCTGGACTGGGGGAACTGGGACCAGAAATACAGGCCTGGGAATGGGAAATGGGAATGGGGACTGGGAATTTGGGAACGGGACTGGCAATCTGTGACAGGCGGAGTTCCAGATGGAACTGAACAAGTCCCGAGTGCCCGGCCCGGCTTTGGCCCCGGTGACCCCGGCAGCGTTACAGGCTGGGGACAGTGGGGACAGCGCCCCAAATCCGCCCAAATTCACCCCAAATCCGCCCAAATTCACCCCAAACCCGCCCAGATTCACCCCAAACCCGCCCAAATTGACCCCAAATCCGCCCAAATTCACTCCAAATCCGCCCAAATTCTCCCCAAATTGGCCCAAATTCTCCCCAAATCCGCCCAAATTCTCCCCAAATCACCCCAAACTCCCCACACCCCGGGGATCGGACACGGCTGCTCCGCTCCATCCAATCCTTTAATTCCCACGCACGGGCGGCACCTCCGGGCCCCCGAACGGGGGGTGGGGGGCGCGGGGGGGTCCCCGCGGGGGGCGGCCGGAGCCCCCCCGCCCCCGCCCCTCCCCCACCCCCCGCCCCTCCCCCTCTCAGGTCCGGAGCCTCCACACCTCCACCGAGAGCCCCCCCGAGGCCGCGGCCACCACGTCTCCGTCCACGCTGATCTGGGGGGAGAGCGGGGCTGGGCTGGGGGCCGGGACCGGGGGGGCCGGGACCGGGGGGGATCCGGTACCGGGGGGGATCCGGTACCGGGGGGGTTCCGGCACCGGGGGGGAAACCCGTTCCCGAAGGGCGTCCCGGCCCCGGGGCGATCCCGTTCCCGGGGGGGTTCCGGTACCGGGGGGATCCCGGTCCCGGGGTTGGTCCCGGTCCCGGGGGGGGTTTCTGGTCTCGGGGTTGGTCCCGTTCCCGGGGGGGGTCCCGTTCCCGGGGTTGGTCCCGTTCCCGGGCTTGGTCCCGGTCCCGGGGTTGGTCCCGTTCCCGGGGTTGGTCCCGTTCCCGTTCCCGGTCCGGTGCCGGTGCCGGCTCCTCACCCCGTTCAGGACGTCCTCGTGGGTCCAGGAGCAGAGGGTGCGCGGGGGGTCGGTGGGGACGTGGACCTGCGGGAGAACGGGAGAGTCGGGCACAAAGAGGAGCTCCGGGGCCCCGACAGACCGGGAATGTAACGGGCTGGAAATCCACTTAAACCCCGGTGAAACGGGGCTCTGAGCCCCGAACCGCCCAACCGCCCAGACTGCTCCGTGTGCTGTTCGGTCCCGTTAATCGGCAGCCACAGCAAAACTCCCCCGTAAGGAGAAAAAATGCAAATTTCCACACTAAAAATAGGAAATAAAAAAAGGCTCCTCGGACCTCGAACCAGGGCAGAGTAACCCAGGAGTTCTTTCTGTACGTCCTGACAAAAACTGAGTGCAAGTGTATATATATATAAATATATACTTATATATGTAAGTAACTGTAATGTGAAATCAGCAGAATGAATATGCATTAAGCTATTGTGAAATTCTATGCATCTGAAAATTAGTGAAGCTAATAAAAAAGGATCAAGAGTTCTCAGGGGTGTGCACGTCCATTGAAGGGCTATAAATAAACAAAATTTATAGTAATATATAAATAAATATAATGATAATATATAAATAAATAAAATAAAAATATAAATTTATAATAATATATAAATAAATAAGATTTAAAGTCCACAGGGCTATAAATAAACAAACCCATTCCCTAAAAATCTTGGTTAGGATTGTGGGGTTTGATTTCCCACCCGCGTTTCTCACAGCGCTGTGAATAAAATACCCATTCCCTAAAAATCTTGATTAGGATTGTAGCTTTGATTTCCCACCCGTGTTTTTCCCACAGCGCTGTGAATAAAATACCCATTCCCCACCGATCCCGATTAGGATTGTAGGTTTGATTTCCCACCCGTGTTCCCCCCGGTACCCCACCCGCAGCGTCCTGTCGGTGGAGGTGGTGAAGAGCGATCCCAGCGAGTGCCACAGCCCCGTGATCTGCAGCCGGTGCCCCACGTCGAAGTACTGCGGGAGGGAATAACGGCCCGGTGAGGCGGGCGGGGGTCCCCGCGGTACCGGGACCCTCACCCGGGCGGGCTGGAAGCCGCCGCCGCCGCCCCGGGACCCTCACCCGGCCCCAGACCCCTCACCCGGGCGGGCTGGAAGCCGCCCCCGGCCCGGACCCTCACCCGGGCGGGCTGGAAGCCGCCCCCGGCCCCAGACCCCTCACCCGGGCGGGCTGGAAGCCGCCCCCGGCCCGGGACCCTCACCCGGGCGGGGTCACCGCGGCCCCGGGACCCTCACCCGGGCGGGCTGGAAGCCGCCGCTGGCGCTGCCGAACAGGTACACGCGGCCCTGGTTGTCGCCGGCCCAGAGCTGCGAGCCGCGGTAGGACATGGCCAGCAGGTAATTGTCCAGCTGCAGGAGGAGGAGGAGGATGATGAAGGAGAGCGCGGCCGCCCCGCGGCTGCCCCGGGGACCCTCCGGTGCCGTTCCCACCTGCAGCCGCTGCAGGACGGCGCCGCCGCGGCGGTCGAACACCACGAGGGTCCGGTCCTCGCTGCCGGACACGATCAGCCGCTCGTCGGCCGCCAGCGCCAGCACAGCGCTGCCGTGGGGCTTATAGCTGCTCACCTGCAGCGGGCCGGCTGCGGGGGGCGCGGGGGGCTCGGGGGGGCTGCCCGGAGACCCCCGAGCCCGCCCGGAGCCCCCCGAGTCCACCCGGAGCCCCCCGAGGCTGCCCGGAGCCCGCCCCGACCCCCCGAGGCTGCCCGAACCCCCCGAGCCCGCCCGGAACGCCCCGAGCCCGCCCGGACCCCCCTAACCCGCCCCGACCCCCCGAGCCGTCCCGGACCCCCTGTTCCTCCGACCTCCCGATCCCCCCCGGACCCCCCGGTCCCCCCCGGTACCTCGCGGGTCGTACACCGCCACCGTTTTGTCGTAGGTGCCGGTGACGAGCGCGTCGGGCCGGTACGAGAGGCACAGCACCGCCGCCTTCTCCCTGGGGTGGGGGTGGGTGGGTGGGGGGTCAGGGGGACCCCCGGGGCGCCCCCCAAACCCGCCCCCCCCCCGGCCGCACCTGATCTCCCCGAACTGCTGCCCCTCGGCCCCGAGGTCCCACAGCTTCACGGTGCTGTCCCACGAGCCGGAGCAGACGCGCGTGTCGCGGGCGGCCAGGCACCACACCCAGCCCTGGGCGGGAGGGCACCCAAGGGTGCTCCCTGAGCGCCACACCCAGCCCTGGGCGGGAGGGCACCCAAGGGTGCTGCCACAGCCCGGACCCAGCCCTGGGCGGGAGGGCACCCAAGGGTGCTTTTCGGGGGTGTTTCGGGGGGCAGGGGAGGGGAAGGGGCACCCAAGGGTGCTGCCAGGGGGTGTTTTTGTGGGGCTGGGGTTAGAAGGGGCACCCAAGGGTGCTTTCCGGGGGTGTTTCGGGGGGCAGGGGTTAGAAGGGCACCCAAGGGTGCTTTCCGGGGGTGTTTCGGGGGGCAGGGGGACACACCCACCTTGTGGGTGCCGCCGCGGCCCGAGCCCAGCGCCCGCACCAGCGCCCGCCCGGGGGGACCCCGGCCCAGCTCCCGCAGGTCCCACAGGTTCACGTTGCGGTCGCGGCCCCCCGAGACACACAGGGAGCCCCCCTGGGGGTGGGGAGGGGGCTCAGGGCTCGGCCCGGCCCGGGACCCCTCCCCAAATAATCCCCCAAATCCCCCAAATAATCCCCCAAATAATCCCCCAAATTCCCAAAATCCCCGAATTCCCAAATCCCCGAATCCCCAATTCCCCAAATTCCCCAAACCCCCCAAATCCCCCGAATGCCCCAAATCCCCCAAATTCCCCAAACAATCCCCAAACCCCCCAAACCCCCCAAATCCCCCAAACAATCCCCCAAACCCCCCCAAATCCCGCACCTGCAGCAGCAGCACGGCGTCCACCGAGGCGAAGTGTCCCGAGTCCAGCGAGAAATGCTCCATGGGCGCCGCCCCCGCCCCTCCCCCCGCGCCCCAGCGCTCCTCCAGCTCCTCCAGCTCCTCACAGGCGGCGGCCCAATCGAACCCGGGATCTGATTTAATTAACGGGGCAATTAATTAACGGGGGTAATTAATGGGGCGGCCCAATCGAACCCGGGCTCTAATTAACGGGGCAATTAACAGGGTAATTAATTAACGGGGCCGCCCAATCGAACCCGGGCTCTGATTAACGGGCAATTAATTAATTAACGGGGGGCCCAATCGAACCCGGGATCTGATTAACGGGGCAATTAATTAACGGGGTAATTAACAGGGCCGCCCAATCGAACCCAGGATCTGATTAACGGGCAATTAATTAACGGGGGGCAATTAACGGGGGCAATTAACGGGGCCGCCCAATCGAACCCGGGATCTGGGGGGCAATTAATTAACGGGGAGCAATTAATTAACGGGGGCAATTAATTAACAGGGGGGCCCAATCGAACCCGGGATCTAACAGGGGGCAATTAATTAACGGGGGGCAATTAACGGGGAGTTCCTAAAATTGCCGGGGAGTCCCCAAAATTACCCCAAAATCTGCCCCGGCCCCGTGACAGGGACCCCCTCGGGGCACCGGGAGGGGAGAGGCTGAGCTGAGGTTTGGGGGGGTCCTGGTGCCCGGTGCCCCCGGACTCACCGGGCAGCACCGGGGGGGGTTCCCGGTGCCCCCAGACCCGCCCGGTAACACCGGGGGGGGTTCCCGGTGCCCGGACTCACCGGGCAGCACCGGGGGGGGTTCCCGGTGCCCGGACTCACCGGGCAGCACCGGGGGGGGTTCCCGGTGCCCCGGACTCACCGGGCAGCACCGGCAGCGGGCGGCGGGCCCGTTGCCGCAGCCGCAGCCGCCAGAGCGCCGCGTCCCGGGCGAGGGCGCGGAGGGCGCGGCAGACGCGGGGCAGCAGCCGCCGCACGTCCCGGGCCCGCAGGAAACCGCAGATCCGCAGCAGCAGCTCCGGCGGCAGCGCCAGCAGCCCCACCGGGACCGGCACCGGAACCGGGACCGGCACCGACACCGGCACCGGAACCGACACCGGCACCGGGGCGGCCGCGGGGGGCGCGGGGGGCCCGTCCATGGCTGCGGAGGGGCGGAGGGTCAGCGGAGAGAGGTGATCCCCGTACCCCCCGCCCGGTACCGGGTCAGCACCGAGCGCCGCCCCCTCCCGGTACCGGGACAAGGGTCAGCACCGAGCGGTACCACTGCCTCCCTTCCCGGTACCGGGACAGCACCGAGGGCTGACCCCCACCCAGGGCTGCCCCCCCACCCTCCCTTCCCGGTATCGGGACTGCACCGAGCGGTGCTCGTCCCGCCCTGCCCGGTACCGAACCGGTGCCGCCCCCCCCTCCATTCCCAGTACTGGGTGCGGCCCCGGAGCTTCCCACCCGTACCCCGGGATCCACCCAAACCGCCCCCGGTGTGGGTAACCCTCGGTGCCCGTCCCGGTACCGGGAGCCGCCCCCGCTCCCCGCCCCGCCCGGTACCGGGTTCGGCCCCGGTACTGCCCCCCACCCCCGGAACCCGCCCCCGCCCAGCCGCGGGATGGGTAAACCCCTCGGTGTCCGCCCCGGTACCGGGAGCCGCCCCCGCCCCCGCTCCCCCCCCCGCCCGGTACCGGGTCCGGCCCCGCCGCGTCCCGGTCGCCACGGCCACGGCGGAGCCACTTCCGGTGCGACGCGCGAACCGACCAATGGCGGCGCGCTCCGTCCGTGACGTCACCGGGCGGCGCCGGAAGCGGGCGGTGCGTGCGGCCGGTACCGGGACCTGCCCCCCGTTCCCCCCCCGGTAACGAAGGACACGGACTCGGCCCGCACGGTCACAAAGGCCTTTATGGGGCCGCCCGGCGCCGCGCGAGCGCCACCCGCCCCCTCCCCCGCCACACCGCCCCCCCCCCGCCCCGGATACGGTAAAAAAACGAACGGAAACGGGAAACCGGCAACGCAACACGCGGGACGCGGCACCGACTCGCGCACGGACGAAGCACAACGGCGGCGGCTCGGCCCCACCCAGCGGGTGGGGGAGGGGACGCGGGGGGACACAACGGGAACGGGCCCCTCCCCCACCCCCCGGTGGCCCCGAGATTCGCCCTCCCCCACCGGAGCTCCGGGCCCCTCCCCCCCCCGGTGTGGAGCCCCTCCCCCCACCCGGTGCGGAGCCCCACCCCCCAAAATTCTCCCCCCCGGGGGGGTCCAAACACTTTTTTTTGGGGGGGGGGGGAGGGGAGGACGAAGCAGAGCCGCCCCTCCCCCCACCGGGACCGCCTCCCCCCCCCACGGGCTGAGGGGAGGCGGCGTTTGGGGTGCGGCCCCGCCCCCCGCACCTGCCCCAGGTACCCCCAGGTATCCCCAGGTGTGCCCCAGGTACCTCCAGGTGTGCCCCAGGTGTGCCCCAGGTACCCTCAGGTGTATCCCAGGTACCCCCAGATGTGCCCAGGTACCCCCAGATGTGCCCCAGGTACCCTCAGGTGTATCCCAGGTACTCCCAGGTGTGCCCAGGTATCCCCAGGTACCCAGTACCCCCAGGTGTATCCCAGGTGTGCCCCAGGTACCCCCCGGCACCCCCAGGTACCCTGAGGTGTGCCCCAGGTACCCCCAGCTGTACCCAGGTGTATCTGAGGTGCCCCCAGGTGTACCCCAGCTGTACCCAGGTGTATCCCAGGTGTATCCCCCGGCCCCCCCAGGCCCCCCGGCCCGCGGGCGCTCAGACCCCGTAGAACGCCGCCAGGCGCTCTTTGAGCAGCGGCGGGAGCTGCTCCGAGAAGCGGCGCCAGTTCTCCTCTCCCACCTGTGCCCGGAAGCCGTGCAGGATCTGGGGGGGCAGAGGGGTTTGGGGGGGGGTCAGGGCCTGGGGACCCCCCCAAATCCCCCCCAAATTCCCCGGGAGCCCCCCGGGCCGCCCCCACCTTGTAGAACATCTCCCGCAGGTCCTCCTTGGGGCTGAGCCACGAGGCCACAGCGTCGCAGAAGAAAATGAAATCCTGGGGGGAAATTTGGGGGAAAATGGGGGAAATTTGGGGTGAAAACGGGGAGGAAATGAGGCGAAAAATGGGGGGGAAATTGGGATCGAAATGGTGGAGAAATTGGGGGAAATTGGGATGGAAATGGGGGAAATTGGGATGGAAATGGGGGAAAGTGGGGAGCGAAAGGGGGTTTTGGGGGCCTCCCCCTGTTTTAGGGACACCCCCCCCAATTTTGGGGAGACCCCCTCCCATTTTGGGCCCCTCTTCGGTTTTGGGAATCTCCCTCAATTTTGGCCACTTTCCCCACTGCTTTTGGGACCCCCAATTTTTGGGACCCGCATTTTTGGGAACCCCATTTTTGGGACCCCCCATTTCGGGGACCCCCCGTTTTGGGGACCCCCCATTTTTGGGACCCCCCATTTCGGGGACCCCCCCCCCATTTTTGGGCCCCCCCCCCCGTGCCTGCGCCACGCCGCCGGGGTTGGCGCCGATCATGAGGCAGACGCCGCGGAAGGCCGAGTCCTTCTCCTCATTGTCGCGGATGTTCCGCAGCGAGGTGCACCTGGGGGGGCAAAAATGGGAATTTTGGGGTGTCCCCCCAACCCTGGGACCCCCCAAACCCCCCCAGGACCGGGTGGTGCACCTGGGGGGGCAAAAATGGGAAATTTGGGGTGTCCCCCCCGCCCCGGGACCCCCCCAAACCCCCCCAGGAGCGGGTGTTGCCCCTTGGGGGGCACAGAGGGGATTTTGGGGGGCACAGAGGGGATTTTGGGGCTCACCAGGGCCGGATGAACTGCGGCAGCGTCGGTGCCACCTCCTGCGGGCACACGAGGCCCAGGCGGCCGATGGTGATGGCTGCGGGGAGGCGATTGCAGTTCTTTTATTCCCTTTATTTCCTTTATTCTCTTTATTTCATTCCCTTTATTCCCTTTATTTCACTTCATTTAGTTCCTTATTTCCTGTATTTCCTGTATTTAATTTCCTTTACTTCCTTAATTCCCTTTATTTCTATATTTCCTTTATTCCCTTTATTTCTATATTTCCTTTATTCCCTTTATTTCATTTCCTTTATTCCCTTTATTTCCATATTCCCTTCAGTTCCTTATTTCCTTTACTTCCTTAATTCACTTTATTTTATTTCCTTTACCTCCTCATTTCCTTAATTCCCTTTATTTCCTTCATTTTATTTCCTTTATTCCCTTTTTTTCCCTTTATTCCCTTTAGTTCCTTTCTCTGTATTTGTCTTTTTATGTTTTTATGGTTTTATTTCCTTTCTGGGTATTTGTGTTTGTATAAAATCGTGTTTTGTATATTTATATTTATATATTTATTATAAATATAAGTATTTATATTTATAAATTTATATTTAAATACTATTTACTATCTATATATTAAATATATATTTACATTTTATATGTATTTATATTTAAATGTTTATAGCTTTATTTTTTGTATATTTCTATATTTTTAATATTTTGCATAGTTCTATAGATTTATGTTTTATATCTATTTCTGTTTATATGTGTATAATATTTGTATGAATATTTTTAAATAATATCTCTGCATTTTTGTGTTATTCCGGTTTTGGGGTCCCCAGGTGGTTTTGGGGTCCCGCTGTGTCCCCAGCAGGGTTTTGGGGTGGTTTTGGGGTGGTTGTGGGGTGGTTTTGGGGTGTTTTGGGGTGTTTTTGTCTGTTTCTGGAGTGTTTTGGGGTATTTTTGGGGTGAATTTGGGCGTTTTTGGGGGGGCTGCTCACCCGTGTTCTCCAGCAGCGTTTTGGGGGTGTTGGGCCGGTTCTGGGGTATTTTTGGGGTATTTTTGGGGTGAATTTGGGCGTTTTTGGGGCGGCTGCTCACCCGTGTTCTCCAGCAGTGTTTTGGGGGTGTTGGGCCGGTTGATGATCTCCACCAGGTTGTTGAGCACCAGGGGCACGTAGGGCTGCATCTCGGCCCCTGCAAAAGGGGGACACCAAGGGGCTTTGGGGGGGCCCAGGGCAGTTTTGGGGGTCCCCAGGACCATTTTGGGGTGCCCAGGGCCATTTTTGGGGCACCCAGGGAAGTTATGGGATGCCCAGGGCAGTTTTGGGGGTGCCCAGGTCGGTTTTGGGGTCCCCAGGTCAGTTTTTGGGGTCCCAGGGTGATTTTGGGGCGCTCACCCATCTGCATGCAGATCTCGCTGATGGCCCAGGGAGGTTTTGGGGTGCCCAGGTTGGTTTTGGGGGTCCCAGGGAGGTTTTGGGGTGCCCAGGGATGATTTTGGGGTGCCCAGGTCAGTTTTTGGGGTCCCCAGGGCAGTTTTTGGGGTGCCCAGGGCAGTTTTTGGGGTCCCAGGGATGGTTTTGGGGGTCCCAGGGATGATTTTGGGGGTCCCAGGGTGATTTTGGGGCGCTCACCCATCTGCATGCAGATCTTGCCGATGGCCCAGGTTGGTTTTGGGGTCCCAGGGATGATTTTTGGGGTCCCCAGGGCAGTTTTGGGGGTGCCCAGGTGGGTTTTGGGGTCCCCAGGGCAGTTTTTGGGGTGCCCAGGGTGATTTTGGGGCGCTCACCCATCTGCATGCAGATCTCGCCGATGGCCCAGGTCGCGTTGTTGCAGACGGAGATGAACTCGGGGTTCAGGTTGGTGCCCAGGATGGGCATGAACTCGGCTGGGGAGGGGCACAGGTGGGCACAGGTGGGCACCGACACCCCCCACACCCCCCAGCCCCATTTTTGGGGTGTCCCCCCCAGAACGCACCGATGCAGGGCTTGACGTGCACGAAGCAGGCCTTGGTGAGGTCGCCCAGCAGGGCGAAGGAGCTCTGCCGCACCTCGGGCATGGTGTCCTGCGGCGGGCGGGGGTCAGCGGGGGCACCGCGCCCCCCGGGGGCCGGGGGTGCCCCCCCTCACCTGCATGCACTGGAACAGCAGCGTCATGACGTTGGAGCGCGCCACCAGCTGCTCCACGTGCCCGCCCAGCCCCTCGGCCAGCCCGCTCAGCAGGTCCAGCGCCACGATCATGAAGTCCTTGTCGGGGGCCTCGTACTGCTCGGGGTGCTGGTTGTACATCTGGGGACAGGGGGCACGGGGTCATCGGTGGGGGGACAGGTGGACACGGGTGTGGGGACAGGGGGACACGGTGTCACCGCTGGGGGGACAGGGGGACATGGGTGTCATCAGTGGGGGGACCTGGGTGTCATCGGTGTGGGGACACGGGGACAGGGGGATGTGGGTGTCACCGCTGGGGGACAGGGGGATGTGGGTGTCACCGGTGTGGGGATGTGGGTGTCATCGGTGTGGGGACAGGGGGACACGGGTGTCACTGGTGGGGGGACAGGGGGACTGGGTGTCACCGCTGTGGGGACAGGGGGACGTGGGGATGTGGGTGTCACCGCCGTGGGGACGGGAGTGTCACGGCCGCGGGGACATGGGTGTCACTGCTGCAGGGACACGGGGACGTGGGTGTCACCACCGCAGGGATGTGGGTGTCACGGCCATGGGGACATGGGGATGTGGGTGTCACCACCACAGGGGTGTTACCACTGTGGGGACGGTGTCACGGCCGCAGGGACACGGGGACGTGGGTGTCATGGCCGCGGGGACATGGGTGTCACTGCCGTGGGGATGTGGGTGTCACCGCTGCGGGAACAGCGTCACGGCCGTGGGGGCTCACCATGGCCTGGGCCAGCGTTTTCTGCACCAGGGTGACGCAGCGCTGGTACACCGGCTCGCAGTAGGGCAGGAATCCGCTCTGCAGCGCCGTGGCCACCGAGGACAGGCACTGGGGACAGCCGGGGGGACACGGGGTCAGGGGGTGGCACGGGGACGGGCACGGCCCCCCTGTCACCTGCCCCCCGCCTTGGGGACAGCCCCGGGGCACCTCCAGCAGCGGGAACAGGTCCTTGTCCTCGTCCTTGAGCTCGTTCCACTTCTGGATCAGCGGCGGCATCAGCTTCTGGATGTACTCCTGGGGAGGGGACACGGTGGCACTGGGAGAGGGTGGCACCGGGGACAGGGCGGCACTGGGGACAGGGTGGCACCGGGGACAGGGTGGCACTGGGGACAGGGTGGCACCGGGGACAGGGTGGCACCGGGGACAGGGACAGGGTGGCATCGGGGACAGGGTGGCACTGGGGACAGGGTGGCACTGGGGACACGGTGGCACCGGGGACAGGGCGGCACCGGGGACGGGGTGGCACCAGGGACAGGGTGGCACTGGGGACGGGGTGGCACCAGGGACAGGGTGGCACTGGGGACAGGGGTGGCACTGGGGAGGGGACAGGGTGGCACTGGGGACAGGGACAGGGTGGCAGCGGGGACAGGGTGGCACTGGGGACAGGGTGGCATTGGGGACGGGGACAGGGTGGCACTGGGGACGGGGACAGGGTGGCATTGGGGACAGGGACAGGGTGGCACTGGGGACAGGGTGGCACTGGGGACGGGGACAGGGTGGCACTGGGGACAGGGACAGGGTGGCACTGGGGGGACAGGGGTAGCACCAGGATTTGGGACAGCTGAGGGGGTTGGGGACACTCTGGAGGAGTTTGAGACACCCCAAAGGGGTTGGGGACACCCCAAAGGGATTTGGGGACACCCAGAGGCCCTCAGAGCACAGAGATCCACAGGGGGAATTCGGGATTCGAATGTCCGTGGTCATCACCGGGCTGGGGCGGGGACACCGGGGGGGAATGGGGACATTGGGGGGGATTGGGGACACTGGGGGGATGTTGGGGGGATGTTGGGGACACGGGGACGCACGGGCTGGTTGAGGTGGTGGCCCACGGAGTCGGCCAAGGTGCCGATGGCGTCGTAGAGGATCAGCAGGTTCTTGTGCTGGTACTTGCCGAAGGCGAACACCAGCGTGTCCAGGATGAAGCTCAGGTACGGCACCAGCTCCGTGCACGCCTCCTCCTCCAGCGTGGCGAACGCGCTGCGGCACCCCGAAACGTCAGGGGGGTCCCCAAAACCCACATCAGGCACCCCAAATATGGGGGGTCCCAAAAACTGCCTCAGGCACCCCGAAACATATGGGGGGATCCCCAAAACCCGCCTCAGGCACTCCAAACCGGCCTCAGGCACCCCCAAAACATCGTGGGGGTCCCCAAACCCACCTCAGGCACCCCAGAACCATCTCAGGTACCCCGAGACATCGAGGGGATCCCCCAGAACCTCACAGGAACACCCAAAATCCTTGTGGGCCCCCCGGGTCAGGCAGTACGAACACAAAGTGTCCTCACGGAGGTCGGGACAGCGCTGTCATCACCCCCGGGGGGCCGCGTCCCCAGGGTCACCTGTGCCACCCAGGGTCACCTGTGCCACCCCAGTGTCCCCAGGGTCACCTGTGTCACCTGCAGGTATCACCTGTCCCCCCACCCCGTCCCATGTCCCCTGGGTGTGTCCCAGGTGTGTCCCCCCCCCGGTGTCACCTGCAGGTGTCCCCTGTCCCCGTGGTGTGTCCCCCCCCCAGGTGTCCCCCCCAGGTGTCCCCCAGGTGTCCCCCAGGTGTGTCCCCCCCCCCGGTGTCACCTGCAGGTATCACCTGTCCCCAGGTGTGTCCCCTGTGTCCCCAGGTGTCCCCCCCCCGGTGTCACCTGCAGGTGTCCCCTGTCCCCGTGGTGTCCCCCAGGTGTCCCCCAGGTGTCCCCAGGTGTCCCCCAGGTGTGTCCCCCCGGTGTCACCTGCAGGCCGCCTCCTGCACGCGCTTGTTGCCGTCCAGGACGCGCTGCAGCAGTTCGGTCATGAGGGGCTTCAGGTAGAGCTCGGGGGGCTGCGCCACCACCCAGTGCGCGTAGCGGCTGAGGGTCCAGCAGGCGATGGAGCGCACCAGCGCCTTGCGGTCCGCCAGGCAGCGGATCAGGTGCGGCACCAGCTCGGGCAGGTACGGCACCATGCCCTGCATGCAGCCTGGGGGCAATGGGGCAGGTGTGGGGCAGGTGTGGGGCAGGGACATGGGGCAGGTGTGGGGTTGGGATGACCCAAGGTGGGGTTGGGGACACCCCAGCAGGGATTTGGGGACGCCCAAAGGGGTTTGGGACACCCCAAAAGGATTTGGGGACACCCCAAAGGGGTTGGGGACACCCAGAAGGGGTTTGGGGACACCCCACAGGATTTGGGGACACCCCCCAGGCCGTCCCGCGGCCCTCAGAGCACAGAGATCCACAGGGGGAATTCGGGATTCGAATGTCCGTGGTCATCACCGGGCTGGGGCGGCTTTTGGGGCAGATTTTGGGGGTTTTGGGGCTGATTTTGGGGGTTTCTGGGGCTGATTTTGGCGCAGTTTCTGGGGGTTTTTGGGGCTGATTTTGGCGCAGTTTCTGGGGTTTTTTTGGGCAGTTTTGGGGTCCCACCTTCGGCGATGGCCCCCAGCACCAGGATGCCCTGGATCAGGATGGGTTTAAGGCTGTTTTTGGGGGTTTTTTGGGCAGTTTTGGGGTCCCACCTTCGGCGATGGCCCCCAGCACCAGGATGCCCGACTCCTTGACCACCCACTCCAGGTGGAAGAGCAGCTCCTTCAGCAGCGGCAGCAGGTGCGGCAGCAGCTCCTCCCGGAACACGTTGGCCAACACGTCCAGCGCCGCCGCCGAGCACTTCCCTGGGGCGCGGGGTCAGCGGCGCCCCAAAACATGGGGCGGGGGTCCCAAAATGTACAGGGGAGCCCAAAATGTACAGGGGGTCCCAAAGTGTACAGGGGGAGCCCCAAAATGTACAGGGGGAGCCCAAAATGTACAGGGGGGTTCCCAAAATGTACAGGGGGAGCCCAAAATGTACAGGGGGAGCCCAAAATGTACAGGGGATGCCCAAAATGTGCAGAGGGTCCCAAAATGTACAGGGGTATGTCAAAAAATGGGGAGGTATCTCCAAAAATGGGGGGTATCTCAAAAAATGTAGGTGAAGTCCCAAAAATTAGCAAGGTATCCCAAAAAATGGGGGGATCCCAAAAAACAAGGGGAACCCCAAACCCCCCAGGACCACCCCAAAACCCTCAGAAATATCCTAAAATCCCGAAAGACTCCAAAACCCACAGTGGCCCCAAACCCCCCCGGACCATGCCAAGCCCCCTGCGGCCACCCCAAAAATCCCCCGTGGCCACCTCAAACCCCTCAGAAATACCCCAGAAAATACCCTGAGAAACCACCCCAAAAAGCCCCAAAAGACCCCAAAACCCACAGTGGCCCCAAACCCCCTTGGGACCACCCCAGAACCCCCTTGGGGACCACCCCAAATCTCCGTGGCCACCCCAAAAATCCCCCTTGGCCACCCCAAAACCCTTCAGAAATACCCCCAAACGCCCTCCGAAAACACCCCAAAAACCCCCAAAAGCCCCCAAAAACCCCCAAAACCCCCCCAACCCCCGACCCCCGGGGCCGTACGCAGGTTCCAGTCGGACAGGGCGTCGTCGTCGTCGTCCTCGTCGCCGTCGTCCTCGTCGCCGTCGTGCGGCTCCTCGTGCGCCAACGTCACCGTGCGCGACTTGTGGAAGCGCGGCTTGATGTCCTGCTCGCTGTCGGGCACCGCCTCGTCCTCCTCCACGTCGCCCTGCACGACACGGGGGTCATGTCACGACACGGGGGTCATGTCATGACACGGGGGTCATGGCGCGACATGGGGTCTCATATCGCGACATGGGGCTTCATATCGTGACATGGGTCTGGGGTATCGCGATGTGGCGCCGGCGCCCCGATCAGACAGTACGAACACAAGGAACCCTCAGGGGTCAGGGCAAAGCTGTCATCACCTCCGGGCGCACCAGTACGGACCAGTACAGACCAGTATGGGCCAGTATGGCCCAGTATGGACTGGTACGGACCAGTATGGCACCAGTTACACCAGTATGGACCAGTGTGGACCAGTACAGACCAGTACAGACCAGTATGGCACCAGTATGGCCCCCCCAGTGCTCCCAGTACGGCCCCAGTGCTCCCAGTACAATCCCAGTGCTCCCAGTCCAACCTTGAGCAGGATGATGTCGATCTCGGAGTAGCGCATCCCGTGCACCAGGATGGGGATCAGCCTGCGGGATTTGGGGTGAAAAACAGGGATTTTGGGGTGAAAAACCAGGATTTTGGGTCACTCACTGCACCAGGGGTGCTGGGAGATCAGGGTGGGATTTGGGGTGGGTTTTGGGGTGAAAAAACGGGATTTTGGGGCGAAAAACGGGGATTTTGGGTCACTCACTGCACCAGGGGTGCCGGGAACTCAGGGTGGGTTTGGGGTGAAAAATGGGAATTTTGGGTCACTCACTACAGCAGGGGTGCCAGGAGATCAGGGTGGGTTTGGGGTGAAAAATGGGGATTTTGGGGTGAAAAACGGGGATTTTAGCCCACTCACTGCACCAGGTGTGCCGTCAGCAGGGGATGGATTTGGGGTGTATTTTGGGGTGAAAAAGGGGGATTTTGGGTCACTCACTGCACCAGGTGTGCTGTCAGCAGGGGATGGGTTTGGGGTGTATTTTGGGGTGAAATTCAGAGATTTTGGGTCACTCACTGCACCAGGTGTGCCGTCAGCAGGGGATGGATTTGGGGTGAATTTGGGGTGTATTTTGGGGTGAAAAAGGGGGATTTTGGGTCACTCACTGCACCAGGTGCGCCGTCAGCAGGGGATGGGTTTGGGGTGTATTTTGGGGTGAAAAAGGGGGATTTTGGGTCACTCACTGCACCAGGTGTGCTGTCAGCAGGGGATGGGTTTGGGGTGCATTTTGGGGTGAAAAAGGGGGATTTTGGGTCACTCACTGCACCAGGTGTGCCGTCAGCACCTCCTTGCAGACCGGCTGCTCCGCCAGCGTCAGCCAGAACTCGCACGCCTCCAGCGCCACGTTCTCGTCACCGTCCTGCGTCCGCTGCAGCATGTACTGCGGGGGGGCAGCGCACCTGGGCACAGGTGAGCCCCCCCAGACCCCGCCCCGAACCTCACCTGGGCACAGGTGAGACCCCCCAGACCCCGCCCCGAACCTCACCTGGGCACAGGTGAGCCCCCCAGAGCCCGCCCCAAACCCCACCTGGGCACAGGTAACCCCGATCCCTGCCCCCAGCCCCTCCCCTGTGCCCAGGTAACCCCCTCCCCCGGGCCAGGTGCGCTCACCTGGATGATGCTGTGCATGTGGGGCAGGAGGCGGTCGATGCGCACCTCGAGCAGCATCACCAGCGCCCGACACACGTTCCTGCGCACCTCGGGCTCCTCGTCCGCCGCCAGCGCAAACAGGTGCTGGGGGGCACAGGTGAGACCCCGGGGGCACAGGTGAGACCCCCGGGGGGCACAGGTGAGACCCCCAAAACCCACAGGTGAGACCCCCTTAGAGCTCCAGGGCCCACAGGGACCCAGAGGTGAGACCCCCAGGACCCCCAGGTATCCCCAGGTGAGACCCCCAGGTACCCCAGGACCCCCCAGGTGCCGGGCACAGCCCCAGGTGAGACCCCCAGGTGCCAGGGACAGGCGCAGGTAAACCCCCCAAAGATCCCCAGAGCCCCCCCAGGTGCCCCCCCCCAGCCCAGGTGAGCCCCCCAGGTGTGCCCAGGTGCGCCTCACCTCGATGAAGGTGTCGATGTTCTCCATCAGCGCCTGTGCCCGGTCCATGATGAACTGGTTCACGCAGGCGATGGCGTGGGACCTGCGGGCAGGGGTCACCTGGGCACCCAAACACACCTGGGCACCCCCAGAGACACCTGGGCACCCCAAAACCCACCTGGGCATCCCAAACCCATCTGTGTCCCCTAAAACCCACCTGGACACCCCAAAACCCACCGGGACGTTTTTATGAATCAGGATTTTCTGAAGCACCCCCATATCCCCACCTGCCCAGGTAAGGGGGCACAGGTGTGTGCCCACCTGTGCCACACCTGTCCCCACCTGTGCCCACCTGATTTTGGGGCTGCAGTGCTTGAAGAACTGCAGGAATTTGGGGATCATGACGTTGAGGGGCCGGTTCAGGGCGTCGCTGTCCAGCAGCTCCGAGGAGTCCTCGCAGATTTTCTGCAGCGCCCCGAAAGCGCCCTGCAGCGCGGCGGGGCGGGGTCAGCGGCGGCCACGCCCCCCAGGTGTGCCCAGGTGTGCCCCCCGCCCCGCCCCGCAGCCAGGTGCACCTCGCAGGTGTTGTAGTCCTCGGAGTTGAGCAGGTTGCAGAGTTGGGGCAGCAGCTCCGGCCACATCTGCAGCTCGCCCTTGGAGGCGATGGTGGTGATCAGGATACCTGCACAGGTGCACAGGTGAGCCGGGGATGGGGTCTGGGGGGAATTTGGGGGGATTTTTGGGGGGTTTGGTGTCACATCTGCCACAGGTGTGCCCAGGTGTGCCTTAGGTTCCCCCAGTCATACCCCAGGTGTATCCCAGGTGTGCCCAGGTGTCCTCAGGTGTACCCCAGATGTACCCAACTGTACCCCAGATGTCCCCAAGTGTGCCCAGGTGTACCCAGATGTACCCCAGCTGTACCCAGGTGTGCCCAGCTGTGCCCCAGGTGTGCCCAGTCATACCCTAGGTGTATCCCAGGTGTCCCCAGGTGTGCCCCAGCTGTCCCCAGGTGTACCCCACCTGTCCCCAGGTGTGCCCAGGTGTACCCCCCCGTGCACAGGTGTGGCTCACCGATGGTGGCGTGGATGAGTGAGGAGTTGTCGTCCAGGTGGGTGAGGTGTGCCCAGGTGCCCCCAGGTGTCCCCAGGTGTGCCCCACCTGTCCCCAGGTGTGCCCAGGTGTATCCCAGCCATACCCCAGGTGTGCTCAGCTGTGCCCAGGTGTGCCCCAGGTGTGCCCAGTCATACCCTAGGTGTATCCCAGGTGTCCCCAAGTGTGCCCAGCTGTACCCCAGCTGTACCCAGGTGTGCCCAGGTGTCCCCAGGTGCCCCCAGGTGCCCCCCAGGTGTGCCCAGGTGTGTCTCACCGATGGTGGCACGGATCAGTGAGGAGTTGTCGCCCAGGTGATTGAGGCACTCGCGTTTGATGAAGTCGGCCACGGGCGGGGGGAAGCTCTGGAAATGCGCTTTGACGTTGTTCTTCAGGATCAGTCCGCTCAGCGACCGCGTCGGCTCGTCTGGGGGCAGGGGCGCGGCTGGGACCCCCCCAAAATGGGGGGACCCCTCCTCTAAAGGTGGGACCCCCTCCCCAAAAAGGTGGGAACCCCCCAAAAGGTGGGACCCCCCCCAAACCTTCGGACTTGAGGCGGGTGAGCACGAAGATCAGGTAATTGTTGAAATCCGGGAACTGGTTCAGCTGCTTCAGCTTCTGCCGGGGGGTTAAGGAGGGCACGGGGGGCACGGGGGGACCCCCTGCGTCGCCCACCCCAAAATTCACCCCCCCCGCCCCACACACACATTGGGGGGCTGAGTGACCCATCCCAGGGGTCTCACCCCCATCTCAGGGGTCCCATCCCCAATCCCGGGGATCCCAGCCCCATCCTGGGGGTCTCACCCCACTCTTGGGGGTCTCACCCCAATCCCGGGGGTCCCATCCCCTTACAGAGGGTCTCACCCCACTCTTGGGGGTCCCAGCCCAATCCCGGGGGTCTCACCCCACTCTTGGGGGTCCCATCCCCACCCCAGTGCCCCCACCTCCATTTCCAGTACTCCCTGTCTACCCCGGTGCCCCCCAGGACAGATCCAGCCCCCTAAGTGCCCCCCACGCACCCCCAGGATACATCCTGCACCCCCTGTGCCCCATTCCCGGTGCTCCCAGTCCCCCAAACGCCCCCCAAGTGCCCCCAGGACACATCCAGCCCCCCAAACGCCCCCAAAGCGCCCCCCAAGCGCCCTTCAGGCACCCCCAGGACACACCCAGCCCCCCAAGCGCCCCCCAGGTGCCCCCAAGCCCCCCAGGATACGTCCTGCACCACCCTGTGCCCCATTCCCGATTCCCCGAGCCCCCCAAACGCCCCCCAAGTGCCCTCCAGGTGCCCCCAGGACACATCCAGCCCCCCAAGCGCCCCCCAAGCCCCCCAGGATACGTCCTGCACCACCCTCTGCGTGGCCGTGTTGGGTGACTGCGAGTCCTTGAGCAGCTGCAGCACCTGCTGCAGGCCCTGCTCGTCCGGCTGCCACTCCATGGCGGGCGGGGGGGAAATGGGGGTCCTGGGGGTCCCGGGGGGTGCTGAGGGGTCCTGGGGGGGTCCCGGGGGGGTCCTCCCGGGGGCGGCAGCGGCTGCGGAGAGAGGGGGAGTGGGGCTGGGGGAAAAATGGGGGTCCCGGGGGGATCTTGGGGGTCCTGGGGGGTCCTGGGGGGTTTCTAGGGGGGTCCCGGGGGCGGCAGCAGCTGTGGAGAGAGGGGGAGGGGGGAAATGTAGGGGAGGGAGTCAGGAAATGGGGGGGAAAAAGGGGGGGGAGTGAAGGAATGGGGAGGGGTCGGTAAGTGGGGAAGGGGCGTGGGGGAGGGGTCAACAAATGGGTGAGGGGGTCAATAAATGGGGAGGGGTCGGTAAATGGGGGAGAGGGGTCGGTAAATGGGGTAAGGGCGCGGGGGGACTCGATAAAATGGGGGAGGGCCATGGGGGAGGGATCAATAAATGGGGAGGGGTCGGTAAATGGGGTAAAGGCGCGCTGGGGGTCCATAATTTGGGGGAGGGTCGCGGGGGGGGGGTCCCGGAGATTTGGGGCCCGCCGCGGGTGGGGGCGGGGCGGGAGCGGCGCACGTGGGGCCGGTCCGGGAATGGCGGGAGAACCGGGGCGGGGGGGAGGGGAGGGAAGGGGAGGGGTCCCGCGCCCCCCCCCCCTCAAAACCCACCCCCTGCCACAAAACCCACCCCCACCCACCCCCGCGCCCCCTCCCCAAATTTAAACCCCCCACCCCCAGGTCGGAGCCCCCCGCTGCCCCCCCGGCCCCCAAAACCCCCCCAGACCCTCAGAGCCCCCCCCGCCCCCCTCAGAGCCCTCAGCTCCCCCTCAGGAGACCCCCCCCCCAAAATTCCCCCCTCAGCGCCCCCCATTTCCCGCCAGGCCCCGCGCGCCGCCGGTACCTGCCCGCTGAGCTTTGGGGGGGGGTCCCGGTGCGGTTTTTGGGGGGGTCCCGGTGGTTTTTTGGTGGGGGAGGGGGGGGGTCCCGGTGTTTTTTGGGGGGGGGTCGGAGCGCGGCCGGGGGGCGGTTTGGCCGCTGCCCCCCGTGACCCCCGCCGGCCACCGTCCGCCCCGCGCGGCCGCGTCACGTGCGCACGGGGCGGAGCCTCTGCGGGAAGAGGCGGGGTCAGTGGCGCGCATGCGCCGAGGCCTCGGGAGGCGGCGGGGACTGCGAGTCCCAGCGTGCACCGCGAGTCCCAGCGTGCACCGCGCGCGGACGGAACCATTGCGGGGAAACGGGGGGGGAACAACAAAACTCCCCCCCCGGCGGCGGAACTGGGACGAACTGGGGGGCTCGGGGCGCTCCCCCCCGTCCTTTATTGAAGCCAGACCCCCCCAAACCAGTAAAAACCCCGTACTGGGAGCACTGGGGGGGACAGAGGTGACAGCGGGGTCCCCACCCCTCCCAAATCCCTAAAAAAACCCCATACCCGCAAAAAAAACCCCAAAAACACCCCAAAATCCCCACAAAAAAACCCAAAAAAATAACCCCAGACCCCTCGAAAATCCCCCAAAACCCCCCCCCCCCCAAAACCCACAAAAAAACCCCAAAACCCCCCGAAAAAAACCCAAACCCCCAACCAAAACCCCAAAAAGCCCCAAAACCTCCCAAAAAAAACCCCAAAAAACCCCAAAAACCTCCAAAAACCCCCAAAAATCCACTCAGCGCCTCCGAAACCTCCGAACTCTTTATTGCCGCCCCTCCCCCCCCCAACCCCCCCCGGGGCCCCCCAAAAAACACAACGGGGGGGAGCGGCGGGGGGAGCGCTGTCAATCAAACCGGGCGGGGGCGGGGCGATAGAAAAGGGGCGTGGCCTACGCCAAAAGGGGCGGGGCTTTCACAAAAAGGGGCGGGGCCTCATCTTTAATGGGGGTTTTGGGGGGCTGGGGGGGTCCCCAAATTCCAACGCGTTTTGGGGAGGTGGGTGTGGGGATTTTTTGGGGGGTTCTGAGCCGCTTTTGGGACCCCCCCCCGCGGGTTTTTTTTGGGGATTTTTTGGGGGGTTCAGGCCGGTTTTGGGGCCCCCTCAGTGAATTTTATGGGGCTTTTTTTGAGGGGGGTTCAGGCCGGTTTTGAGGCACCCCAGTGAATTTTTTTGGGGTTTTTTTTGGGGGGTTCAGGCCAGGTTTGGGGCCCCCCCAGTGAATTTTTTTTGGGGGCGGTTCAGTCCGGTTTTGGGGCCCCCTCAGTGAATGTTTTTGAGGATTTTTTGGGGGGGTTCCAGGCCGGTTTTGGGGCCCCTTTTGGGGATTTTTTGGGGGGGTTCCAGGCCGGTTTTGGGCCCCCTCAGTGAATTTTTTTGGGGTTTTTTTTTGGGTGGTACAGGCCGGTTTTGGGGCCCCCCCTGCGAGTTTATTTTTGGGGACTTTTTCGAGCGGTTCAGGCCAGTTTTGGGGGCCCTTTTGGGGATTTTTTGGGGGGTTCCAGGCCGGTTTTGGGGCCCCCTCAGTGAATGTTTTTGGGGATTTTTTGGGGGGGTTCCAGGCCGGTTTTGGGCCCCCCTCAGTGAATGTTTTTGGGGATTTTTTGGGGGGGTTCCAGGCCGGTTTTGGGGCCCCCCCCTGCAGGTTTTTTTGGGGATTTTTTGGGGGGGTTCCAGGCCGGTTTTGGGGCCCCCCCAGTGAATTTTTTTGGGGGGGTTCCAGGCCGGTTTTGGGGCCCCCCCAGTGAATGTTTTTGGGGGGTTCCAGGCCGGTTTTGGGCCCCCCTCAGTGAATGTTTTTGGGGATTTTCTGGGGGGTTCCAGGCCGGTTTTGGGGCCCCCCTGCAGGTTTTTTGGGGGGGGGGGCGGCGCTATTTGACCAGGGGCCGCGTCTTGTCGTCGTCGCTGCACTGATGCGCTTTGTACTTCTGCACCTCCGCCAGGTACTTGGCCCAGGCGTCGCCTTTACTCGTCAGCACCTGCCCAAAACCCCCCGAAATCACCCCAAAATCCTCTCAGGCACCCCCACACCCCCGTGCCTCAGTTTACCCCCCCGGGACCCCTCAGGTCCCATCCAGGAACTCGAATTTCTCATCCTGGGATTCCAAATTTCCCCATCCCCGACCCCAAATTCCTCCTCCAAACCCCAACATTTCCATCCCTGATCCCAAATCCCCCCCCCAACCCAAATTCCCCCCCCGGGACCCCAAATTCCCCCTCTAAAACCCCAAATTCCCATCCCTGACCACAAATTCCTCCTCCAAAACCCCCAAATTCCCATCCCTGATCCCAAATTCCCTCTCCAACCCAAATTCCCCCCCCGGGACCCCAAATTTCTCCTCCCAAGACCCCAAATTCCCATCCCTGAGCCCAAATTCCCTCTCCAACCCAAATTCCCCCCCGGGACCCCAAATTCCCCCTCTAAAACCCCAAATTCTTCCTCCAAACCCCCAAATTCCCCATCCCTGACCCCAAATTCCCCCTCTAAAACCCCAAATTTCTCCTCCCAAGACCCCAATTTCCCATCCCTGATCCCAAATTCCCCCCCAAACCCCAACATTTCCATCCCTAACCTCAAATATCCTCTCCAACCCAAATTCCCCCCCCGGGACCCCAAATTCCCCATCCCTGAGCCCAAATTTCCCATCCCCAACCCCAAATCCCCCTCACAGGACCCCCAATTCCACCCCCAAACCCAAATTCCCCCTCCTGGGACCCCAAATTCTTCCTCTAACCCCCAAATTTTTCCTCCCCGACCCCAAATCCCGCCGGTTCCCGGTACCGCCCCCCCGTTCCCGGTGCCGCCCCCCCCGTTCCCGGTGCCACCCCCCCCCGTTCCCGGTGCCACCTCCTCGTCCGTTTTCTGCTTCTTGGCCACCACTCCCGTTTTCAGGGCCAGCTTGTTGCCGCCCCGCCGCCGCCCCACCTGGGGAAGGGACACACCTGCCCCGTTACCGGGGGCGCGGAGGGGCCGCCGTGACCCCCCCCGGAACGGAACCGGGGGCTCGGGAGGGGAACACCGGGGACAACCGGGGAGGCACCGGAACGGACGAATCCGCCGGCGGCGCAGGGGAGGAGGCGCCGCCGCCAGCGAGGAGCTCCAGGCGGGGCCCGAGGAGCCCCGGGAGCGGCCCCGGGAGCGGCTCCGGTCCCGCCGCCCTCACGGGTTCGGGCCGGGCCAGGAGGGGCCCGGGGGCCGCCGCGTCCTTACGAAGCTGAGCGGGCCGCCGCTCCTCTTCACCCCGTCACGCTGCAAGCCCAGCCCGGTGCCGCCGCCGCCGCCACCGGACGCCTCCGCGGCCGCCGCCGCCGCCGCCTCGCGCTCCCGCTGCTGCTCCTCCGCCTCCATCTTGCGCTTGAAGAGCTCCAGGAAGCTGCCGTCGTTGGCGAAGACGTTGACGCCGCCGCCCGGGCCCGGCGGGGGCGGCGAAGGCGCCTCCGGTGCCTCCCGGTCCTCGCCGCGCGCCGCCATCTTGTCCGCCGCCACCGCCGCCGGCGCCGTCCGATGACATCAGCGCGACCGCCGCCGCTGGTGACGTCACGGACCCGCCGGCGGGGCGGCGTTGCCCGGCAACGCGCGGGCTTCGCCCCGCCCCCTTAAGCGGATTGACGGGCGATGCGACCAATGGGAGCAGGAAGAAGGGAGGGCGCGGCGGCGCGTTGGCCAATCAGCGCGCGGCGGGCGGCGGCGCGGGGAAGATGGCGGCGGCGGGCGGGTGGGCGGCCGAGGGCCCGGAGGAGTTCGAGGACGCGCCCGACGTGGAGCCGCTGGAGCCGACGCTGGCCAACATCATCGAGCAGCGCAGCCTCAAGTGGATCTTCGTGGGCGGCAAGGGCGGCGTGGGCAAAACCACGTGCAGGTGCGGCACCGGAGCCGGTACCGGCACCGGGCGGGATGGAGCGGGCGGGGCGGGGTGGGATAACGGGATTGGGATGGGACCGAGGGGCCGGGCTGGGATAACCGGAGTAGGGTGGGATAACGGGACCGGGGAGCCCGGCGTGCGATGGAGCAGCAGCCCCGGGAGGGCCTGGCGAGCACCAGGACGGACAGGAACCGGGAACCGAGAACCGGGATGTGGGAACGGGGAACCGGGATGTGGGAACCGGGAATCAGCATCTGGGAACCGGCAGCTGGGATGTGTCACCCCCTTTCCCGTGGCTCTTTTTGGGGGGATCCAACCCCGGGGGTATCCATGGGGGCTCCCCCCGGTCCGGTACCCCCGGTACCCCCCGGTAACCCCCGGTAACCCCCCGGTACCCGCAGCTGCAGCCTGGCGGTGCAGCTGGCGCGGGTGCGGGAGAGCGTGCTGATCATCTCCACCGACCCCGCGCACAACATCTCCGACGCCTTCGACCAGAAATTCTCCAAGGTGCCCACTAAGGTCACCGGCTACGACAACCTCTTCGCCATGGTGGGTCCGGGGGTCCCGGGTGGGTCCGGGGGGTCCCGGGTGGGTTCTGATGGGTCCTGGTGGGTCCTGGTGGGGTCTCGGTGGATCCTGGGGGGGTTCCAGTGTGGTCCTGGTGGGTCCTGGAGGGTCCCGGTAGGTCCCAGGGGGTCTCCGGGGGCTCCCAGAGGGTCCCAATGGGTCCTGGGGGGTCCCAAGGGGATCCTGGTGGGTCCTGGTGGGGTCCCAGTGGGTCCCAGGGAGTCCTGGGTGGGTTCTGGTGGGTCTTGGGGGGGTCCCAAGGGGGTCCCAAGAGGTCATGGTGGGTCCTGGGGGGTCCCCGGTAGGTCCCAGGGGAGTTCTGGGGGGTCCTGGGTGGGTCCCATGGGGATCCTGGGGGCTCCCAGTGGGTCCCAGTGGGTTCTGGTGGGTCCCAAGGGTGTTCCAGGGGGGTCCCCGTGGGTCCTCACCGTTATGGCAGAATTTTGGGGTTTAATTTTGTTTCTGTCCCGCAGGAGATCGACCCCAGCCTGGGCGTGGCCGAGCTGCCCGATGAGTTCTTCGAGGAGGACAACGTGCTCAGCATGGGCAAGAAGATGATGCAGGAGGCCATGAGCGCCTTCCCCGGCATCGACGAGGCCATGAGCTACGCCGAGGTCATGAGGTGGGGCTGGGGGCTCGGGGGGGTTAGGGCAAAGATCCGGGGGATTTGGGGGAGTTCGGGGGCGGGTCTAGGGCAAAGATCTGGGGGATTTGGGGGGCTCGGGGGGGGTTAGGGCAAAGATCTGGGGGGTTTGGGGGGCTCGGGGGGGGCTTAGGGCAAAGATCTGGGGGGTTTGGGGGGCTCGGGGGGGGCTTAGGGCAAAGATCTGGGGGGTTTGGGGGGCTCAGGAGGGGTTCAGGGCAAAGATCTGGGGGGCTTGGGGGGCTCAGGGGGGCTTAGGGCAAAGATCTGGGGGGTTTGGGGGCTCAGGAGGGGTTTAGGGCAAAGATCTGGGGGATTTGGGGGGCTCAGGGGGGGTTTAGGGCAAAGATCTGGGGCGGGTGATGCTCACCTGGGAGTGCAGGGGGATTTGGGGGGGCTCAAGAGGGGTTTAGACCGAGAGTTCAGGCAGGTAACGCTCACCTGGGTGTGAGATTTGGGTTTATACCAAGAATTCAGACAGGTAATGTTCACCTGGGTGTGAGATTTGGTGTTTAGACGTGGATTCAGACAGGTAACGCTCACCTGGGTGTGAGATTTGGGGTTTAGAACAAGAATTCAGGCAGGTAACGCTTACCTGGGTGTGAGATTTGGGGTTTAGGTGAGAATTCAGACAGGTAACGCTCACCTGGGTGTGAGATTCGGGGTTCAGGCGAGGATTCGGACAGGTAACGCTCACCTGGGCGTGGGGAGGGGTCTCTGGGGGCTGTGCTGACCCCCCCCACCCCCCAGGCTGGTGAAGGGGATGAATTTCTCGGTGGTGGTCTTCGACACGGCGCCCACCGGGCACACGCTGCGCCTGCTCAACTTCCCCACCATCGTGGAGCGCGGGCTGGGGCGCCTGATGCAGATCAAGAACCAGATCAGCCCCTTCATCTCCCAGGTTGGGGGGCTTGGGGGGGTCCTGGGGGGGGGTCCTGGGGGGGATTTGGGGCTGGGGGAGTCACCGGAGGGGATTTGGGGCTGGGGCGGCTGATGCAGATCAAGAACCAGATCAGCCCCTTCATCTGCTGGGGGGGATTTGGGTCTGGGGGGTTCCTGGGCGGTTCCTGGGCTGGATTTGGGTCTGGGGGGTTCCCAGGGGCTGGATTTGGGTCTGGGGGTGTCCCAGGAGGTGAATTTGGGGCTGGGGTCCTGGTGACCTCCTCCTGCCCCCCAGATGTGCAGCATGCTGGGGCTGGGGGGGTTCCTGGGCGGTTCCTGGTCAGGGATTTGGGTCTGGGGGGTTCCTGGGGGTGTCCCGAGGGCTGGATTTGGGTCTGGGGGTGTCCCAGGGGCTGGATTTGGGTCTGGGGGTGTCCCGGTGACCCCCCTGCCCGCCCCCCAGATGTGCAGCATGCTGGGGCTGGGGGACATGAACGCCGACCAGCTCGCCTCCAAGCTGGAGGAGACCCTGCCCGTGATCCGCTCGGTCAGCGAGCAGTTCAAGGACCCGGTGAGGCTGGGGGGCACGGGGGGGGGACTGGGGGGACTGGGAGGGACTGGGGGGGACTGGGGGGGACTGAGGAATGGGGGGCTGGGAGCACTGGGATGGACTGGGAGGGACTGGGGGGTGTCCTTGTGCCACTGGCTGCGGTGGCACTGTGCTGCCGTCCCCAAACCCCCACAAACACCCCCCCAAACCCCCCCAATTTATAACCCCTCCAAACGCCCCAAACCCCCCCAAACACCCCCAAACCCCTTTTATAACCCCCCCAAACACCCCCCAAACCCCTTTTATAACCCCCCCAAACACCCTCCAAACGCCCCCAAACAAACACCCCTCAAACACCCCCAAACCCCTTTATAAGCCCCCAAACCCCTTTATAAACCCCCAAACCCCTTTATAACCCCCCAAATGCTCACCAAACCCCCCCAACGCCCTGAAACAGCCCCCAAATGCCCCCAAACATCCCCCAAACGCCCCCCAAACCCCTTTATAACCCCCCCAAACCCCTTTATAACCCCCCAAACCCCCCAAACCCCTTTATAACCCCCCCAAAATCCCCAAACCCCCCCCAAACCCCTTTATAACCCCCCCAAACCCCCCCAAACCCTTTTATAACCCCCCAAACGCCCCCCAACCCCCCCCCCCCCCCAGGAGCAGACCACGTTCATCTGCGTGTGCATCGCGGAGTTCCTGTCGCTGTACGAGACCGAGCGGCTGATCCAGGAGTTGGCCAAGTGCCGCATCGACACCCACAACATCGTGGTCAACCAGCTGGTGTTCCCCGAGCCCGCCCGGCCCTGCCGCATGTGCGAGGCGCGCCACAAGATCCAGGCCAAGTACCTGGACCAGGTGAGACCGCCTGGGGGGGCAGGGGGGGGTTAAGTGCACAGGTAAAGCCCTAAAGAGGAGTTTAGTCCAAGTACCTGGGCCAGGTGAGCACATCTGGGGGGTGCAGGAGGGATTTGGGGGGCTCAGGAGGGGTTTAAGTGCACAGGTAAACCCCTAAAGAGGAGTTTAGTCCAAGTACCTGGACCAGGTCAGCGCACCTGGGGGCCTGGGGTGGGAGCTGGGGGGCTCAGGAGGGGTTTAAGGTAAGGAGCTGGAACAGGTGAGCTCACCTGGGGGCTGCAGGAGGGCTCAGGAGGGGTTTAGGGCAAAGATCTGGGCCAGGTGAGTGTACCTGGGGGGATTTGGGGGACTCAGGGGGGGTTTAGGGCAAAGATCTGGGCCAGGTGAGCGCACCTGGGGGGGTTTGGGGGGCTCAGGAGGGGTTTAAGTGCACAGGTAAACCCCTAAAGAGGAGTTTAGCCCAAGTACCTGGACCAGGTGAGAGCACCTGGGGGTGCAGGGGGGGCTTGAAGTGCACAGGTAAACCCCTAAAGAGGAGTTTAGTCCGAGTACCTGGACCAGGTGAGCACACCTGGGGGTGTGGGGTGGGGTTTGGGGGGCTCAGGAGGGGTTTAGGGCAAAGATCTGGGCCAGGTGAGAGCACCTGGGGGCCCAGGGAGGTTTTATTGGGTTTTTAATGGGGTTTTTTATTGGATTTTTTTTTCATTTTTATCAGGTTTTTTATTGCTATTTATTGTATTTTTTTTAATCGGGTTTTTGGTTTTTTAATTTTTTTTTTGGCTTTGTTGGGTTTTTATTAATTTTTGTTGTGGTTTCCTGGAGATTTTTTGTTTTTATTGGGTTTTTATTGCTTTTTATTGTAGCTTTTTTGGGATTTTTTGTTTTTATAGGGTTTTATTGGGTTTTATTGGTTTTTATTGTGGTTTCTTGGTATTTTTTGGGGTCCCGTTGTGACCCCCCGTGCCCCCCCACAGATGGAGGACCTGTACGAGGATTTCCACATCGTGAAGCTGCCGCTGCTGCCCCACGAGGTGCGGGGGGGGGACAAAGTCAACACCTTCAGCTCCCTCCTGCTGGACCCCTACCAACCCCCCAGCCCCAAATAACCCCCCAAAAAACCCCCACCCCAAAAAAACCCCCCCTCATTCCGAGGGGGCGTGGGGGAGGGGCTCAGCCCCTATTTATGCCCCCCCCAGGATAGGGGGGGAGGGGGGGGCAGTTTTGCCTCCCCAAAATCGCAGCTCTGCCCCTCCCCCCCCCCTGCACCCCCCTCTGTCACCCCAATTTTGGGGGGGGTGGGGGGGGCAGAGGTGGGACCCCCTCCCGGAGAGGGGGGGGCGTGTAAATAATAAATTTGAGAATCAAAATGTGTTTTGGGGAGGGGGTTTGGGGGGGTGGGATGGATTTTGGGGGGGTCCGGGTGGATTTTGGGGAGGTGACGTCAGAGTCACCGGCCCCGAGCCTGTGGAACGTGGAAACCTCACTAAGGGTGGGGGTCCCAGGGGGGTCCTGGGGAGGTTTTGGGGGTCCCGGGGAGGATTTGGGGGTCCCGGGGGAGTCCTGGGGAGGATTTGGGGGTCCCAGGGGGATTTGGGGGTCCTGAGGAGGTTTTGGGGGTTCCTCCTCGCCAATCTCGGCCTCGCTGAGCACCACGGCCACAGCCGCTTGTGGTTTGGGGTGGTTTTAGGATTTTTTGAGGGATTTTCTTGGGTTTTTTGAGGTGGTTTGGGGGTTTTTTTTTGAGGTTTTTTAGGGACAAATCCTGGCAGAACTCAGCAGCCTGCGAGCCACAGCAAATCCTTTATTCCTCCAGCCCAAACTGAGCTGGTTTCAGCCCAAACCCCGAGTTTTTGGGGGCTCCTCTCTGATCTCCGCCTCGCTGAGCACCACGGCCACAGCCACTCCCTGTTTGGAGTGGTTTTGCGGTTGTTTTGGGATTTTTTGGGGGGGTTTTCTTGGAGTTTTTTGGGGTTTTTTTGAGTTTTTTTCGGGACAAATCCTGGCAGAACTCAGCAGTCTCTGAGCCACAGCAAATCCTTTATTCCTTCAGCCCAAACCGATCCCATTTCAGCCCAAACCCCAAATTTTCGGGAGCTCCTCTCCGATCTCTGCCTTGCTGAGCACCACGGCCACAGCCACTTGTGGTTTGGGGTGGTTTTGGGGTTTTTTTGGGGTGGTTTTGGGGTTGTTTTGGGATTTTTGGGGGGGGTTTCTTGGAGTTTTTTGGGGCTTTTTTGAGGTTTTTTAGGGACAAATTGTGGCAGAACTCAGCACCCTGCAAGCCACAGTAAATCCTTTATTCCTCCAGCCCAAACCGATCCCATTTCAGCCCAAACCCCGAGTTTTCGGGGGTCCTCCTCGGCCCGAACCGAGCCGGTTTCACGCTGAACCCCGAATTTCGAGGGGCTCCTCCCCGCCGATGTCGGCCTCGCTGAGCACCACGGCGCGCAGCCGCTCCCGGTGCAGGCGCTCGTTGCGCTCGGAGCGGAGCTCGGCGGGGCGCAGGCGGCGCAGCGGCCCCGGGAGGTGCCCGAACTCCTCCTCGTTCACGTCGGGGTCCCGCAGCGCCGCCTCCAGCAGCCACCAGCGCCCCGCGAACCCCACGTCCAGCAGCGCCCCGCGCTCCCACGGCCGCGGCCGCAGGTGCGGGCACCGGGCCCGGTACAGCGCGGCGTCGGTGCCGTCCGGTTCGGCGGCGGCCACCGAGAGCAGCCCGAGGCTCCGCACGCGGAGGCGGCCGCGCTCCCGCAGCCGCAGCAGCCGCAGGACGCGGCGCTCGGCGCGGGGGCTGCGGGACCCCGGCGGGATCGGGCTCAGCGCCGCCGCCGCCGCCACGGCCGCGCTCTCCAGGGAGCCGCCGTCCGGTACCGAGCGCGCCAGCCCGGCGGTCACGGCCAGGCCGGCCACGGCGGCCGCGCTCAGCAACGGGCGGCGGCGCGCGGCACCGGCGGCGTCACGGAGCGACGAGGAGTAATCACGGAGGAGAGCGCGGAACCACAGGGCTGCGGGAGGGAACGGGAGAGGGACGGGGGTTAACGGGGATGGGAATGGGGGTTAACGGGAATGGGAATGGGAACGGGGACGGGGGTTAACGGGGGTTAACGGGGACGGGGGTTAACGGGAGCGGGAACGGGAATGGGGGTTAACGGCGATGGGAACGGGAATGGGGGTTAACGGGAGCGGGAACGGGAGCGGGGGTTAACGGGGACGGGAATGGGAATGGGAGCGGGGACGGGAACAGGAGCGGCAGTTAACGGGGACAGGAATGGGAACGGGGGTTAACGGAGACGGGAACGGGGATGGGGAAGGGAACGGGAGCGGCGGTTAACGGGGACGGGAACGGGAGCGGGAACGGGGTTAACGGGAATGGGGATGGGAAAGGGAACGGGAAACGGGGACGGGAACAAGAAAGGGAACGGGGGATAACGGGAACAGGAACGGGGAACTGGGAAACGGGAACGGGACCGGGGGTTAGAGAGGACTGGGAACGGGGAACCGGGAAACGGGAATGGGGGGTTACCGGGAACCGGGAGCCAGGAAACGGGGCTTAGAGGGGACCGGGAAATGGGAACGGGGAAACGGGAACGGGACCGGGGGTTAGAGGGGACCGGGACCGGGAACCGGAGGTCAGGGGAGTTAGAGGGGCCGGGGGGGTCAGGCGGGGTCACGGAGGGAACCGGAGGGTCACGGGGGGTCTGGAGGGGTCACGGGGGTCACACCGAGGTCACGGCTGGGGCCCGGCCGGGGCACAGCGGGAGAACGGGAGGGGCTGGGGACCCCCCGACCCCCCCCCACGGGGTTATGGGGACCCCCCCGAGCCCCCCAAACCCCTCCCAGGGTAAAGCCCCCCCCAGAACCCTCCCGGGGGCCCGAATCGCCCCCCCCTCCACCGGAGCCGCCCCCGCAAGAGCTCGGGTCCCCCCTGCCCGTATTGCCGTCACCCTGAGAGCCCCTCACCGAGCCGGGTGTCCCCCAGGCGCGCCCAGAGCCCGCGGCCCGCCCCGCCCGCCGCCGCCGCCGCCGCCGCCATCACCGGAGGGGCTCCGCGCCGGGGGCGGAACCAAAGCGGAGGGGCCGCGGGGAGGGCGGGACGCGGACGGGGTGACACACAGGGCGGGCGAGACCATCGCGGAGCGCGGGGGGGGGGAGAGGACGGAACCAATGCGGGACGGGGCGGGGCCGCGCATGCGCAGAGCGGCCCCGCCCGGTTCGAACGGCGCGCGGGACGGAGAAAGCGGAAAAATGGTAAAAAACGGGGAAAAACGGGGAAAAAAACGGGGAAAACGGGGGAAAACGGGCAGGAAGGGACGCGAGCTGGCCGCAGGAACGGGGCGGGGTTAACGCGGTGCCGGCGCGGATCCCCGGGATGTCACCCCCCCCCCCGGGACCCCAAACCGGGCCCTTGGTCCCCAAAATCCCCCGGGACCCCAAACCGAGCCCTTGGTCCCCAAAATCCCCCGGGACCCCCGTTCCCATCCCGGTTTTGCCCCCATTCCCGTCCTGGTTTTGTTCTCGTTCCCGTCCCGGTTTTGTCCCCGTTTCCCATTCCCGGTCCCGGTCGCAGGAGGCGGCGCCGTTCCCGCCGGTGGAGGCGGTGGAGGAGCTGAGCCAGGAGCTGCTGCGGGAGCTGAGCTCGGGCTGCACCGAGGAGCTGCTGCAGCGGGGGCTGCACCGGCGCCTGCGGCTGCAGCGGCGCCTGCGGGAGGCGCAGACCCGGGCGCGGGGGCTGGCCCAGGGTGGGTGACCCCAAACCCCAAAACAGCCCAAAAAACTATTCCAAAACAGCCCAAAATACCCCAAAAAACCACCCCAAACCAGCCCAAAATACCCCAAAAAAACCACCCCAAACCACCCCAAAAAAACCACCCCAAAAGACCCAAAAAAAACAGCCCAAAATACCCCAAATCGTCCTCACTGACACGCAGGCCCGGGCGCGGGGGCTGGCCCAGGCTGGGTGACCCAAACACCCCAAAACAGCCCAAAATACCCCAAAATACCCCAAAAAAACCACCCCAAACACCCCAAAAAACCACCCTAAACAGCCCAAACCAAACATCCCCACTGCACCCCCTCTACCCCAGGCCCCCCAGCCCCCCCAGTGCCCCCCATACCCCCACTGCCCCCAGCCCCCCAGTGCCCCGCAGCCCCCGTGTGTCTCCCCAGTCCCCCAGCCCCCCATTGCCCATCTTCCCCAGTGCCCCCAGACCCTTCAGTGCCCCCCAGCCTCCCCTAGTGCCCCCCCAGTGCCACCCATTGCCCCCCAGTGCCCCCCAGCCCCCCCATTGCCATCTCCCCCAGCCCCCCATTGCCCCCCAGTGCCCATCTCCCCCAGCCCCCCCAGTGCCCCCAAACCCCCCAATGCCCCCCAGCCCCCCCCAATGCCCCCCCAGTGCCCCCCATTGCCCATCTCCCCCTGTGCCCCCCATCTCCCCCAGCTCCCCAATGTCCCCCAGCCCCCCATTGCCCCCCAGTGCCCCCCATTCCCCCATTGCCCCCCATGTCCCCCCAGGGCTGGCGGAGGCCGAGGCCCGCCTGCTGGCCCGTCTGGCCGCTGCCCAGGCCGATGTCCGGCGGCTGCGCGGCCGCGGGCAGGAGCTGGACACGGAGCTGGAGCGGGCCCGGGGCGCCCTGAGCGCCGCCAGGGACCGATCCCGATATCCTTGGGGGGACCTCGGCGGGTTTTGGGGGGAATTTGGGGTTTTTGGGGGGGATTTGGGGTTTTTGGGGGGGATTTGGGGTTTTTGGGGGGATTTGGGGTTTTTTGGCCGCCGCGTTTGCCTTGACCCCCCCCTGCCCACGGCGCTGCGCCGAGCCCTGGAGGAGCTGCGGGAGCGGCACCAGGAGGAGGAGGAGGAGGAGGAGGATGAGCAGAGCCTTCCTCCCGACGTGTGAGTGGGCACAGAGACCCCCAAACCCCCGCTCAGCGCCCCCCAAACCCCCCTGAGCCCCCCAAACCTCCCCCCGCAGGTACGTGGCGCAGCTCTACTACGAGATCAGCCGGATCGACTGGGACTGCAGCGCCGAGCCCGGCCGCATCCGAGGCGGTGAGCGCCCCAAAATCCCCGAAATCCCCCCAAAATCCCCTCTGGGACCCCTCCCAGCCCGGTTTTCCCCCTCCCCAGTGCACTACGGCCCCGACATCGCCGTGCCGCTGGACCTGGACGCAGCACAGCACTCGGGGACCTTCGTCAGCGATTACCTGTGGGGGCTGGTGCCCACCGAGTGGAGACCCCGGAGACCCCCGGTGCTGCCCACGGAGCCGCTGGCGCCGTGACCCCTCCCCAGCCCACCGACCCCCTCCCCATTAAACCACAAATCCGTCATTTCCTTTATTCTGTCCGTGAATCGCCAAAACCGGCCCCAGAACCGGCCCCGAGCCGGGCAGGGAACACCCCTGTGCCATTTTGGGGAGGGGTCTCGCTGGCACGACCCCCCCACTGCACCCCTCAATCCGCCGCCGGCGGGGGATGGGTTCGGAGGGGGGGTGGGGAAGGGAAAAATCCGGAATTTTGGGAATCCGGCCCCCCCCCAGCCCCCCAACCCCCGCGGCGGCGCCGGGGTCAGCAGGAGCCGCCTGGGGGGGGGTCCCCGGGTGGGGGGGGGTCCTGGGGGGGGGTCCCGGGGGTCCCGGGGGTGGCAGGGCTCCACGGTGACGGCCACCCCCAGCCCGCTGCGCCCCGCGGGCATCGGCGCCAGCTCGGTCCAGGCGTCGGCCGCGGGGTCGTAGCACTCCACCGACTGCAGGAACGAGCGGCCATCGTAGCCCCCTGCCCGGGGGGAGAGAGGGGTCAGCCCGGGACCCCCACCCGCGCCAGGAGCGCCCCACGGGACCCCCACCCACGCCAAGAACACCCCACGGGACCCCCAACCCACCCCCCGAAACGCCCTTGTGGGACCCCCAGAAACACCCCCAGAAACACCCCCAGGGGACCCCCCAAACCCACCCCCAGGAACACCCCACGGGACCCCCAGGAACACCCCACGGGACCCCCACCCACCTCCAGAAACTAAATGCCCCCCAAATGCCCCCAATGCCCCTCCAATCCCCCCCAATGCCCCCAAATGCTCCCCAAGTGCCCCCCATGCCCCCCAAATCCCCCAGAACGTCCCCCAAATGCCCCTGAACACCCCCCAAATGCCCCTGAAGGCCCCCCAAATGCCCCCCAAATGCCCTTGAATGCCCCTGAATGCCCCCCAAATGCCTCTGAACATCCCCCAAATGCCCCTGAATACCCCCCAAATCCCCCTGAACGCCCCCCAAATGCCCTCGAATGCCCCTGAATGCCCCCAAATGCCCCCCAATGCCCCCGAACACCCCCCAATGCCCCTGAACGCCCCCCCCAGATCCCCCCCCAATGCCCCCCAGCCCGGGCCGTACCCAGCACGTAGATCCTGCCCCCGAAGGCCGCCACGCCCAGGGCGCTGCGCCGGTGTCCCATGGGTGCCACGAAGCTCCAGGTGCCGGTGTCGGCGCGGAAGCGCTCGGCGCTGCGCAGCTGCTGCGTGCCGTCGTACCCCCCCATGGCGTACAGGCAGTTCCCCAGGGCGCACACCCCTGCGGGAGGGACCCCCAGAATAGGATCCAGCGCCCCCAGGAACCCCAGGGACCCCCGGGAACCCCCAGAGAAAAACCAGCCAAAAACGAGCCAAAACATCCCAAAAATGGAGATGCTGCCCCCAGACTCCTCAAAGATCCCATCCAGCACCCCCCAGACCCCCTCCAGCACCCCCCAAACCCCCTCCAGCCCCCCCCAGCACCCCCTAAACCCCCTCCAGCACCCCCCAAACCCCCTCCAGGACCCCCCAAATCTCCTCCAGGAATTCCCAAACGCCTCCAGCACCCCCCAAACCCCCTCCAGGACCACCCAGACCCCCTCCAGCAGCCCCTAAACTCCCTCCAGCACCCCCAAATCCCCTCCAGCATCCTCCAGACCCCTCCAAGACCCCCCAAACTGCTCCAGGACCCCCCCAAACTCCATACAGGGCCCCCCAAACTCCTCCAGGACCCCCCCAAACTCCATGCAGGGCCCCCCAGACCCCCTCCAGCACCCCCAGACCCCTCCAGGACCACCCAAACCCCTCCGAGATCCCACCCAGCACCCCCCAAACCCCCTCCAGCACCCCCCAAACCCCCTCCAGCACCCCCCAGACCCCATCCAACACCCCCCAGACCCCTCCAGGAATTCCCAAACCTCTCCATCCCCCTCCATCCCCCCCCAGCCCCCGGCCCAGCCCCCCGCCCACCCGCGCCGCTGCGCACGCTGTTCATGGGGGCGATGTTCTGCCACCGGTCCCGCTCGGGGTGGTACCGCTCGGCCGAGCGCAGTCGGGCGCTGCCGTCGAAGCCGCCCACGGCGTAGAGGAGCCGGTGCAGCACCGCCACCCCCAGCCCGATGCGCCGCGTCCCCATCGGCGCCACCTGCGCCCACTCGTCCCGCTCGGGCTCGTACCTGGGGGGCACGGCGGGGTCAGGGCGCTGGGGGGCACGGGGGGCTGGTCCCGGGGTGAGACCCCCCCAAAGACCCCCAAATCCCAATGTGAGACCCCCAAATCCCACTGTGAGACCCCCCCCGGGGGCTGACCCCACTGTGAGACCCCCAAATCCCACTGTGAGACCCCCAAATCCCACTGTGAGACTCCCAAATCCCACTGTGAGACCCCCCCGGGGGGCTGGTCCCGGTGTGAGACCCCCAAATCCCACTGTGAGACCCCCCCGGGGAGCTGACCCCAGTGTGAGACCCCCAAATCCCACTGTGAGACCCCCAGGACCCCCCAAAGGGGCACAGACCCCACTGTGAGACCCCCTCCAGGACCGCACTAATCCCAGCCCCATTTCCCCCCCAGACCCTTTTTACTCCCCAGACCCTTTTTACCCCCAACCCCGTTTTACCCCCCAGACCCTTTTTACTCCTCCAGCCCCATTTCCCCCCCCACCCCCATTTCTCCCCCAACCCCATTTCCCCCCCAACCCCTTTTTACCCCCCAGACCCTTTTTAGTCCCCCAACCCCATTTTACCCCCCAGGCCCCCATTCCCCCCCCACCCCCATTCCCCCCCCCCCCCTCTCCACCGAGCAGTGGTGCGTGCAGCCGTGGGACCCCCCCACGGCGTAGATGAGCCCGTCGATGACGCCCACGCCGATGCGGTTCCTGGGCACGCTCATGGGCGCGCAGGGCGCCCAGCGCCCGCTGACGGGGTTGTAGCAGTCCACGGCCGCCGAGTCCGTGTTGCCCTGGGGCGAGTTGTTCCTGCCCCCCACGGCGTAGAACAGCCCCCCGACGGCGCAGCCGCCCAGCCCCGAGCGCGGCGGCTCCAGCGCCGCCAGCCGCAGCCAGGAGCCGCGCTCGGGGTCGAAGGCCTCCAGCGTGCCCAGCGAGCGCCGCAGGTACCCGCCGGCCGCGTAGATCAGCTGCCGCGCCCTGGGGCTCCTGCCGGGCGGGCGGTCCCCGCAGGGCCGGTGCAGGGCCAGCTCGCGGAACACGCGGCCCAGGTAGCGCAGGGCGTCGCGGCCCAGCTCGCGGCGGCGGCGCAGTTGGGCGCGGAGGAAGCGCGGCGTCAGCGCGTGGCAGCGCACGGCGCGCAGCAGCAACGGCAGCAACGGCGCCCGCGCCGCCCGCTCCTGCTGCACCCACGCCACGCACGCCTGGAACACCTCGGACTCACAGCGCACGTTCAGCTCGTCCCGGCTCAGCAGCGAGGCCAGCTGGCAGTGGGACAGGGAGAGGAACTCCTCCTGCTTCGAGACCTGCGGGGAAATGAAGGGATTGGTAAAAGTGACAGAAATCGGCTCAAAACCAGCCCCAGAACGGTATCCCAGCAGTGGGAGAGGGAGAGGAACTCCTCCTGCTTCGAGACCTGCAGGGGAAAAGTGAGGGGAATATCAAAACGGACAGAAATCGGCTCGAAATCAGCCCCAAAATAACAATCTGACAGTGGGAGAGGGAGAGGAACTCCTCCTGCTTCGAGACCTGCGGGGAAACGGGGAGAAAATGGCAGGGATTGGTAAAAGTGCCCAAAAGCGGCTCAAAACCAGCCCCAGAACAGCATCCCAGCAGTGGGAGAGGGAGAGGAACTCCTCCTGCTTGGAGACCTGCAGGAAAACGGGGAGAAAATGGCAGGGGATTGGTAAAAGTGACAGAAATCGGCTCGAAATCGGCTCAAAATCAGCCCCACAATAACAATCTGGAAGTGGGAGAGGGAGAGGAACTCCTCCTGCTTAGAAAAATGTGAGGGAAATATCAAAACCGCCCAAAATCAGCTTAAAACAACAATCTGGCATGGGACAGGGAGAGGAATTCCTCCTGCTTGGAGACCTGCACAAAAACGGGGTGAAAATGCGAGGGGAAACTCCAAAGGAGGCCAAAAAGCAGCAAAAAAACCCCAACAGCCGGGAGCGGGGCAGGGACAGGAGCTCCTCGCTGCTCCAAACCTCCTGAAACACCCCAAAACCCCACTCAAACCCCCCAAAACCCCCCTAAATCCCCCAAGTACCTCAGCGAAGTTCATGTAGATGTACTGCTGGGCCTTCTGCTGCAGCTCCAGGCAGCCCAGGCGCTCGGCCAGCGCGGCGATGCCGATGGCGTTGCTGGGGTGCAGCTGCCCCCCGAGGAAGGCGCAGCAGGCGCTGACCACGGCGTCCACCTGCGATAAACCAAAAGGTCTTTGCTCGTCAAAAGCGGCGTTAAAAATGAGGGAAGGGTCTGACCCGGGCAGGGAACCCCAAGAGAAGGAGAAAGAGGGGAAACAGCAATTATCCTGCTTAAGAATTGTGCAGATGTGACTGGCACAGGAAACTGTGTAACTGATTTTATACAAGTTTCTGTCACCCCAAACCCCATTCCAGAGAGTCCCTGTCCCCCTCCCCACCCCTGTGCCTCGGTTTCCCCCACTCTAACCCTATTTTCTCCCCCAAATCCCATTCCAGGGAGCACAGGAACGACCCCCCAGCAGAAAAAAAGACCCCCCCCAGCAAACAAATTGCATTGAGAAAAAATATGTGAACTGGAAAAAAACAAAACAAAACAAAACAAAAAACTATAAAAATAAAAAGGTCAAAAAGAGCCCCTAGCACCGAGAGAAAATATGTAAACTCGAAAAAAAAAAAAAAAAAAGGAAAAGGACTATAAAAACAAAAGGGTCAAACCACCAAGGGCAGAAAAAAAGACCCCCTAGCAAGGAATTGCATCGGGAGAAGAGATGTCAACTGGAAAAAAAAAAAGAAAAACTATAGAAACAAAACGGTCAAAACACTAAGGGCAGTAAAAAAGACCCCCTAGCATTGAGAAGAGATATGTGAACTGGGAAAAAAAAGAAAAAGGAAAAGGAAAAAAGAAAAAGGAAAACCTATAAAAAGAAAAGGGTCAAAACACTAAGGGCAGTAAAAATAGACCCCCTAGGATTGAGAGGAGATATGTTAACTGGAAACAAGAAAGAAAAAGGAAAAAAAAAATAAAAGGAAAAAGAAAAAAAAAAAAAAAAAAAAGAAAATAAAAGGAAAATGCAAAAAAAAAGAAAGAACTATAACAACCAAAGGGTCAAAGGGGGAGGGATGGATCACCCCGTGATGGACCCGGGACTCCCGGGCCGCCCAGCGCCGTTCCTTTCCCGACCCCGCTGGCCGATGCCCCGTTGCTAATTCCCCTCCCGTTAATTGAACCCCGGGCACGGACGCACCTGGTACATGAGCGCCCCGTGCAGCAGCGGCAGCACGCAGCGCTCGCCCACCGCCACGGCCGCCGTGTAGGCGAACTCCACCAGGCGCTCCATGGCCCGCGGCTGCACGCCCTCGATGGGCACCTCGGCCTGGCCGCGCTCCCGCAGCCCGCCCGTGAACATGGCGCGGAACACGGGGCTGGCGGCCGCCAGCACCACGCGGTGCGCCCGCAGCTCGGTGTGCGGCCGCAGCCGCAGCGTCACATCGCAGAGCTGGCCCTCCAGCCGCAGCCGGTTCATGGCGGCCAGCGCGGCCGCGGGGTGCTCGGGCCGCGGGTACCGGCAGCACGAGGAGGAGGAGGAGGATGAGGAGGATGAGGATGATGGGGGCGGCAGCAGCTCCTCGGCCCCGCAGTCCCGGAGCGGCGGCGACGGGCCGGACATGGCGGCGGGATGGGGAGAGGTCTGCGGGCGGTGTGGGGCGGTGTGGGGCTGCCTGAGGGAGAAAAATGGGGTGAGAGGGGGGAAAGTGAGGCACGGAGCGTGGGGAGGGGGACAGGGATTCCCTGGAGTGGGGTTTGGGGGGGCTGCCTGAGGGAGAAAGGGGTTAGAGGGGGAAACTGAGGCACGGATACCCCCTGGAATGGGGTTTGGGGTGATGGAAAGGCTGCAGAGGGAGAAATATGGGGTAACAGTGGGGAAACTGAGGCACGGAGGGGACAGGGACTGCCTGCAGTGGGATTTGGGGCAGTTAGAGGGGGGAAACTGAGGCACGGAGAGGACAGGGATTCCCTAGAATGGGATTTGGGGGAGTTAGAGGCTGGAAACTGAGGCACGGAGGGGTCAGGGACTGCCTGGAGTGGGATTTCGGGGAGAAAATGGGGTTAGAGGGGGGAAAGTGAGGCACGGAGAGGACAGGGACTCCCTGGAATGGGATTTGGGGGAGGAAATGGGGTTAGAGGGGGGAAACTGAGGCACGGAGGGTGGGGAGGGGGACAGGGACTCGCTGGAATGGGATTTGGGGGAGTTAGAGTGGGGAAACTGAGGCACGGAGGGGACAGGGACTGCCTGGAGTGGGAGGCTCTGATTCGGGGCCGTTGTGGGGCAATTTCGGGACTATTTCGGGGCCGTTTTGGGGCTATTTCGGGTCTATTTTAGGGCGCTCTCCCGGCCCACGCAGCGGCCCCGGTGCCGGAGCCGTCCCGCCGCTATTTTGGGGGTCCCGGGCTGTGTTTGGGGCGATTTTCGGGGTTCTCACCGGCCCGTACCGATCCCGGCGATTATTGCGGGGGGTTCGGAGCGCTATTTTGGGTGTCCCGAGGGCGATTTTGGGGTTATTTCTGGGGGGATTTTGGGGATCTCAGCGGTCCGTGCCGGTACCGGGGGATATCCCGGGGGGTCCCGGGGGGTTTTTGGGAATATTTTGGGGGGGGTCTCACCGGTTCACGCCGCGGCCCCGGGACCGGGGGGGATGGGGGGGGGGCCGTGACTAAGCAGCGCTCGGAGCCCCTGTCGCGATAAGAGCCCCGGGACACGCCCTGTGACGTCACGGACACGCCCTTCACCGCAATAAAAGTCTCCCCGGGACCGGTGACGGCACCGGGAGGGTCCCCGGTAGCCCCTCCGTGACCCCACGGTGTCACCGAGACCTCCCCCCTCTCTGTCCGGTAGGTCCCGATGTGACCCCAAAACTCCCCCATGAACCGCCCACCCCCGGTGCCACCGCGTGTCCCCAAAATGTCCCCGAGACCTCCCGGTGGCACCGGGGGGAGCCCCAAAGTGACCCCGAAATGTCCCCGGTGCCCCCCCGCCCCCTCCCAAACCGGCCCCGGGGGTCCCGTTCAGGCCACGCCCACTAGCCGTGACCATGCCCATGCACATCGGGAATCTGCATAACCACGCCCACACAGAGACTATCTGCATAGCCACGCCCATTTACCGGGATTTGGGTTCCGCCCCCTTTTCCGCCCTCTCGCTCTGGCCACGCCCCAGGCACGGATGATTTGCATAACCACGCCCATTTACCGTGATTCGGTTCCCGCCCCTCTTTCCCGCCTTCTCTGTCTGGCCACGCCCCCCACGGGGCCCCGCCCCCCCGCGCGCCGCCGCCGCCATGAGCGGGGGGGGGGGGGGGACCGGGACCCCCCCCGGAACCGGGACCGGCACCGAGACCGGGACCGGGACCGGGACCCCCTCCCGGGGCCGAGCGGAGCGGGCAGCGCGTGCGGGGCCGCGTGCTCGCGGCCTGGAACAGCGTCAAATACGGTGGGAACCGGGACACCGGGATACCGGATACCGGATACCGGGATCGGGACACCGGGACGGGGACAGCGGGGCACCGGGATACCGGATACCGGGAACGGGACACCGGGACGGGGACAGCGGGGTACCGGGATACCGGGAACGGGACACCGGGACACCGGATATCGGGAACGGGACACCGGGACGGGGACAGCGGGGCACCGGGATACCGGAAACGGGACACCGGGACACCGGGCAGGGGGACGGGGATTCGGGAATACCGGGATCTGGGGGTGCCGGGATTCGGGGGTGCTGGTGTTCGGGGTCCCGGTATCCGGGAGTACCGGGGTTGGGGGTCCCGGTATTCAGGAGTACCGGGAATGGGGGTGCCGGTATTCGGGAGTACCGGGGCTGGGGGTCCCGCTGTCCGGTGTTACCGGTATCCGGGAGTACCGGGGTTGGGGGTGCCGGGGTTTGGGGTCCCGGTATTCGGGAGTACCGGGGCTGGGGGTCCCGGTGTCCGGTGTTACCGGTATCCGGGAGTACCGGGAGTGGGGGTCCCGGTATCCGGTGTTCCCGGTATCCGGCAGTACCGGGGTTGGGGTCCCGGTGTCCGGTGTTCCCGGTATCCGGGAGTACCGGGGGTCCCGTCTGACCCGTTTCTCCCCAGGTTGGACGCTGCGGCCGCGGCCCCACTTCAGCCCGCGGGACCCCCTGTACCTGCTGGGGAGGGTCTACGCACCGGGGAACGGGGGTGAGCGGGACCCCCGGGGGCGGGCGGGACCCCCGGGGCTGAGCTGGACCCCCGGGGCTGAGCGGGACCCCCGGGGGCGGGCGGGACCCCCGGGGGTGAGCGGGACCCCCGGGGGTGAACGGGACCCCCGGGGGGTCGGGGGGTTCCCGCCCCCATTTCTCATCCCCCAACGAGCCGGTCCCGGTGCGGCGGATCCCCGGGCCCCGGAGGGGATGTGGGGGGGTCTGAGGGGGGTCTCGGGAGTCTCAGGGAGTCTTGGGGTTCTGAGGGGGGATCTGGGGGGGGGGTCTGAGGGGGTCTAAGGGGGGGTCTCGGGGGGTCTCGGGGTGGTCCCTGAGGTCTGAGGGGGTCTCGGGGCTCTGAGGGAGTCTCGGGCGTCTGAGGGTGGATCTGAGGGGGTCTCGGGGGTTTGAAGGGGTCTCGGGGCTCTGAGGGGTGTCTGGGGGGGTCTCGGGGCTCTGAGGGGGGGTCTCGGAGGTCTCGGGGCTCTGAGGGGGTCTCGGGGGTCTCCCACGGCCTCTCTCTCCCCCCCCAGAGGAGCTGGCGCGGTTCCGGCGGGATTTCTGCTCCCGGTTGTGGCTGACGTACCGGAGCGGTTTCCCGGCGCTGCCCGGGACCCCCGCCCGCAGCAGCGACTGCGGCTGGGGCTGCACCCTGCGCAGCGCTCAGATGCTGCTGGGCCAGGGGCTGCTGCTGCACCTGCTGGGCCGCGGTGAGCGACCCCGGCCGGGCCGCGACCCCCGGGAGGACCCCCGGGGCCGCGGGAAGACCCCCGGGGCCGCGGGAAGACCCCCGGGCCGGGCGGACGCTCCTCGAGCCCCCCCCACCCCTCAATTCCAGACTGGATGTGGCCGGAGGCGCCGCTGGAACCGGAGCCGAGGGGGTCCCGCAGGACCCGCGACCCCCCGGGACGGACACGGGACCCCCGGGATGGACCGAGGGTCTCCCGGGATGGACACGGATCCCCCAGGGTGGACACTGCGACCCCCGGGAGGATGCGGAACACACCGGGACCGACCCGGGACCCCCCGGGATTGACGCGACCCCCCCAGAATGGACAGGGACCTCCCGGGATGGACACGGAGCGCTCCGGGAGGACACGGGACCCCTCGGGACGGGCACGGGACCCTCCGGGACAGCCCCGGGACCCCTCGGGACGGTCTCAGCACCCCCCGGGACGGGTCCGGGACCCCCCGGGACAGCCCCGGGACCCCTCGGGACGGGTCCGGGACCCCTCGGGACAGCCCCGGGACCCTCCGGGACAGCCCCGGGACCCCTCGGGACGGTCTCAGGACCCCCCGGGACAGCCCCGGAACCCCCCGGGACAGCCCCGGGACCCCCCGGGACAGCCCCGGGACCCCCCGGGACGGGCACGGGACTCCCCGGGACAGCCCCGGGACCCCCCGGGACAGCCCCGGGACCCCTCGGGACGGTCTCAGCACCCCCCGGGACAGCCCCGGGACCCCCCGGGACAGCCCCGGGATCCCTCGGGCCCCCCCCGAGCCCCCCGGGACGCGGAGCAGCGGCACCGCGCCATCGTGTCCTGGTTCTCGGACCACCCCCGCGCCCCGTTCGGGATCCACCGGCTCGTGGAGCTGGGCCGGGAGTTCGGCCGGAGCGCCGGGGACTGGTTCGGTCCCGCCATCGCCGCCCACCTGCTGCGGTGAGCGGGGCCGGGGGGCGCGGGGGGACCCCCGTGGGGTGGGGGGGACACCGGGACCCCCCCCGGACCCACCGATCCCGTCCCGCGCAGGGGGGCCGTGGAATCCTGCACCGAGACCCCCGGGCTCGCCGTCTACGTGGCCCAGGACTGCACCGGTACGGGGGGAACCGGGGCGTCCCCGGTTTGGGGGGGTTCCTGTGGGGTCGGGGTGTTCCTGGGGGGCCGGGAAGGAGCGGCCGCCTCCACCCCCCCTCCCGGTTTGTTTTTATTCGCAGTTTACAAAGAGGACGTGGCCAGGTTGGTGCGGGGCGACCGTGACGGGCGGACAGCGGGACACGGAGCACCGGGACCGGGAACACCGGGACTGGGATCACCGGGAGCTCCGGGACCGGGAACACCGGGAGCACCGGGACCGGGAACATCGGGAGCCCCGGGACCGGGAACACCGGGAGCACCGGGACTGGGATCACCGGGAGCTCCGGGACCGGGAACACCGGGAGCACCGGGACCGGGAACATCGGGAGCACCGGGACCGGGAACACCGGGACTGGGATCACCGGGAGCTCCGGGACCGGGAACACCGGGAGCACCGGGATTTGGAACATCGGGAGCACCGGGAACACCGGCAGCACCGGAGCCGGGGCATCGCCGCGGGCTCGTCCTGCTGGTGCCGGCGCGCTTGGGGGGCGAGAACCTGAACCCCGTGTACGTGGAGTGCGTCAAGGTGGGTCTGGGGGCGATGCCGGTGCCGGGGAATCCATCCCGGTGCCGTTCCCGGTGCCGTTCCCGGTGCCAGCGCGGCTCCCTCCCCGCCAGGAGCTGCTGCAGCTCCGCTCCTGCCTCGGCATCATCGGCGGAAAGCCGCGGCACTCGCTCTACTTCCTCGGCTTCCAAGGTACCGACCCCCGGGAGGGGTCCCGGGGGGTTCCCGGGGGTCCCGGGGGGGTTCCCGGTGGTCCCGGGGGGTTCCCGGGGGGGTTCCCGGTGGTCCCGGGGGGGTTCCCGGGGGGGTTCCCGGTGGTCCCGGGGGTCCCGGGTGGGTTCCCGGGGGTCCCGGGGGGGGTTCCCGGGGGTCCCGGGGGGTTCCCCGGTGGTCCCGGGGGGTTCCCGGGGGGTTCCCGGTGGTCCCCGACCCCTCCGTGCCCCCCCAGGTGATTCCCTGCTCTACCTGGACCCGCACCTCTGCCAGCCCTGCGTGGACACGGCGCGGGAGGATTTCCCTCTGCAGGTGGGTGCCCCCCAAAATCGGGCTCTGGGGGGCGGGGGGGGTCCTCAGCGGGTGCGAACCCCCCAATTTTCCCCCTCCCCCTCCCCAAGTCTTTCCACTGCTGCTTCCCACGGAAAATGTCCTTCGGGAAGATGGATCCCAGCTGCACCTTCGGTTTTTACACCGCCGGGACGGAGCTGGAGCAGCTCTGGGGGGACCTGGCCCGGGTGAGTCCCCTGGGGGGGGTCGGGGGTGTCTGCCCCCCCTTTTCCCGCTGCTGACCCCCCAATTTTCTCCAGGCGCTGTCCCCCCGCTCGGCTCCGGAGCGTTACCCCATCTTCACCCTGGCCGAGGGCCGCGCTCGGGACCACCAGACCCCGGACCCCCCCCCCGGGCCGCCCCCTCCCCTCCCCCGCCGGGGGAAACGCCCCAAAAAACCCAACTCGGAGGAGTTCGTGCTCCTCTGAGCCCCCCAAAACCCCCAAACACTGGATCGGCCCCGGGGGGGGCCGCGGGCACCCCCCCCCCCCCCCCAAATTTGGGGCTGTTTTGGGTCACTACTGCCCCTCCTCCCCCTCCCCCCACACACACTCCGGGACCCCCAAACTGTGGGACCCCCAAATTCACTGTCAGAGCTGCTCAGGGTGGGGGGGGTTATTTATTGCTCCGCTCAGGACCCCCCGGCCGCGCCCCCCGCCCCAAATAAAAACCACTTGAACGGAGCTCGGCGGCCCGAGGGGTCCCGGGGCTTTTCTGGGGCGTTTCGTCTGTTCTGGGGCGGTTCCGGTGCTGCTCCGGGACTTGGGGGGCTTTTCCGGGTGGTTCTGGGGTTTTCCTGGGAATTTCGGGTGTTTTCCTGGGAATTTCGGGTGTCTTCTGGGGGGTTCCAAGTGTTTCCCTGGAGATTTCAGGTGTTTTCCTGGGAATTTCGGGTGTTTTCCCGGGAATTTTGGATGTCTTCTGGGGGGTTCCAAGTGTTTCCCGGGGGTTCCAGGTGTTTTCCTGGGAATTTCGGGCATTTTCCCGGGAATTTCAGGTGTTTTCCTGAGGGTTTGGGGCATTTTTCCTGCGTTTCTGTTTTTTCCCATTGACGGCTGCTGTTTTCCCGGTGTTCCCAAGGTTTTCCCCAGGATTTTTCTCTGTATTTCCAGCGTTTTTCCCAGGATTTTTCCCGGTGTTCCCAGGATTTTTCTCAGTGTTCCCGAGGTTTTTCCCAGGATTTTTCTCAGTATTCCCAGGATTTTTCTCGGTGTTCTCAGTGTTTTTCCCGGTGTTCCCGCTGTTTTTCCCGCTGTTCCCTGGGTTTTTCTCGCTGTTCCCGGCATTTTTCCCGGGGTTTTTCCCGGTGTTCCCGCCGTTCTCCCGGGCTTTCTCCGGGGGCTCTCCGCCTTTCCCGCGCCGCTGCTGCCGCCGGAGCTGCCGGAAGCGGAGCCGGCGTGGGTTGAGGCCGAAGGCTTCCAGCCTCCTCCCGCTGAACTCCCGGCCCCCCAAACGCACGGCCGCGCCCAGGGGGGGCCCCCCCCGCCGCCGGGGACCCCCGGGATTTCGGGGGGCCGCGGGGGGGGCCTCCCCTTCCTCCTCCTCCTCCTCCTCCTTCAGCCGCTTCCTCTTCTCCCGCCGTTTCTTCCCAAATTTCAGCTTCGCCGGCGCCGCCTCCTCCTCCTCGGGGCTGTGTGGGGGTGGCGGTGATGGTGACGATGATGATGGTGATGAGGGGGGCTCGGGGGAGGTGGGAACACCCCAAAACCCTTCCCGAGACCCCCCCCCGTACTCAGCCACGAGGGATCTCAGGATCTGCAGCTTCTTGCCCACGTTCTGCGCCCGCCGGCTGTAGTTGGCCTGGTCCTGCCGCTCCTCCTGCTCCGAGCTGCCGTGGGGGGGGGGGTGGGGGGTCCGTGAGCCCCCCAAAATCCCGGGTGGGGGCCCGTCAGCCCCCCCAGATCCCGGGGAGCCCCCCAAACCCCCTCACCGGTACATGCATGTCTTGCGCAGGGAGCACCAGCGGTTCAGCTCTTTGTCGTCGGCCGCCAGGATCTGGGGGGACACGGGGGGTGGGTGGGAGGGTGGGGAGGTTTTGGGGGGTCCCGGCGCTCCCGGGGGGGGTCTGCACCTCGTCCGTGGTGAGGCCGAAGTCGCAGGGCAGCACCCGGCGGTACTTGAAGCGGCACGGGAGGTCCCCGACCACGTCCTCGAAGTCCAGAGCGTAGAACTCGTCCAGGTACTGCTCAAAGGGGCCCGAGGCTGCGGGGATGGGGGGGTCTGGGGGGTCCCGGAGGGATCTGGGGGGGTCTGGGGGGTCCCTGAGGGATCTGGGGGGGTCTGGGGGTCCCTGAGGGATCTGGGGGGGTCTGGGGGGTCCCAGAGGGATTTGGGGGGGCGTGGTGGGGTCCCAAGGGGGTTTGGGGGGGTCCCAGAGAGATTTGGGGGTTCCCAGAGGGATTTGAGGGAGGTCCTGGGGGGTCCCAGAGGGGTTTGGGGGTTCCCAGGAGGGGTTTGGAGGGGGTCCTTGGAGGTCCCGGGGGGGGGCCTGGGGGTTCCTGGGGGGGTTTGGGGGGTCCTGGGGGGGGGTCCTAGAGGGGTTTGGGGGTGCCAGGAGAGGTTTGGGGGGTCCTGAGTTGGGTTTGGGGCGTTCCTGGGGGGGACACGGGGGTTTGGGGGAGATCCGGATTTGGGGGACTATTGGGATTTATGGGGTATCAGGACTTTGGGGGGGCATTGGGATATTTGGGGGGAATCTCAGGGATATTTGGGGGGAATCTCAGGGATTTTTGGGGTCAATCTCAGGGGTTTTGGGGTGAATCTCAGGGATTTTGGGGTGAATCTCAGAGATTTTGGGGTGAATCTCAGGGATTTTGGGGTGAATCTCAGGGATTTTGGGGTCCCGCTGCCCACCGGGGTCGAACGGGGGCTTCTCCCTCTCCAGCGCCTCCCGGAACCGCGTCTTCCTCCTCTTCCTCCCGAAGGTCACCTCGGGGGGGGCCCGGCCCGGGGGGGCCACGGGGTCTGGGGGGGCCTCGGGGACGTAATCGGCGTCCATCTGTGGGGGGGGTCAGTGGGGAGGGGGCTGCACCCCCAGGTGGGGACGGGGACCCCCTCCCCACCGTCCTCCTCTTCCTCCTCCTCCTCCTCCTCCCCGTGCTGGGCTCAGCCTGGGGGGGCTCATTTCAATGGGGGGTGGGCACAGTTTTGAGGGGGGGTCTGATTCCAAATTGGGGGAAGTCTGATTCCAAATTGGGGGGGGTCTCTTCCTCCTCGTCCTCCTCCTCACCACGAAGTCGGGGTCCTCGCAGTGCGGCTCCCTCGGGGGCTCCTCCCGCCCGGTCCAGGCGTCCCAGTTCCAATCATCTGCCGGAATTTTGGGGGGACACCGGGCTGGGGAGGGGGCCAGGCACCCACACCCACATTGGGGACCCCCGGGGGACCCCCCACTCACCATCCAGCCCTTCCTCCTCCTCGAACTGCGGCTTCTCCTCCTCCTCCCGCCCGTAGTACTCCTCGCCGAACCATTCCTGCCGGCACAAAGGGGGGCTCAGCGGGAATTTGGGGGGATTTTGGGGGGTCCGGGGGGGCACCCACGGCCATCAGGCGGTCGTGGCGGGCGGGGTCGAAGTCCTCGAGGAGCAGGGAGCGGCTGAGGCCGAAGGCTGCGGAGCCGGAGGCGTGGCGGATGCGCGCGATGCGGGCGGCCAGCTCCTGCCGCTTCAGGTTCTTCAGCTGCTTCAGCTCCTCCCTGCGCCGGGCCCGCTCCTGGGGGGGAAAACACACAAAATTGGGGTGGTGGGGGGCGTGGGGGACCCCCAAAACCGGCCCCGGGCCTTCCTCACCTTCCTCTTCCTCTCGCGGGTCTGCTCCCGCTTCTCCTTTCGCCGCTCGTCCCGGCGCCGCACCGAGGTGGGGACGTGGCGGGGGAAGGTTTGGATCTGGGGAGGGGGAAAGGGGTCAGGGACGCCCCAAAAATGGGGAGTGAGACCCCAAAATTGAGCCCTAAAATGGGGAATGTGACCCCAAAATTAACCCCCAAAACTGGGGAGTGGGACCCCAAAATTAACCCCTAAAAATGGGGAGTGAGACCCCAAAATTAACCCCCTAAAATGGGGAGTGTGCCCCCAAAATTAACCCCCTAAAATGGGGAGTGTGACCCCAGAATTAACCCCTAAAAATGGGGAGTGTGACCCCAAAATCACCCCCCAAAATGGGGAATGTGCCCCACCCCCCAATTTTCGCCCCCATCCCCCAAATTTACCCCCACCCCTCAACTTTTTACCCCCCACCCCACAATTTTTTGCCCCTGACCCACAATTTTCACTCCCCTGACCCCAAATTTTCGCCCCCCCACCCCCAATTTTCACCCCCCTGACCCCCAACCTTTGCCCCCCACCCCCAATTTTCGCCCCCCCTGACCCCCAATTTTCGCCCCCCGCCCGCACCTGGGCCGCCCCCGGCTCCTCGAAGCGGAAATTGTGGCGGCGCTCGAAGTCCTGCTGCCGCTGCAGGAACTGCTCCCCCTCGTCCGAGGAGTCCTCCAGGGGGGCCCTGGGGGGTTTGGGGGGGCTCTGGAGGGGCCTGGGGGTCCCGCCCACCCTTTTGGGGGTCCGGGGGGGTCCCTGGGGGTCCCCACTCCTCATCCCGAGGCTGCTCCAGGAGCGGCTCCCAGGGGGTGTCCAGGGAGGGTTTGGGGGGCTCCAGGAGGTTTGGGGGGGCCCCAGAGGATTTGGGGGGCCTGCAGCCATATTGGGGAGGGGTCGGGGGGTCCCTCTCACCCTTCCTCCCCCTCCTCCTCCTCCTCCTGGCCGCATCCCAGCAGGAAATCCCGCAGGAATCGCTCGCCCGGCTCCAGCCCCGGGTCCGACCAGAACTTCTGCAGCGGCTCCTGGGGGGGAAATTTGGGGGTTCAGAGTTGGGGGGCACCCCCCGGTACCCCCCAAACCCACCCCCAGACCCCCCAAACCCCCCCCAGAGCCCCCCCAAACCCCCCCAGCCCCTCACCAGGTCCTGCAGAGGCTCCGGGGGGGGCTCGGCCTGGCCCCGCAGCCACCGCAGGTACTGATCCTCCTCCTGGGCCTGGGGGACCCCAAAACTCAGCCAGGGACCCCCCAGAACCTCCCCGGGATCCCCAAAACCCACCCAGGGACCCCCAAAACCCACCCAGGGACCCCAAAACCTCCCCAGGGACCCCCAAAACCCACCCAAAGACCTCCAAAACCCACCCAGGGACCTCCAAACCTCCCCAGGGATCCCCAAAACCCACCCAGGGATCCCCAAAACCCACCCAGAGACCCCCAAAACCCACCCAGGGACCCCCAAATCTCCCCCAAGGACCCCCAAACCTCCCCAGGACCCCAAAATCTCCCTCCCGGGACCTCCAAACCTCCCCAGGACCCCCCATAAACCTCCCCTGGGACCCCTCTGGGATCCCCAAACCCCCCCTGGGACCCCCAAACCTTCCCCAAACTCACCCAGGACCCCCCAAACCTCCCCGGGACCCCAAAATCTCCCCCCCAGGACCCCTAAACCTCCCCCGGGACCCCCAAAACCCCCCGGGACCCCCCCTCACCTTCTCCTCGCGGCTCCGGATCCGAGGTCTGAGCAGGGCCCCTCCCCCCCCTTCCTCCTCCTCCTCCTCCTCCTCCTCCACGAAGGCTCTGAAGCTGTGGGGGGGTGGGGGGGGTCCAGGGTCACCCCCTGGGGCCCCCCAAAATCCCGGAGCCCCCCAAAGCCCCCCGGGACCCCCCTCACCTCTCCTTCAGCGCCCGCTGCTCCTCGGCGTAGCTGGGGGACGCCTCGGCCTGGGGGGGAAAGATTTTGGGGGATTTTGGGGGGTCTCGGGGATTTTGGGGGGGTCTCGGGGGATTTGGGGGGGGTCCGACCTCCCCTCACCTTCCTCCTCTTGGCCGCCGCCTCCTCATCCTCCTCATCCTCCTCGTCCACGAATTTCCTGCGGGGAGGGGGCGGTCGGGGGGGGCTCAGGACCCCCCAAAAATCCCCCAAGAAACCCCCCAAAAATCTCAAAAAATCCCCCAAAACCTCCCCAAAAATCCCCCAAAAAAATCCCCCAAAACCCCAAAAAAATTCCCCAAAACCACCCAAAAATCCCCAAAAAAACCCCAAAAACCCCCTGAAAAATCTCCCAAAAATCCCAAAAAATCCCCCCAAAAATCTCAAAAAATCCCCCAAACCCCCCCGAAAAAAACCCCAAAAATCCCATAATACCCCCCCAAAAATACCCTAAAAAAACCCCCCAAAAATCTCGAAAAATCCCCCAAAAATCCCAAAAAAACCCCCCAAAAATCCCAAAAAAATCCCTGAAAAATCTCCCAAAAATCCCCCAAAAAATCCCCCCAAAAATCTTGAAAAATCCCCCAAAAATGCCCCCCAAAAAAACCCAAAATCCCCCCAAAAATCCCCCTCCTCACCCGTCCTTCTCCAGCACCACTTTCCGCTCGTAATCCCTGAGGAACATCGGCCGGGCCGGGCGCTCTTCATCATCTTCATCCTCATCATCCTCATCTTCATCATCATCTTCCTCCGCCGACTCTGGGGGTGCCCGGGATCAGTTTCGGGCCCTCCCCGGTTTTGGGACCCCCCCCCGGTTTTGGGCCCCCCCCCCCCCCCCCGGTTTTGGGGTTCCGGTACCGTGGCCGGTGAAGAACGTGGAGTCCTCCCGGTAAATTCGGGGGTCGCGCGTCTTCAGCAGCGCCAACGTCCGGTAAAACTCCCGGTCCTGCCGGGGGTCCCGGGGCTGGGGAGGGCGGGGGGGGTCAGGGGCGGCTCCGGGAGCACCGGGAGCACCGGGACCCCCCCCGGAGCTCACCACATCGTCCCCGCTGGACTCGGAGCTGTCGCTGTCGCTGTCGGTGCTGTCCCCGCTGTCCCCGTAGCGGTCCCGCACTGCCGGGGGCACCGGAGCGGCTCAGCGCCGGTACCGGGGGCACCGGAGCCGCTCAGCACCGGTTCCTCCCCGATCCCCGGTCCCGCTCCTGGTCCCGTTCTCCCTTTCCGGGCCCGTTCCCGCTCCCGTTTCCCACCCCACTCCCGTTCCTTGTGCCGTTTTCTGCTTTCCCGGCCCCGCAGCTCCTCCCGCTCCCGGTTCCCCCCGGTTCCCCCGTTCCCGGTCCCGCTCCCGGCCCGCTCCCGGTGTCTCACGCCGCTGCAGCTCCCCCCGCCCGGTTCCCCCGTTCCCGGCCCGCTCCCGGTGTCTCACGCCGCTGCAGCTCCTCCCGCCGCCGGTACCGCCCGTAGCGCTCCGCGAACGCGGCGTTCACGCGGAGCTCGGGCTCCGCCATGGCCGCCCACGTGACCGCCGCCACTTCCGGTTCCCGCCGCCACGTGACGCCATCGCCCCGCCCCTCCCGCGCCCGCTCGGCCCCGCCCCTTCCGCTCTTAAAAGGGCAACGGCGCCCGAAGAACTGAGTGGGCCCCACCGCGCCCCTCTCAACCGGGACCCCCAAACGGGAACCGGGACCCCCAAACGGGAACCGGGACCCCCAAACCGGGACCCCCAAACTGGAACCGGGACCCCCAAACTGGAACCGGAACCCCCAAACTGGAACCGGGACCCCCAGACGGGAACCGGGACCCCCAAACGGGAACCGGGACCCCCCCGCTCTGTTTGCACCCCCAGACCAGCCGGACACGGGCTCAGCTCTGTCTTTATTGGGGCAGGGGAGGGGATTTTGGGGGGTTTTGGGGGAACTCCATATGGGGGGGGGGTCCGTGGGGGTCCGTGGGGGTCCGTGGGGGTCGGGGGTTCCATGGGAGACCCCCTCAGCTGGTGCGGATCTGGTAATCTGTAAGAACAGAGAGAGGAGCTGAGGTGGGGCCGGGGCTGGGGGTCCCGGGGGGATTTGGGGGTCTCAGGCGGATTTGGGGGTCCCGGGGGGATTTGGGGGTCTCAGGGGGATTTGGGGGTCTCTCTCAGGGGGATTTGGGGGTCCCGGGGGGATTTGGGGTTCTCTCTCAGGGGGATTTGGGGGTCTCTCTCAGGGGGATTTGGGGGTCTCAGGGGGATTTGGGGGTCCCGGGGGGATTTGGGGTTCTCTCTCAGGGGGATTTGGGGGTCCCGGGGGGATTTGGGGGTCCCGGGTGGGGGTCCCGGGGTGCTGCTCACCCCCGCTCTGGGTGATGTAGCGCACCCAGGGCAGCGCCTGGTATCCGCTTTTCTCGATGATCTTCATGTACCGCACCTGGGGGGGCACCCGGGGCGTTACCCACACCCCAAAACCCCCGGAGTGCCCCCCCATCCTCCCCCCAAAAACCCCCGGGACCCCCGGACTCTGCCTGTCCCACCCCCATCCTGTCCCCAAACCTCCCGGGGACCCTCCCGGGGACCCCAAACTCCCCTGGAGACCCCACTGCCCTCCCTCATCCTGTCCCCGAGCCCACCGGGACCCCTCCCGGGACCCCCCCGAGCCCCCCGGGACCCCTCCCTGGACCCCCTGAGCCCCCCAGGACGCCTGCCCGGACCCCCCTGAGCCCCCCGGGACCCCTCCCGGGACCCCTCCCGGCACCCCCCGAGCCCCCCGAGCCCCCCGGGACCCCCCCGGGGCACCTGGATGCCCGAGACGGTGAAATAGGGGATCTCGAAGCGGACGGCGATGGGCGGCCGCCCCTCCTCCTCCTCCTTCTCCACGCTGGGCAGCCCGAAGTGGGCGCGCATCAGGTGCTCCTTCCCCCCCTGCGACCCCCCAGCGGCTCGTGGGGACCCCCGCGGGCACCCCCGAATTGGGGGGGACACGGGGGGATAGCCCAGGGTGGGGGGCGGGGGTTGGGGGGCAGGGGGGACACCCCAGGACAGATTTGGGGTCACTGAGGACCCCCCAGGACAGATTTGGGGGTCACAGGGAACAGCCCAGGACAGATTTGGGGACACAGGGGACCCCTCAGGACAGATTTGGGGGTCACAGGGAACAGCCCAGGACAGGTGGGACACCCCAGGACAGGGATTGGGGACACAGGGGACACCCCAGGACAGGGTTGGGGGATCCTGGGATGGGGGACAGGGCTGGGGGTCACAGGGGACGCCCCAGGACAGATTTGGGGTCACAGGGACCCCCCAGGACAGGTTTGGGGCCCCCCAGGACAGATTTGGGGTCACAGGGCCCCCCCAGGACAGGTTTGGGGACACAGGGGACACCCCAGGACAGGTTTGTGCCCCCCCAGGACAGATTTGGGGGTTATTGAGGACCCCCCAGGACAGGTTTGTGCCCCCGGGCGCTGCTCACCGGGAGGGATTTGATGCTCCAGAGCAGCACGTTCCTCTCGGGCACGTACCGCGCCGACCCCGCCGTGGTTTTCACCTTCGGGGAGTCGGCGTCGCTCGGCACCGGCACCGCGATCTCCACCGCGTTGGCCACCGACTGCTTCTTGAACTGGCCCTTGGCCTGGGGGGACACGGGGGGTGACGGCCCGGCTGGGGGTCCCCGGGGCGCGGGGGGACCCCAGACTCACCTTGACCAGGATCTCCAGGCGGCTGTGGGAGAACTTCTCGATGATGGACTCGATCAGGATCAGCGGCTTCACCTGGGGGGGCACGGGGGTCACCCCGGGGGTCCCCGTCCCCCCAAAAGGGGTCCCCATCCCCCCAAAAGGGGTCCCCGTCCCCCCAAAAGGGTCCCGGGCACACGGACAGGGGTGCTGGACACACGGACAGGGGTCCCAACCCCAGGGAAAGGGGTCCCAGCACCTCAGAATGTGGCCATGAAGCCCCCAGAGTGAATTTGCAGCCCCCCAGAGTGGGTTTGCAGCCCCCCAGAGTGAATTTGCAGCCCCCAGCCCAGGTTTTCAGCCCCTGGTTGTGGGTCCCAGCCCCCCGTTGGGGGTCCCAGCCCCAGGAGGGGATCCCAGCCCCCAGGAGGGGGTCCCAGCCCCCAGTTGGGGGTCCCAGCCCCCCCGAGCCCACCTGGGTGTGCAGGCGGTAGGACATGAGCTCGAAGTCGCCGTCGGGGGGGATGAAGGCGATGGTGCGGTCGTTGTCGAAGCGGGACAGACGGACACACTGGTGGAACTTCACGTCCTCCAGCTCCACCGACTTGTTCTTCCCCCCTGGGAGGCAGCGGGGGGCTCAGGGGGGATTTGGGGGAGGGGGGACACGGGTTTGAGCCCCCCGCCCGGCACTCACGGCCCGTCAGCTCGAAGAGGACGCGGTCGTTGAGGCCGAGGCGCAGCTCCGGCATCCCCGACAGGAAAACCTTCAGCCTGATGGTGCCCAGCACCTCGCTCAGCACCACGCTGCCGCTGGCGCTCACCTGCGGGCACGGCACGGCCCGGCACGGCACGGCTGGGAGTTGGCACCGGGCCCAGCCTGGCCCTGGCACCGGCCCCACAGCCAGAGCCCCACGGCCGGAGCCCCGGCGGCGGCAGAGCCTTCCTCGTCCCCAGCGCATCCCAGCCCCATCCTCATCCTCATTCCCACCCCATCCTCATTCCCACCCCAATTCCCAGCACATCCCAGCCCCATCCTCATCCCTATCCCAGCCCAATCCTCATTCCCATCCCAATTCTTATTCCAACCCCAAACCTCGTTCCCACCCCAATCCCAATCCCTTTTCCACCCCAATCCCCATCCCTATCCCACCTCAATCCTCTTTCCCACCCCAATCCTCATTCCCACCCAAATCTCGCTCCTGTGCCCCCCATGCCCCCCATGCCCCCTGAGCCCCCCATGCCCCCCGTGCCCCCCGTTCCCCCCTAACACCACTAACCCCCCGTGCCCCCCATGCCCCCCGTGCCCCCCATGCCCCTCATGCCCCCCATACCCCCCGTGCCCCCTGTGCCCCCTGTGCCCCCCGTGTGCCCCCCGTGCCCCCTGTGTTCCCATGTCCCCCATGCCCCCCATGCCCCCTAACCCCCCATGCCCCCCTAACCCCCCATGCCCCCCGTGCCCCCCGTGCCCCCCTAACCCCCTGTGCCCCCCGTGCCCCCCATGCCCCCCTAACCCCCTGTGCCCCCGTGCCCCCACCAGCAGGTTGACGGCCTCCACCACGTCGATGAAGACCTCGTTCTTCTTGTAGCGGATGCCCTCGGAGCGCCAGGACACGGCGTTGGTGACCGTGCTGGGCACGCGCCCCCCGCCCCGCTCCAGCCTGTTCCCCTCCTGCGTGATGTACCTGCGGGGGCACGGGGTGGGCAGGGGTCCGGGCACCGGGAGGGGGATGGGGTCCGGGCACGGGGATGGGGGTGGGGGGGCGCGCTGGGGAGGGGTCCTGGCACGGGAGGGGGGCACGGGGATGGGGATTGGGGATGGGGATGGGGATGGGAATGAGGATTGGGGTTGGAATGAGGATTGGGGTGGGAAGGGGAGCGGGATTGGGGTGGGAATGAGGATTGGGGTGGGATAGGGATGAGGATTGGGGTGGGATGGAGGTTTGGGTGGGAATGAGGATTGGGGTGGGAACGAGGATTGGGGTGGGAACGAGGATTGGGGTGGGAACAAGGATTGGGGTGGGACGGCAGCGGGACGGGAGCGGGATCCCAGGTCTCCCCTCCCACGCTCACTCCTGCAGGATTTTGCTGTCCGTGGTCTGCGGGAACCCAAAGTCCATCAGCTCGTCCAGCAGCTCGTAGACGATGACGAAGTTGTCGCGGACACTTTCCTCCTCCAGCTCCTTGAAGTACTCGCAGAACACCTTGGGAAGGGGTCCCGGCACCTCCGTTACCCCCCAGGCGATGGGAGACCCCAAATCAGGGTGGTCCTCACCCCCCGGACCCTCGCCCAGAGCCCAGCTCACCTCCACCACCTTGTAGAGGAAGGAGAAGACCAGGGAGGCATTGCCGTTCTTCTTGGTGGTGGCCACCACTGCGGGGGTCAAGGAAAACGGGGGGCAGCGGGGGGTCCCGGGGCGGGGGGGGGTCCCGGGGCGGGGTCCCGGAAGGATACGGTAGAGGTTGGCGTGTTTGATCCACAGGAAGTGGACGTGGCCGTGGCTCAGGACGGGCGTCAGGGTCCCCTCCTCCTCCCGCTGCAGCAGGACCCCCATGAAGTTCTCGATCTCCCCCGGCCCCACGTCCCCCTTGTAGTTGCGGCTGATCAGCGGCTGTGGGGTGACGGGGTGGGTGGGGGGTCAGCAATGGGGACCCCCTCCCCAAATTGCTCACCCCACCTCGGGGTCACGGCGGGGTCACCGCCACTGACCTTGGCTGACCTTCAAGGGCAGAGGGGACAGTGGGGTGACCCCCAGCCCGGACAGTGGGAGACCCCCACCCCCGGTGGGGTTTGGGGTGGTCGTGGTGGTGTGTGTGTGTGTGGGGGGGGGGTCACACGTGGAGAACCCCCCCCAAAATCCTCGGGGTCACGGGGGTCACTGCCACTGAGCTCGGCGGGCCTTTAGGGACAGAGGGGACAGTGGAGTGTCCCCCGGGGGGTTTTGGGGTGCTGGCGGGGGTCTCACCTTCCCCTTGAGGTCCAGGATGAAGAGGGAGGAGGCGGCCATGGCGCGGCACCGTCACCTCCGTCACCTGCCCAGGTGAGCGGCTGCGCCCACGGGCGCCGCGGGGCCTTAAAGGGGACGGCGCAGCGCCGCTCCCCCCGCCGGGGGTCCCGCCCCGCTGCTCGGGGAGACCCCCCAGGCTCGCCCACCCCGCGGGGGCTTCCGCCGCCTCCCCCCGACCCCACAGTTTTGGGGTGGGGGGCGTGGGCGGGACCCCGAGGCGGTTCTAAAGGAGGGGTGGGTTTGGGACCCCTCTGGATATCTGCGTGCCCCACCCTGGGGAGGGGTCTCTGCACCCCCAAACTCATTCTCTTGGGGGGTCCCCGCAGCCCCTGACTCCCGTATTCCCCACCCTGGGGGTCGCTGCAGCCCCCAGACCCCCTGTGGCCCCCCATGAGGGGTCTCCGCACCCCCCAACCATCCGGTTCCCCACCCTGGGTGGTCCCTGCACCCCCAGACCCCCGGACCCCGAATTCCCCTCGGGCACCTTCCAATTCCCCACCCCGGCGAATTCCCGCACCCCCAGGACCCCCCCCCCCGCATCCCCCGGTCCCACCGGAGCCCCGGGCGGGGCGGGACGGCCCCGGGCCCGGCCCCGGGGGCGGATCGGTGCTGAGGGCCGGGCCCGGAGCCGCCCCGCCCGCAGACACAGCCCGGGGCTACCGGGGGATACCGGGGGGCTCCGGGGGATACCGGGGGGCTCCGGGACCACCGGGGGAGCCGCCATGGACCGGCCCGCGGGCAGGAGGGACCCGGACGGCGATTACGGTACCGAGCACCCGCCCCGGACCCCCGAATTTGGGACCCCCGGATTTGGGACCCCCGGATTTGGGGTCTCCCAGATTTTGGGCACCCTCAGGGTTTTGGAGACCCCCGGCTCGGAGATCCTGGGGTTTGGGGGGACCCGCAGGGGTTTCAGACCCTTCAGGCTTGGGGGTCCCCCTGGTTTTGGGGGTTTGAGAACCCCCAAGTCTGAAGACACGCAGGTTTAGGGACCCCCGCGTTTGGGACCCCCGCGTTGGGGACCCCCGCCTTTGGGGACCCCCGTTTTGGGGACCCCCACGTTTGGGACCCCCGTTTTGGGGACCCCCGCCTTTGGGCACCCCCGCCTTTGGGGACCCCCTTTTGGGGACCCCCGCGTTGGGGACCCCCGCGTTGGGGACCCCCGTTTTGGGGACCCCCGTTTGGGGACCCCCGTTTTGGGGACCCCCGTTTTGGGGACCCCCGTGCAGCCCCGGGACACCCCCGAGGCGGCGGCGCGGGTGGTTTGGGGTCCCGCACGGTTTGGGGGCTCCTGGGGGGGCTCCGGGCTGTGTCGGGGGTTCGGGGTCAGGCCGCGGGGGGGGTCCCCGGTGCCCGCTCCGACACCGGAGGGACGGAGGGACACGGGGGGCAGCGCCGGGACCCCTCCCCGCGGGCACCGGAGCCCCCGACCGGCGGGACCCTCCGTGCCCCCCGTTTTTCCGCGGGCGGGGCTCCCCCCGGGCCGCCCTTTGTTCCCGGTGCGCGGGGGGGGACCGCAGCCCTGACATCACCGGCGGCCTATGGGCGCCGCCGCCGCCGCCGCCGCTCCCGGTGATTTATTTACCGAAGGAGAACCGGGGCGGGGATGGGACCGGCGTCACCGCGGGGGGAGCGGGCACCGCCCGCCGGCCCTTCCCGGCAGGAACCGGACATTTCCCGCCCGTTCCCGACCTCTGCACTGGGCTTGGCGGGGCCGCACCGCGCCCCGGGGCTTCCCGGTACCGGAGCCGCAGCTCCTCGGTTTGCCCCGGTGCCTGAATTCCCCGGTAACCCCGGGATCGGAGCTGCCCCGGGTTCCCTCCGGTGCCACCCGGAGACGGAGCCAGGTCTCGCCGGTGCCCCCCGGAGCCCCCCGGAGCCCCCCGGAGCCCCCCGGTGCCCCCCGGTGCCGGTGCCCGCCCCGCCGCGCTCTCTCCGGGGCGGGGTTCGGGCCCCGTCCGTGCCCCGGAGGGCGGATTTTGGGGGGGCCGTGACGGAGGCGGGGTCGGCTGAGCCCTGCCCAGCCCGGCCCAGCCCAGCCCGGCCCGGCCCGGGGCGAACGGGGACGGAGCGGGGACGGCGGCGGGACCGGGGGATCGCCGGGATGGGGGGACACGGGGACAACTACTACGGCAAACACGGTAACGGCGGCGGGGGGCTCGGGGGCGGATTTGGGGGGTCAGAACCGCGGCCGGGGCTCGCTCGGGGGTCTTTGGGGGCTCGCCGGGGGTCGGGGGCTCCGTTCGGGGATCCCGGCGGCTCTTTTGGGGGTTCACGGAGGTTTTGGGGGTTCCTGCGGGTGGGGACCGGCGGTTGGGCGCGGGAGGAGCGAAAGGGCCGCGGGGAAAGGCGGAAAACAGCCCCAAAAGGGGCGGAAAACGGGGCAAGAAAGGGCGAAGCGAAGCGAAAGCAAAAGCGGCCGCGCCCCGCACGGGGGTCCCGCGGTTTGGGGGGCTGGGGGGGGGTGGGGGTTTTGGGGAGGGGGGCTGAGGCGGTTTTGGGGTGAAGCTCCCCGGCAGCCGCAGAACCGGCCCGACCGCCGGGACAAAAACCGGCTCCGGCGGTTCTGGGGCGTCACCGGGATCGGCGGCCCCGGGGCTGTCCCGGGATCGGTTCTGGTTCGGTTCTGACCCCCCCGCGCTGCTCTTTAGGGGGGTTTGGAGAGGGGGGGTTCGACCCCCCCCAAAATATCCCAAACGGGGCTCCCCCCCCCCCAAAATCCACCCTAAATGCTCGGCCCCCCTGCCCCGGGCCGCTCCCACGCTGGCTCCGTTCCCACCCTAAAAATAAAGCGGAGCCGCGGGGGCAGAGCGGCGCCGGGGCGGGGCCGGGGCTCGCCGGGACCCCCGGTGACCCCCCGACCCCCGCCCGGTACCGCCGCCCCGGCCCCGCTCTGCCCCCGCGGCTCCTCGGGGCTCCCATGGAATTCGGTGTTTCCCTGGGATTTGGGGTGTTTCAGTGGGATTTGGGGTGTTTCCCTGGGATTTGGGGTGTTTCCCTGGGATTTGGGGTGTTTCTGTGGGATTTGGGGTGTTTCTGTGGGATTTGGGGTGTTTCTGTGGGATTTGGGGTGTTCCTCTGGGATTTGGGGTGTTCCCCTGGGATTTTGGGGTGTTTCCCTGGGATTTGGGGTCCCTCTGGCCACGGCCCGGGGAGGTTTTTGGGCAGAGCCACCTGTGGAAATGAGTTTTCCAAGGGAATCGTCGTTTCCCAGCCCGCAGATGTTTTTCCTCCTGATCACGCTTATCCCGAGGATTTTTATGGTTTTTTTGGGGGCAGCGTTTGGCTCCCCACTGCACGCTGCGGGGCGAGGAGGATGAGGAGAGCCTTCCTCCCGCCCCAGCGTTCCCCATGGCCGTTCCTCTTCCTCCCCACAGGAACGCCACAGAAATATGACCCGACTTTCAAAGGTCCCATCTATGACAGGTAAGGAGAGCCCCACGGTGACCCCAAATCCTGTGTCCTCCCCAAATCCAGGGTCCCCAATTGAGGGTCCCCAAATCCAGGGTCCCCAAATCCTGTGTCCTCCCCAAATCCTGTATCCTCCCCAAATCCAGGGTCCCCAAATCCAGGATCCCCAAATCGAGGGTCCCCAAATCCATGTTCCCAAACCGAGGGTCCCCAACCCAAGGGTCCCCAAACCGAGGGTCCCCAACCTGAGGGTCCCCAAATCCATGTCCCCAACCCGAGGGTCCCCAACCCGAGGGTCCCCAACCCGAGGGTCCCCAACCTTGCTGTCCCCCGGGCAGGGGCTGCACCGACATCGTCTGCTGCGTCCTGCTGGTGGTGGCCATCGTGGGCTACGTGGTGGTCGGCGTCGTGGGTAGGTCCTGGGGGGCTCAGGAGGGGTCTGGGGGCTGCAGAGGGGGGTGACCCCATCCTCATCGTCCTGTGCCCCCCAGCCTGGACCCACGGGGACCCCCGGAAGGTGATCCACCCCACGGACAGCCGCGGGCAGTTCTGCGGGCAGCAGGGGACCCCCAACGAGTGAGTGCGGACGTGCCGCGGGAGAGACCCCCAATTCCTTGGGGCAGCGTGGCGGGGGTTCCCCAAACCGGGCGGTTTTGGTTTGTTTTGCAGGAAAAAACCTTTCCTTTTTTACTTTGACATCGTCAAGTGCGCCAGCCCGCTGGTGCTGCTGGAATTCCAGTGCCCGACCACGCAGGTACGTGGCGTTCCCCAGATTCCCCACAGCCCCCCCAGACTGCGGCATTCCCCAAATTCCCCACAGAATTCGGTCCTGCAGCCCCCTGGACTGTGGCGTTCCCCAAATTCCCCACGGAATTCGGGCCTGCAGCCCCCCCGGACCGTCCCCACGGAATTCGGTCCTGCAGCCCCCCCAGATCGCGGCGTTCCCCAAATTCCCCACGGAATTCGGTCCTGCAGCTCCCCCAGACCGCGGCGTTCCCCAAATTCCCCACGGAATTCGGTCCTGCAGCCCCCCCAGATCGCGGCGTTCCCCAAATTCCCCACGGAATTCGGTCCTGCAGCCCCCCCGTGTCCCCCTCCCGTGCAGATCTGCGTCAGCAAATGCCCCGACCGGTACATGACCTACCTGACGGCCCACGGGAATGCGGCGGCGCTGCAATATTACCGGAATTTCTGCACCCCCGAGTCCAAGAGCTCCAAGAAGGTGGGTGGTGGTGGGGTCGGTGTAGAAGGTGGTGGTGGGGTCGGTGTAGAAGGTGGGTGGTGGTGGGGTCGGTGTAGAAGGTGGGTGGTGGTGGGGTCGGTGTAGAAGGTGGGTGGTGGGGTCGGTGTAGAAGGTGGGTGGTGGGGTCGGTGTAGAAGGTGGGTGGTGGGGTCGGTGGGTGGTGGGGTCGGCGCTGCCGTGCCGCGGGGCCATTCCCGCCCGGAGCGCTGACGTCCGGCTCGTTGTCCCCACCCAGGCTCCCCTGGAGGTGCTGCGGGACAAGGAGTGTCCGGCCATGCTCATTCCCAGCACCCCGCGTACGTCCGCAATTAGCGAGGAGCGCGTTTAACGATCCGCTGGTTACATCTCGGGGATTTTCGGAGGCGGTTTTGGGGGTTGGTTTGGGATTCCCGTTTTCCCAGCTGAGCCGCCCCGCTCTTGTCCCGCCAGTGGCACGGAGATGCTTCCCAGCCATCCAGGCCAAGAAGGGCGTCATCATGGTGGGCAACGAGACCACCTACGACGACGGCCACGGGCGCCGCAGGAACGTCACCGAGCTGCTGGAAGGAGCCAAGTGAGTCCCCCTGGGCTGGTGGTCCTCGTTAAGAGCTGCTTCGTTAGCGTTCCTTTGCCTTTTTGAGGTGTCAGAAATCCTGCCCCAAAATCCCACCTTGGAAAAGCGGAGGGAGGTAAAGGAGGCGCAGTGCGGGCAGCTCCGGGGAGTTTGCTGTGGAGAATTGTTGAATTTTTGTTTTGGTTTTGGGGTCTCCTCGGCTCCGGCTCCACCGGCGTTTCCCCGTTTCCTTGCAGAAAAGCCAACGTGGTGCTGGAGACCCGGCAGCTGGCCATGAAGATCTTCGAGGATTACACGGTGTCCTGGTACTGGATCATCATGTGAGCATGGGGCAAAACTCAGGGGAAAAAAAAATCCTCTAAAATGTCCCAAAATCACCCAAAACATCCCAAAATTCCCCAAGACCTAACCCAAAAATCCCCTAGAATGTCCCAAAAATCCCTGAGAATGTCCCCAAATACCCCAAAACCTCCCAAAATACCCCAAAGCGTCCCAGAATCCCCCAAGACCCCCTGAAGTGTCCCAAAACCGTCCAAAATGTCCGGAAACCCCCCCCAAAATTGCCTAAACCCTTCCTCAAACCCCCAGAAAATCCCCCAAAATTCACAATTCTCACAAGCCCCGGCTTTCCCACCGTTTCCACCGAGCGGAGCGCGAGCAGCGACATCCCCCCCGTCCGTCCCCGCCGTGGTTCTCCCCACGTTTGGGGGATGTTTGGGGGGTGGTGACCCACGTCTGCCTTCCTCCCACAGAGGCCTCGTCATTGCCATGGTGGCCAGCCTCATCTTCATCGTCCTGCTGCGCTTCCTGGCCGGGGTCATGGTGTGGGTGATGATCGTGATGGTGATCCTGGTGTTGGGATACGGTGAGCAGGGAGGCCTGGGAGCCTCTCCATGGATTTTTTTCCCCCCAGTTCTCCTTTCCCCGTTTCCAGTGGGATTTGCGCTGCGGAAGTTCACGCGCCGCGTCCTTCCGGCTGTCTCCTCCCCTCTCTCTCCTCTGCTTTTCCCATGCGAAAAAAGACGATTTTTCTGCTTTTTGCCGCAGGAATCTTCCACTGTTACATGGAATACGCCAAGCTGAAAGGGGAAGCGGGGTCGGACGTGTCCCTGGCAGACCTGGGCTTCCAGACCGACCTCCGTGTGTACCTCCACCTGCGGCAGACGTGGCTGGCGTTCCGTAAGCGTCCGTCCTCCTCCGGGATTGGGGTGGGACCCAAGTGGGGGTCACAGCGGATTTTTGGGCTGTTTCCACCTAAAGGAGGGACTTTGCTGGGGGCCCGGCCGTGGGGCTGTCGCTGTCGAGGCAGGAGGGGAATGAGAAGAGTGATCAGAAGCTGCTGAGAGTAAAACTCCGATTTATTCAAAATACACCGCTCTTTTATGCAGAGCTTCGTGAGGACCAACTCCATTGGTCCCGAAGTGAAAACAACCCAAAGTGCTTGACGCACAGCGATAGAACATAACTACAAACAATGTGAAAAACGAGAGAGATAAAGAATTATTTACATTCTTCTCCAGCTGTTTCCCAGGCTTTTTGCCTGGCTAGAAACTCCCAGTTTTGTTATTTGACTGAATCTGAGTCCCACGTGGGGCAGTTCCCGGGAGGAGATTTCGGTGCCCCGGGGAAGGTGGAGGTGGCCCTCACCCTGCCTGGGGCTCCCTTCCCCTCCCAGTGATCATCCTGTGCGTGCTGGAGCTGGTGATCGTCCTGCTGCTCATCTTCCTGCGCAAGAGGATCCTCATCGCCATCGCGCTCATCAAGGAGGCCAGCAGGTCTGGCTGCGCCCGTCGCTCCAGGCTTTAACTGGGTTTAACTGGGGTTTAACTGGGGTTTAAATGGGGTTTAACTGGGGTTTAACCGGGGTTTAACTGGGTTTAACTGGGGTTTTTAACCACGGTTTAACTGGGGTTTAACTGGGGTTTAACCGGGGTTTAACTGGGGTTTTTAACCAGGGTTTAACTGGGGTTTAACTGGGGTTTTTAACCAGGGTTTAACTGGGTTTAACCGGGGTTTAACTGGGGTTTAACTGGGGTTTTTAACCAGGGTTTAACTGGGGCTTAACTGGGGTTTTTAACCAGGGTTTAACTGGGGTTTAACTGGGGTTTTTAACCGGGGTTTAACTGGGGTTTAACTGGGGTTTTTAACCGGGGTTTAACTGGGGTTTAACTGGGGTTTTTAACCGGGGTTTAACTGGGGTTTAACTGGGGTTTAACTGGGGTTTTTAACCAGGGTTTAACTGGGGTTTAACTGGGGTTTTTAACCAGGGTTTAACTGGGTTTTTAACCAGGGTTTAACCAGGGTTTAACTGGGGTTTTATTGGGGTTTTACTGGGGTTTAACTGGGGTTTTTTACCAGGGTTTAACCAGGGTTTAACCACCTTCTCGCAGGGCCGTCGGTCACATCATGTCGTCGCTGCTGTTCCCCTTGTGCACCTTCTTCTTGCTGTGCCTCTGCATCGCCTACTGGGCCAGCACTGCCGTGTATCCTTTCCTCTTCCTCACCCTCTTCCTCATCCTCCCGCTGTTCCCAGCGTCTCCCCAGGCACGGAGCAGGATCTGCTTGCGGATCCACCTTGAATCTCTGCGGTTTGACCCAAAACAAACCCTGGGGTGGAAGAGCAGCAGTGGGAGCTTGGGGAGAGTGAAGCGGAGCCTGGTTTGGATTTAGGGACAGAAAGTTTGTCCCTTTTCCAAATGCGGGTTTGGAAAATGGCCTTTCCTTAGCGGCGACCCGCAGCTTCCTGTCCACCTCCAACGAGGCTGTTTACAAGGTGTTCAACGAGTCCGCGTGCCCGTTCTCCGGGCAGACCTGCAGGCCCGAGGTGAGGACCTCGGGAAGCTCAGAACCCGTCAGAGATGAGACCACGGGGTCGTTCTGGCTTGACCGTCTGTGTCCCGTGTCCTCTCCAGACCTTCAACACCAGCAACGTCACCAAGCTGTGCCCCGACGCCCAGTGCCTCTTCGCGTTCTACGGCGGCGAGACCGCCTATCACAAGTACCTCATCGTGCTGCAGTTCTTCAACGTCTTCATGTTCTTCTGGCTCGCCAACTTCGTCATCGCGCTGGGCCAGGTGACGCTGGCCGGCGCCTTCGCCTCCTACTACTGGGCCTTCAAGAAGCCCGACGACATGCCGGCCTTCCCGCTCTTCTCCGCCTTCGGCCGCGCGCTCCGGTGCGTCCGTCCCCGCCGAGGGTGGGCGGGAGCTCTGCGAGGTCGTGCTTTTATAACCGGGGTGCTCCATCCGTAGGTACCACACCGGCTCGCTGGCCTTCGGCTCGCTGGTCCTGGCCGTCGTCCAGGTCATCAGGGTCACCCTGGAGTACCTGGACCACCGGCTGAAAGGTACCGGGGTGGGATGGGAACGGGGAAGTGAGCGGGGCTGGTCTGCGGTGGTGGGGTGGAACGGGATGAGCTGCAAGGCCCCTTCCAACCCAAACCATTCCATGGCGCTGGGAAGTGTTTCCCGGGGTAGGAGCCAAGGGACTCGGCCAGCCCGCCCCGGTGCCGGGGAATTCTGTGCCGTGCGACGGGAAACGTCAACAGCGAGTTGGGGCGTGGGTCTGGGCCTCACCTTGGGTGCCCAGGGGGCTGAGAACAGGGCTTGGATGGGGGAACTGCGGCAACAAAAGTCTCACCAGGGACCTCAAAGCGGCTCCTGGAAGATCTGACCCCTCTGGCTTTGGTGCTGACCCCTCTCCCTGCGCCCTCCAGCTGCCGAGAACAAGTTTGCCAAATTCCTCCTGAGCTGCCTCAAGTGCTGCTTCTGGTGCCTGGAAAAATTCATCAAGTTCCTCAACAGGAATGCCTACATCATGGTGAGAGTCACCCAAAAGCAACGCCCTCGAAGGTCTGGGGCTGCCACGGGGGCAGCTCAGAGATTTCCCTGGGAATTGTGTCTCCCCATGCTGCGGGAGGGAACACGGAGCTCTGCGGTGTTTTTCGGCCTTTTGGGTGGAAAACCTTGACCACAGCCATGTTCTGTTGGCTTTGGGGAGGACCTTCTGCGGGTGGGGGTGTTCAGCTCTGGGTCCCTGCGATGCCGGACCCGGCAGTGGATCAGAAAGCCCTTCCAGGGTGGGATTTGCACCCTCCCCTGGGTGCTGGGCTCAGTGAAGCCCCGTTTCTCTCTTCTCTGCCCGATTTTTCCGCCCCAGATCGCCATCTACGGCACCAACTTCTGCACCTCGGCCCGGAACGCGTTCTTCCTGCTGATGAGGAACATCATCAGGTGAGATCCTGGGAGAGCCACCCCAGCCCGTTGGCCTTGGCTGCTTCTGTCAGGACTCGGGGCGCGGAGCAGATGCGGAGGCTCATCCCTCTCTTGTCTCCAGGGTGGCCGTGTTAGATAAAGTCACGGATTTCCTCTTCTTCCTCGGCAAGCTCCTCATCGTGGGAAGCGTGGGTAAGTGCCAGATTCTGGAAGTTTCTCCTCGGGGCATCCAGCTGCCGTTGCTGGTTGTGTTCATGAAGCTGCTCCTTTCCATCCCATTTTCCATCTTGCCCACCCTCGTCCATCCCTTCTTTTCCCAGGAATCCTCGCCTTCTTCTTCTTCACCCACCGGATAAAGCTGGTCCAGGACACGGCACCGCCGCTGAACTACTACTGGGTCCCAATTCTGGTGAGCTGCCCTTTCTCTTTGGGGTGACTTTAGCAGGAGAGGGCAGCGATGCCCCCACACCAACCCCTCCCCACGCCCGGCGCCTCAAGGCCCTCCTTTGTTGGAGGTGTTTTCCCGGTTGCCCGTGCAATGAGCCCTTTGTTGGCTGCCGTTGGCGCCGCGCCCGCCTGCGCTGCCCGCTTTGGCCTCCATCCAGTGCTGGCTGAGGCCTTTTGTCCCCACCCGGGCTGCTCCGAACAGTCCTGCCCTGTTCACTTCTCCTCCTTGCCCTGGGGAATGTGGGATTCAGCTCTTTCCTCCTCCTCCTGCTGCTCCGGGCTCTCCGCCGGCCACGGCATCGGCGTGCGGTTTCTCTTCCAGACGGTGATCGTGGGCTCCTACCTCATCGCCCACGGCTTCTTCAGCGTGTACGGCATGTGCGTGGACACCCTCTTCCTTTGCTTCTGTGAGTATCAGCAAAAAACCCTCTCTTCCATCAGCCTCACCCCCAGAGCGTCCAGTCTGGGGGTTCGCTCCCAGTCCCGGGGTCCCTCTCTGTGCTTTTCTCCTGCTTTTTCCTTTCCTGATTCCTCACCTGCCTTCTCACCTGCTGTCCCCTGCCTGCTCCAGCAGAGACCCCCAGCCTGTCACGGGCTCCTGCATCTCTCCCTCTGTTTTGGTGCTTTGGGCTCGGTGGAATTAACTACAGCTAACCTCGATTTCCCTTTTTCTCCTCCCTGTTTTCCTTCTTTTCCACCCCTCCCGTGTCTCTGGTCACACGTTCTCCATCCTCCACCTCTGCCCTGTCTCTCCCTGCCTCCTCCACTGCTTTTCGCTCTTCCCCTTCACTGCTGCTTCTTCCTGGGGCTGGAAAAGGTGAAGATCTGGAGAGAAACGATGGATCTCCGGAGAGGCCTTACTACATGTCCCCCGAGCTCAGCGAGATCCTGCTGAAGGGGCACCTAGAACCTTCCAAAAGCGCCGATAGCCAAGGCTAGGGCGGAGGCCGCGGGACCCTCCCGGCCCCTGACCCCAGCAGCGACTCCCGCGGTGCCACTGTGTCCCCTGGAAGTCCTTCGAGGGTGGCGGGCGCCGACCCTCAGTGCCCGACGGTGTCCGATCTGCCTTCCTGCCCAAAATTCCGTGTTCCTGCGCCTAGAGACCCGCCCGGTGTCGGCCGGGGCTGCGGTGGCGCCCGGCGAGGAGCGCGGTGCCCGGAGATCGTCGCGGGGCTTTGAGGCAGAGATCTTTGCTCCTGAGGGAGGGCACGAGGGATCCCGCGTGGAGGGACAGGGCTCTGCGGGTTCCGCCACCCCAAACTGGTCTCTGGGTGTTTCCTCTGTGTCTGCCTCAGCCAAGAGCACTCAAACTTTCTTTGCCCTTTCCTTGCAGTTTCCTCACCCTTTTCCTCCCCCCGTTTCTATGCAAACCACGAAATTTTGAAGGATTCCGGGCGAGGTTGCAGAGCTTTGACTTCACACCCGCTGCTTTAGCCCGGCTTGTCCCTTTTCCCAGCCACCACAGGAGCCGTCGCCGGTGGCCATCGGGACTTGGTGGCCGCTGGGACTTGGGGGGTTTCACTCCAGGCATGGGAGGGGGTTGGGATTTCTCCTCCAGACAGCCCAGAAATGATCAAATTAAAAAAAAAAACAGCTCTTGTGGCTCGGCCTCAGCCACAGCTCCCAGCCAGCCTCTCCCAGGACAAAGCCCTGCTGTTGGTGCTCCCATTGCCATCAGAAGGATCCAAATCCCTCTCCAAACACCCCCTGGGCGTTGCAAGCCCGGAGCTTTGTGGCTTTGTTTGGTTTCGGGGTGTTGTTTTTTCCACGGCTGGGATTTTCCAACCTCGTTGGCACGAGGGGAATCGCTTTGCATTGGCTCCAGAGCTGTTGGGAAGAGCTGAGGGGTCCCTCCTGCCCTTGGCTCTGTTCAACTTTCCCCCTCGAGAAGCAAAACGCCCAAATTTCCTCTTCCTTCTCAATCCTTGCGGCCATTCCCGGGTTTGCTGTGTCAGAGAGAGGAAAACCCCGTTCCTCGAGGAGCCCAGAGGATTTGTTTAACCTGGGAATGGTTGTTAGAGGATCCCAGGAGCCTCCGTCACACCAACCCCACATCTGCCCCCGCCGTGGGGCCGGGGATTTGTCTTTGCAGTGGAAGACCTGGAGCGCAACGACGGCTCGGCGGAAAAGCCGTACTTCATGTCCCAGAACCTGAGGAAGCTGCTCAAGAAGACCAACAAAGGCCAGCCCGACGCGTAGCGCCCGTCCCGCGTGGAATTCGCCTCTGCGGACCTTGGGCAGCGCGGGCGGATTGGTAAAATGCAGATTTTTGATGACTCGGCCTTAAATCCTTGCGCTGGTAACGACGACGAGCTTGTCACCGCTAAGGAGCCGCGGCGCCCCGTGCCAGTGCCGCTCCTGGGGCAAATCCCAGTTCCCGAGGGTCAGCGGCTCCAGAGCGAGTTGGATTGTGTTTGATCCCGTTTTGGTCCTGGTGAGCCCTTCTCGGGTGGCTTTCCTCGGGGATCCGAGCGGATCCGGGCGCGGGAAGGAGCCGCGAGGTTCAGGCAGCTCCTGGTGGGGCGTTTTCCTCGTGCCTCCCCTAAAAGTGGAATTGTGGCTGTGCATTCCTGCCCCCAGAGAGCTGGGACGGGCTGGCATCGCTTCCATCCCTCGCTGCCCTTTGCCGACACCTGAGGGCCCTGGTTTGGGCCCTAATTAATTAATTATTTTAAGAATAAGCTAATTTGTGCTTTTGTAGCCACTCCCGAGGGGTGAAGGTGGAGGGGAACGAGGGGGCTGTGAGCAGAATTTGGGTTTGAGGCTCTGTCCAGCTCTTGCATCTCTTGAGGACCTGAGGAATCCACAGATTCCTCCCCAAAACGTGCATCTGGCTCCCCAAATTTGTCAGTTCAGGGCAAAGCCCTTCAGCTTCCCAAGTAATTCACTCGCATCAGGGGTTTTGGGACCCCCCCCCAGGACATGGGGAAGGGGCATGGATGGACCTGGAGGGATTTTGGTTTCATTCCAGGTGATTTTGGCAAAGCCGTGGCAGCCAACGCCGGCCTCCAGCCAGGAGGGGGAAAAAGGGATTTTTTTTTTTTTTTTTTTTTTTTTGGTGTGGAAAACGGGTCAATTAACTCTAAAATGTAACTAACTCAAACCTAAAATGTAACAGAATTAACCCTCAGACCCGCTGCAGCCACAGGAGCAGGACCACCACCAACAATTGGGCTTTTTTGGGGGCTCATTTGTTAAAAAATGATTTTAAAATGCTCTGAGGCTTTGGGGGACAATTCCCATCTCCCACAGGCTGGGGGGATCCCACCTTTCCCCCTCCCAGTGCTCACCTGGGATCCCTCCAGGCACTGAGGGATCCCTTTGGCTTTTTTTTATCCCAATTCCCCTTTAGGTTTTTGTATCGTCCAGGGGAACGTTTCTATGGCATTATCCAATCTTTTGGTGGGGGGCTTTTGTATATTTTGCTTTTCCAGGATGTTTTTGGTTGTGGTTATTTGGAGCTTTTCCAGTGAATTTCTGGGGGCACGTTTTAGTTTCTCTGACGCCGCCGGGCAGAGCTTCCCTAGCTGGAATCAAACACTCTGATTTCTCTAATTTTTCTTTTTAAAATTCCCTAAATGCTCACTTTTCCCCCTCGTTTTTCAGCGCAGCTGATCAATGGGCAGTGGAGGAGTGCAAGGGAAAATTGAAGCCAAAAAAAATGAAGGAAAAGGTAAAACTAGAAAGGTGAAAAGGGAAAGACAGAGAAATGAAGGGAAAGGTAAAAACAAAGCTGAAAAAGTAACAGTAAAGCTCCACAGAAAAGATCAAATTAATCTAAAAAGAGGCAAATCCTCCTTGTTTGGGATAAGTGGGAATAATCCAGGGAATAATCACCAGACCTTGTTCCACTTACAGCCATTCCAGCACCTCCAGCACGTGTCCTGCAGCTCCTGATGCTCGTTCTGGATAATTCAGTTTTCTTCCCTCCCTGTGCAGGTTTCAGGGTGGATTTGGTTTTATATGTTCGTGTTGGGGGCCGAATTCTCCCTCACTCCTCAATTTTTAGCCGTTTTCCTCCTAAATCCTGACCCTTTGGGTGTGGGAACCCTGTGGGAAGCAGCTGAGGAGTGGCAGGAACTGGGTTTATTTGCTCCAAAAGGCAAAGGACAGCAGGAATTTGGAAGGCTGGAAGGAGGAGTGGTGAAGGAGAGAAGAAATTTGGGAAAATGTGCTCCTGGGGAAGCCGGGCTGGCTCGGCTGCCTCCCAGCAGCACAGGATTTGAGGAGAATTCAGGATTTTTATTGCAAATAAACCCAAGTGGCTTTTTAGAGGTGATGGGGAGCAGTGAGGGAAATATTCTTGTAAATTAGGGGTTTTTTTTGGAAAACTCAGAGCAAGGGCAGCTGTCTGGGGGAATTTGGTGTCTGGAAAAGCTTCACTCCAATACTGGGTTCCTGCTTCCAGGATAAAACTCTGTGTTCGAGGCATTAAATGATGGAATTTAGGAATAACAGCGCTTTTTTCTCCTGTCTAGAAATGCGGCTTGTGTCCCTACAAACGCCATGGTTCTGTGGGCAAAGAAAACAACCCTAAATCCTAAAAAAAAAAAAAAAAAAAAAAAATTGCTAAACGTGCAGGGGTGATGTTTTACAGGAAAATGCTCATTTTTCGTGTGTTTTTGAGGCATTAAGGGTGCTGTGACACTCCGGAGTCTCTGCGCGGTTCCGACAATAAAAAAGTGCCTGTTTGGACCTCGTTCTGCTGTGTGGCATCACAGGGCTGACACCAATTCCACCACGTTTCACCCCAAAACGACCGTTTAAGTCGGGGGAGGGGGTCACTGATTTTGGGGAGTTTTGGCTGGATCTGAGTAATTTTCCAGCAATCCCTGAGGGTCTCCGAGAGGGGATGTTAAAAAGCAAAGTGCTCCTTCAGACACCTATTCAATGGTGTGTCCCTGGTCACCAAAAGCAGAAGGTGTTTTTGTGGTCAAATGCCTCCAAAATGACATCTTTGAGCTTGTTCCCCTCAAAAATTCAATGGTTTTGAGGTCAAGTCACTGAAAAATCTGCATTTTTGAGGTCAAGCCCCTTCAAAAAAGGAGGTTTTGAGGACAAACCCTTTCTAAAAAGGAGGTTTTGAGGCCCAACCCCTTCCAAATAAGGTGGTTTTGAGGTCAACCCCCTCCAAATAAGGTGATTTTGAGGTTGTCGCCCTCGTAAAAAGGCGATTTTGACACCAAACCCCTCCAAAAAAAGGCACTTTGAGGTCAAAGCTTTTCACTCCTTGTCAGAGAAGGATATTCCCGGTATAACCTGGCTGGGCTCAGGTGTTTCGGGGGGTTCGTGCGGTCCTGTCTCCTCCGGGAGGTCGCCCCGGGCCGTCGCTCCCCTCACGGCGTCCCCTCAGCCCGCGCCCCCCCGGCCCGTTCCCGCCATCGCTCCCGGCCCCGCCCCTCCCGCCCCACCCTCCCTCCTCCTTCTCCCATTGGTCTTCCCCCTTGTCCATCACGTCCTACCGGCCCACCCCATTGGCCCGCGCCCGCCCCCACGCCCGTCCCCCTCTCCTCCCCGCCCCCATGTCCATCACCCTCCCTCCGCCCTCTCCGATTCGCTCTGCCCCCTGTCCATCACTTTCCCTCCGCGCCCTCCAATTGGCCCGCGCCGGCCGCGCTTCCCCCGTGGTCCCGCCCCGCCGGCGCGCGCGCGCGCGCCCCCCGCCGGCGGCGGCGGCCCCGCCCCCCCCCCCCCCCCCCCGCCGCAGTCCCGGCGCCGCCGCTCCGGCCCCGCTCCCGCCCCGCTCCGGCCCCGCCGCGCCCGCTCCGGCCCCGCTCCGGCCCTTCCCGGGCCCCTCCCGGCCGGGCCGGGCCGGGCCACCCCAGCGAAAGCACCGGTGAGGAGCCGTCCCCACGCCGCGCTGAGGAGCGGGGGGGAAGCGGGGGGGGGAAGCCGCGCTGCACCGAGCCGGCCGGACCGGACCGGGGCGGTGCTGGGGCGGGAGGAGCCGGTGTGAGGTTTGTGTGTGGGGGGGGGTGTGAAGCGGGGGGGCGGCGGCGGGACGTGGTGACCCGGCCCCCCCGTGTCCCCTCCCTCCCGCCCTGCCCATTGTGTGCAGACAAAATGGCGGCGGTGAGTGAGGGGAGGGTGGGGGGGGCGGCCGGGTCCCCTCACGGATCCCCTCAGCAGCGCCCTGAGGGCCGGGCGGGGATGGAGCCGCCGCCGAGGGGAACGCGGGTGTCTTACGGTGCTGCCCCGGTCTCTCCTCTCATTTCTGGCCGGCGTCGCTTTGTTCGCGCCGCGTTTGCAAATGGCGGCAGCGCCCGGCGGCCCCCGCGCCCCCTCCTCAGCTCCCCGCGCCCCTCCTCAGCTCCCCGCGCCCCTTCCTCACTCCCCGCGTCCCCTCCTCACCTCCCCGCGTCCCCTCCTCAGCTCCCCGCGTCCCCTCCTCACCTTCCCTCTCCCCGCGCCCCCTCCTCAGCTCCCCGTTCCCCCTCCTCAGCTCCCCGTTCCCCCTCCTCAGCTCCCCGCGCCCCTTCCTCACCTTCCCTCTCCCCCTCCTCACCTCCCCGCGTCCCCTTCTCAGCTCCCCGCGCCCCCTCCTCACCTCCCCGCGCCCCCTCCTCAGCTCCCCGTTCCCCCTCCTCACCTTCCCTCTCCCCGCGTCCCCTCCTCAGCTCCCCGCGCCCCTTCCTCACCTCCCCGCGCCCCTTCCTCACCATCCCTCTCCCCGCGCCCCCTCCTCATCTTCGCCCCGCACTGCAGATTCTGAGGGGGCCCCGCTCCTTTCCCGACCCCCTCAGCCGCCCCCTGGGTGGGATGTTCGGGGGGGGCATCGTGGAGGAGGTTGGATCATCCCCCCTTGAAGGGATTTCAAACCCCTCTTCCCGCCTCATCCCAAGCTGGGAATTGCAGTGGGATCGTTCTGTTTTAGGGGGATTTTAGCCCTTTTCCCTGCTCAGGAGTAGGATTCTCCTCTCACTCCTCAGCTTTTCGCCATCCCTGACCCTGCTTCCCGCTGCTCCAGCCCCGTTATCCCGTGGCCGCTCTGTTTCGGGAGGGTTTTAGAGGAAAAGAGAGATCCAGCACCCCCTTCCCACCAGCTTTGTGTCCCCATTCCCTCCGGGATTCCCGCTGGGATCCACGATCCCGCGGTTCCTGGGCTGCTCCCTGTGAGGGCTATGCTGTTCTGGCTCCTCACCCATCCCGGGCAGGTGCCAGAACTCGGATAAAAGCCAGCAATTCTTTCTTAAAACCTTGAGCCCCAAGCGTGGCTTCGCCTGTGCTTTCCCACGTTTAGGGCAGAAATTCCAGCATTTTACGTCCTTTGGTTGTTTTTCCCTCCATCCTCCCAAAAACACCTTCGGGAGAGTCGCTCCTTCCCTTGGGATGCTCGATGGGAGTGTGGGGAAGTTTGGTGAATTCTTGTGGGGGGGGTGAGGCCGAAACCAGGTGATACTCCAGAGTTTGTCCCATTTCCGAGGGCAGGGATTGTTTTTGTTGGGGTTGGGCTCCTGGTTGAACTGAATCTGTGGTTTTTCTCCTCAAGAGACACAGATCTGGTGGTGCTGCAGCATCAGGTCCCAGATTTCTCCCTCCAAAAATCCCAGGAGAGGGATGGATAACGGGAGGCTCTCTGGCTGTTGTGATTCTGACTGTGGGAACAGTTGGGTGGGATTTCAAGCCTTTCCTTATCCAGCCTGAGGGAAACTGAGGGAATTTTAAGGAAAATAACGGGGCCTTCAGGGCCCAGCCCGGAGCAGAAGGCACCGGGAGATGCCATGTGGCTCCTTGGAAATGATTCTCTCTCCTCAGCCGGCACCGGTCGGGGCTTAATTACAATTAAATCCAGATTTATGGCACTGTTACATCGTCCTGTGAATGGACTGGCAGGATTGGAATCAGAGGGGTTTCCTTGAATGGAATTGTGTGTCCATGCAGCAGCTCGAGGGAATGAATTTTCCTGGTTTTTATCCTAAAAATGTGAGCCCCAGCTCTGGGTGAGCTTGGAACAAATTGGAACAGAAAACAAATTGGAACAAAAGGCTCCGCTGCCCCAGCTGGGGGCGGTTCCCACAAAAAGCCAAGAATTTGGTGTCACTTGGGCTGAATCTGTTGAATTCCAGGACTTTTGAGCACTGGGTTCCCACCTGGATTTCCCAGGGCGGCTGCTTCAGTGTGGAGAGGGGAGTTGTGTCTGCTTTGGAGAGGGGAGCAGGAGCTTTGGAAAAGTCCCATTTCCTGGGACAACCTCTTGGGAATAAAAGGGAGTAAGGATTAGATGCTCTGTGGTCCTCCATTGTCAGTCTGCAGGGTGTAAGTCCTCGGGAGCGGAAAGCTGGGCTCTGCCTAACGAGTTGGGATCTGTCTAATTGCTGTTCCTGCTCCCAGCTCCCGCTGCTCCAGCGTGTGCCCCAGGCTCCGGCTGCTCTGGCTCACCCCGCTCTCTGTCGCTTTCAGATCCCGGCGCGCCGCGGTGCCGCGACACTCTGCTCGCCGGAACAATCCAAATAAACGCCTCCGAAACCTTCAGGCAGGCAGCAGAAAACAAAAATGGTAAAAAGGGACGGCTGGGTTGGCGGCCATGGGGTGAATACCCGCCTCCCCGGCGTTCCCTAAACATTCCCAAATATTCCTGCCCTGGCAGCGCCCAATGCGGATCTTTGTGAACGACGACCGGCACGTGATGGCCAAGCACTCGGCCGTGTACCCCACGCAGGAGGAGCTGGAGGCCGTGCAGAACATGGTGTCCCACACGGAGCGGGCGCTCAAAGCCGTCTCCGACTGGATTGACGAGCAGGAGAAAGTCAGCGGGGAGCAGCCGGAGACCGAGTCCATGGAGACGGCGGCCGAGGAGGAGAACAAGGAAGGAGGGTGAGGAGCGAAGCTGCTGGTGGGACCGTCCCGATTTAGATCCCTAAAATTCGCTTAGCTCCCTAAAAACCCACCCGTGCTGGTGGAAAAGTTGTCTTCCCTGGCTGGGGACCTGAGGGGAAGCAGCCAAGGCTCCGGGTTGATCCTCACGGATCCATCCCTCCGGTTGGGTGGGGCGTCACTGGGCCGTGAATTCGCCGTCGTGACCCTGTGCCGTGTTTTTCCAGGGATCAGAAAGCCACGGAGCAGCTGACGAGGACCCTGCGGGGCGTGATGCGCGTGGGGCTCGTGGCCAAAGGCCTCCTGCTGAAGGGAGACCTGGACCTGGAGCTGGTCCTGCTGTGCAAAGACAAACCCACGGCCAAGCTCCTGGAGAAAGTCGCCGATAATCTGGGAGTGCAGCTGGCGGTGAGCGGAGCCGCCGGGGAAACTTCCTTTGGGATGGTTCTGGTCTCCCTGTTCTGGCTTGGGAGTGCCATTTCCAGAGGCCCGGGGTGGCGTTCTTTGGGATTGCTAAATGAACTTGTCCTCGTTAATTGTGGAATGGTTTGGGTTGGAAGGCACCTTGGAGCTCATCCTCTTCATGGGCAGGGACACCTTCCACAGGCTGAGTCGCCACAAACCCTGTCCAGCCTGGCCTTGGGCACTTCCAGGGATCCAGGGGCAGTCACAGCTTCTCTGGGAATTCTGTTCCAGCCCCTCCCTGCCCTCACAGGCAGGAATGCCTTCCCAAAATCCATCTAAATCCCCCCTTTTCCAGGGCGAAGCCGTGCTCTCTGTTCCTGTCCCTCCATGCCTTGTCCCTCTCCAGCTCTCCTGGAGCCCCTTTAGGCCCCCCCAGAGCCTTCCCTGCTCCAGGAGAACATTCCCAGAGCAGAGGGGGCTCCAGGATTACGGAATCATGGACTGGTTTGGGTTGGAAGGGACCTCAAAACCCATCTCACTCCAGCCCATCTCCCCCCCAACGTTGCAGGCGATCACCGAGGACAAGTACGAGATCATCCAGTCGGTGGGAGACGCCGCCATCGTCATCAAGAACACCAAGGAGCCCCCGCTGAGCCTGACCATCCACCTGACGTCGCCCGTGGTCAGGGAGGAGCTGGAGAAGCAGCTGGCCGGAGGTACGGCCGGCCGGCGCCCGGCGTCCCGCGGCTAACCACCGGGAAAGTGCTCTTCAGCTTCAGCCGGAGCCGTGGCAGCTCTTCCTGGCCAAATCCTAACCAAATTCCTTCATTGCGCCAACCTCGCTGAGATATCCCGGTTGTGGTTTACCCGGACCGAGCCTCCGAAGCTGAGGAGCACCTTTCACGCGGGATTTTGCTCTATTTTTTTTTTTTATTATTTTTAAGTATTATTATTTTATCCTTTCTTTTGGTTCCACTTGGGCCTTTAGTTCACTAATTCATCATCTCGTTGTATTACTCGTGGTTTGTCCCCCGGCCATGTCAGTGCAGTGACATGAAAATAGAAACCAGATTTGTTTAAGAAACCCAAAAAAAAAACCCCTCTTGAAGGCTTCTTGTCCGAGGAGTTGCATGTCCATGAACCGGGATGTTCCGGGATGTTCCCCGGTGTGTGTTGCAGCAGAACACCGGGTGCTCGGGGCTCCTCCCGTGGCTCTTGCGGCACCCCAGGTTCAGAATTCCGGAAAGCGATGCAGAGTTTTGGATAAAGTTAGCTTCTCCAAATTCCCTTTGGAATCAGAATTCCAGCAGCTGCTGGTTGTCGCTCCAATTCCGATGGGCTCCGTAGGGCCGGCGGTTCCCCCGCTCCGCACTAGCCTTATCTAAAACCCTGATCTCGAGCAATTTTGGGCGACTTCAGGCCCTTCCTCAGTTTTGCTGCAGCACAAACCGGGACCTCTTTGTGCTCTTGATTGTTGATCTCTGGTGTTGATCTCTGACCTCGTCTCCGAGCCTTCTAGTTTGTCGATTTTAGGGACGCTGGACCTTTGACCAACAGGACGTTCTCTGTCGCGGGCCGGGGCCGGGGCAGCCATCCTTCCGGGCGGAGGGTTCCCTGGATCCTCTCCGAGCCTCGCCCTTCCCTCCTCCCCACGCCCTGCGCTCCAGCTGCGGAGCCGGGCTCTCACCCCCTCAAATTTCCCCATCGCCGGCCTCGCCGCCGCCTCTCCATCCATCCAGGATTTATTTCTGTGCCCTCCACCGAGCCTCACGCCCGGTCTCCTCCTCCTCCTCCTCTTCCTCCTCGTCCTTCTCCCAGCGCACATTCCAGTCCATCCCTCCCTGGGAGTTGAGCTTCCCCTGCGTCCAGGCGAGGCCGCGCGGCGGCAGCGCCGCAGCCCCTTCCCTCCCGCTCCCAGCATCCCGGCAGGATTTTTTGGGAGCCTCAGCTGCCCGTTAGGATGCTGCCTCATCCCCCTCGGCCCGACAGAAGCCCCTTGGTCAAACCGTGCCTTGTCTTCTTATTCCATCCACGACTAGAAACGCTCTCAGTCACCGACTCCCCGGACGTTCTGGACAGGCAGAAATGCCTTGCTGCCTTGGCGTCTCTGCGCCACGCCAAGTGGTTCCAGGTTTGCATTTTGTTCTTATATTTATCTTTAAGTAGAAGCGTTGGTAAACTCTCTTAAGGGGCTGAGTGTTTTTTTTTTTGGAGTTGGAGTTTCAAGTGGCCGCTGGCCGCTCAGAGGTGCCGGACTGTGGGCGCTGGAGTGACTTAGGAGCCTTTGTACGGAGCAGCCGCGGAGCTGCCGCTTTGTGTGAGGAGTAACGTCCCCTCGGCCAAGACCTTGGTTAAGACCTTGGCCAACCCCTTGGCCAACACCTTAGCTAAGACCTTGGCCAACCCCTTGGCCAACCCCTTGGCTGAGCCCTTAGCTAAGACCTTGGCCAACTCCTTGGCCAACTCCTTGGCTAAGGCCTTGGCCAACCCCTTGGCTAGGACCTTGGCTAAGACTCTGGCCAAGGCTCGGCTGTCGCGGCGCGGCTCCGGGCGCGGGCCCAGGCTCCGGCTTTCCCCTCGGCAAAGCAGCACCTGGAGGGAGCGTCGGCGGCGCGGGCGGGCGCTCGGTGAACCCCTGTCTGGTTTGGTTCCGCTTCCAGGCCAGGGCCAACGGGCTGAAGTCGTGCGTCATCGTGATCCGGGTGCTGCGGGACCTGTGCACGCGCGTTCCCACCTGGGCCCCGCTCAGAGGATGGGTAAATTCCCCTTTTCCCATTCCGGGGGGTGGCGGCGTTTCTCCCGATCCAGCTCTGCTCTTTCCCAAGGTTCCGGGCACGTCCCCTTTCCCAGGTTGGGGATTTCTGTGGATGAGTGACACGAGTGAAATGTCTGTGGTGCACGGGGGTTTATCACTCATCAGCTGATCTTGCTAATTATGAACTCACAGTGTTGGCAAATTGGTAATGAACAATCAGCTCGCCTTGATACTGAATTGCTTTGTCAATGATCAGCTCAGGTTGTTAATTACTGAATTGCCTTATCAGTTATCAACTCATCTTACTATCGAGTTGTTTTATCGATTAGTATATCATGTTATTATCAAAACATGTTCTCAGCTGTCAAATCACATTTTTGTCGGTGTTATCAGCTGTCACGTCTTGTTACGATCAAATTGTTTTATCAGTTATCAAACCGCATCATTATCATTATTATTGTTCAAGTCATGTTATCATAAAATATTAAGTATCAAATTGTGTTATTTTAAAATATTTTATCTAAAAGGTTTATCAATTATCAATTCATTTTATCAGTTATCAAACCACGCTGTCCTCAAATACCATCATCAGTTTTCTTTATCAATTAACTAATGGTTTTATCAGTTATCAAACAATTTAATCTTATCAAATCACATCATCAGCTTGTTTTATTAATTACCAATCACACTGTTATCAAACTGTTTTATCCATTCACGACTTCCACAGCCTGGCTCCTCTCCTCCTTTGGGCACCAGAAGCTGCTTCCAGATGGGTCCCTTCCCTGGAGTCCTTTCTTGGATCCCTTCCCAGGGATCCCATTTCCCGGACTGTTCCTGGGGTCCCTCTCCCAGGATCCCTTTTGGAGTAGATTCCAGGGGATCCCTTTGCCAGGATCTCTTTTTTGGGGCCCTTCTCCCAGATCCCCTTCCCAGGGTTCCTCTCCAGGATCCCTTTTCCAGGGGTTCATTTCCTGGGATCCCTTTTCCAGGGTCCCTCTCCAGGATCCCTTTTCCAGGTCCCCTTTCCAGGGGTTCATTTCCTGGGCTCCTTTTTCCAGGGTCTCTCTCCAGGATCCCTCTTCCAGGGCCCCTTCCCAGGGGTCCATTTCGTGGGATCCCTTTTCCAGGGTCCCTCTCCAGGCTCCTTTTTCCAGGGTCCCTCTCTGGGATCCCTTTCCCAGGCCCCTCTCCAGGATCCCTTTTCCAGGGTTCCTCTCCAGGATCCCTTTCCCAGGGTTCATTTCCAGGGTCCCTCTCCAGGATCCTTTTTCCAAGGTCCCTCTCCAGGATCCCATTTCCAGGGTCCCTCTCCAGGATCCTTTTTCCCAGGCCCCTCTCCAGGCTCCCTTTTCCCAGGGGTTCATTTCCTGGGATCCCTTTTCCAGGGTCCCTCTCCGGGATCCCTTTCCCAGGTGCCTTTCCCAGGGGTTCATTTCCTGGGATTGTTTTTCCAAGGTCCCTCTCTGGGCTCCCTTTCCCAGGTCCCTCTCCGGGCTCCCTTTTCCCAGGGGTTCATTTTCTGGGATCCCTTTCCCAGGTCCCTCTCCAGGCTCCCTTTCCCAGGGGTTCATTTCCTGGGATCCCTTTCCCAGGTCCCTCTCCGGGATCCCTTTCCCAGGTCCCTCTCCGGGCTCCCTCTCCCCTCTCCCTGCCCTCACTCCCTCCTTCCCTTGCAGCCTCTGGAGCTGCTGTGTGAGAAGTCCATCGGGACGGCGAACCGGCCGATGGGCGCGGGCGAGGCGCTGCGCCGGGTGCTGGAGTGCCTGGCCTCGGGCATCGTCATGCCAGGTGAGCTCCGGCCAGGCGAGCGGAGCCGGGGGGTGCCGGCGGTCGGGAGCCCCTCGATCCCCCACGGGCACGCCGAGATTCCCGGCCCTGCCGTGCTCCCTGAGCCACCTCAGCCCCGTAGAGAATCTGGCCAGCGGAATTTGGCTCCCGGGGAGCGCCGTTCCCGCGGCCGAGCCCACAGAAATCCCGGCGAGCCGCACCTTCGGAGCTGCCCCAGGGAGCTTAGGGTAGAGACCCGGGATAATTCTCTGCATATCTTCCTTGTTTCCTGCCTTCAGATGGTTCTGGTATTTATGACCCTTGTGAAAAAGAAGCCACTGATGCTATTGGGCATCTAGACAGACAACAAAGGGAAGATATCACACAGAGTGCTCAGGTATAGTGTGACCTCCATCCGGCCCTTCCCAATCCCCGGCTCGCTCCGCTCCCGGCTCCCTCGGCCAGCATAGATTAGACCCGTGGTCACTCTGCACCGCGGTCACTCTGCACTGTGGTCACTCTGCACCGCGGTCACTCGGTGCCGTGGTCATTTGGCACCGTGGTCACTCGGCACTGTGGCCACGCGGTGCTGTGGTCACTTGGTGCCACGGTCACTCCACCAGTCCACCCATGTGGGCCCCATAGTTTGGCCACCCAGAGCAAAGAATCAGGTGTTGAGCAGTGAATTGTCCCGACGCCCATTTTTGGGTGAAAGTCCCCAAAATCAATGGGAGAGCCCCGCTGAGGATGGATCGGTGCAGGGGGGCTGTGTGGGCTGTGAGCAGGGCGGGGGTCTCCGGCAGCTCCCGGTGACCCCCACTCCTGTCCCCAGCACGCGCTGCGGCTCGCCGCCTTCGGCCAGCTCCACAAGGTCCTGGGCATGGATCCCCTGCCCTCCAAAATGCCCAAGAAACCAAAGAACGAGAACCCAGTCGATTATACTGGTACGTACTGGGAGGGGACAGCCCCGCATCCCATCCCGAGGATTTGGGTGGAAAACGGGGGATTTAGGGAGTGCCTGTGCTCGTTCCTGCAGTTCAGATCCCGCCCAGCACCACGTACGCCGTGACCCCCATGAAGCGGCCGATGGAGGAGGACGGGGAGGAGAAATCCCCCAGCAAAAAGAAAAAGAAGATTCAGAAAAAAGGTATTGAGTTAACGAGAGGTAGGTACGGCCTGGGGGGAAATGGGGGGGAAAGTGGGGGTGCAGATGGTGCTCAGTGCAGGACTGGGGGCTTGGGGGGGCTGTAGGTAGGGGGCACGGGGTGTGGGGAGGGATAAAATAACTTAAAAGTGGGAGATTTGTGAGATTTGTGCTGGACAGAATTTACACCGTGGAGGAAAAGGTCAGGACTTGTCTGGGAGTTGGAAAAGACTGATGGGAAAGACCAGCCAGCTGGTCTGGAATTGGAAAAGATCAATGGGGACTGGTCTGGAATTGGGAAAGGTCAATGGGGAGTGGTCTGGGATGAGAAAAGACCAGTGGGAACTGATCTGAAAAGAGAAAAGACCAGTTGGGACTGGTCTGAAATCAGAAAATACTGGTTGAGACTGGTCTAAAATGGGAAAAGACTGGTCAGAACTGATTTGCAATTGGGAAGTACTGGTGGGAACTGGTCTGGAATGGGAACAGACCCATGGAAACTGGTCTGGAATTAGCAAACACCCATCAGGACTGGCCTGAAATGAGAAAATACCAATTAGAACTGGCCCCAAACTGGAGAATACTGGTCTGGAATCAGTTTTGCTGCTTCGAAGGAGCAGCCGAACACCCACAAACTCTCGGTGTTGGTTTTTCCCCCGTGCAGAGGAAAAGCTGGAGCCTCCACAGGCCATGAACGCGCTGATGAAGCTGAACCAGCTCAAACCAGGGCTCCAGTACAAACTGGTGTCCCAGACCGGCCCCGTGCACGCTCCCATCTTCACCATGTCCGTGGAGATCGACGGCAGCACCTTCGAGGCCTCGGGGCCGTCCAAGAAAACGGCGAAGCTTCACGTGGCTGTGAAGGTGAGCGTGGGAGTGGGAGTGGGAGTGGGAAAACCGCCAGAACCTCCAGGATGGGATGGGAGCACCACCAGGAGCTCCCAGCCTTGAGTGTGCCCAGGAGCACCCGCAGGATTCGGGAGTGCCGAGTCCTGGAGCAGCTTCCTGGGGTGTTTTCCAAGTGGGTGGTGCTGGAGCTTGGCTCCTGACCTCCCTGCTGCCCTCCAGGTGCTGCAGGACATGGGTTTGCCCACCGGAGTGGAAGGCAAGGACTCCGGGAAGGGCGACGAGTCGGCGGAGGAGACGGAGACGAAGCCGGTGGTGGTGGCTCCTCCGCCCGTGGTGGAAACGGTGTCGACGCCCACGGCAGCCTCACCCCCCTCGGATCAGACCCCTGAGGTGGGTGGGGGGACACGGCGGGGGCACGTGGCACCGTGGGTCGCTCCTGGCTAAAACAGGAGGTGGCTCCTCAGGTGTTCTTCCCGAAAAAGTTGGGAAGCAGCTCCGTGTGTGCTGGGGACGTTTTTGGGGCTCACCCAGCCTTTCTCCACCCTCAGAACGTGAAGCAGCAGGGACCAATCCTGACAAAGCACGGGAAGAACCCGGTGATGGAGCTGAACGAGAAGCGGCGCGGGCTCAAGTACGAGCTGATCTCAGAGACGGGCGGCAGCCACGACAAGCGCTTTGTCATGGAGGTGAGGGGACACGGGGCCTCCTGCCCTTCCCAGCAGCTCCAATCCAGAGCTCCTCGGGTGGGAAAAGGGCTTGGAAAGCCACCTCATCCCCTTGCTAAGAGTTTAAATCATCAAATCCAAGAGGTTTGGCTTGGAGAAACTTAAAACTCATTAATGGGCAGGGACAGCCTGTGACACTTCCAGCTCTGGGATTCCCTGTAGGTCTCCCATCTTTTCCTGCCCTTTCCCACTCCAATTTGTGGTTCCATCTCTTTCCAAGGTGGAGGTGGACGGGCAGAAGTTCCAAGGCGCCGGCTCAAACAAGAAGGTGGCCAAAGCCTACGCGGCGCTGGCCGCGCTGGAGAAGCTGTTCCCGGATGCTCCCGTTGCCATTGAGCAGAACAAGAAGAAAAGAGCTCCCGTTCCAGCCAGGGGTGGCCCCAAATTCCCAGTAAAAGTGAGTGAAATCCCCAATCCCACAGCTCTGGAATGGGAAAAGAGTGATGGGAGCTGGTTTGGAGTGGGAAAAGACCGATGGGAACCAGGCCAAGATCAGAAAATACGGATCAGGACTGGCCTAAAACAGGAAAAGACTGATGGGAACTGGTCTGGAATGGGAAAAGACCAATGGGGACTGGTCTGGAATGGGAAAAGACCAATGGGAACTGGTCTGGAATGGGAGAAGACCAATGGGAACTGGTCTGAAATTGGAAAAGATCAATGGGAACTGGTCTGGAATGGGAAAAGACCTGGGGTCTAACTCTGGGGTGTAACTCACTGGCCATTTGATCTGGGTTTTGATCCTTTTTTGGGAATGGGAGCAGAGCAAACAGTTCGGAAGCACAAAACCCGTAAGGTTTTGCAGCAAAACCCTCTGGCTTTGGAGGTGCCTGAATTTGGGGCCCACCTCAGCGGCTCTTCTTCCGGGGAAGCGGCGTCCTGGGGCTCTGTTTTGGGAGGTTTTTGGGACATCCCTCACCCCCAGCTCCAAGTGACACCTCTGCCCCTTCTCCTTGTCCCCACAGCAGCACAACCCGGGCTTCGGCATGGGAGGGGGGCCCATGCACAACGAGGCCCCCCCGCCCCCCAACATGCGGGGCCGCGGCCGGGGCGGCAACATGCGGGGCCGGGGGAGAGGCCGGGGCGGCTTCGGCGGCAACCACGGCGGCTACATGAACACAGGTGAGGGCCAGCGGCACACCTGAGGGGGCTCAGACCCCCCCACCACCCCTGGCCATCAGCCTTCCTCCCCTGGTGTCACATCCATGGCACCTGGAGGTTCCGGAACTCTCCATAGGGGAACGACCCCACTCCGGCATTGTGGATGTGGCTCCTGGACGTTCCAGAGCCCCCCGAATCCCTGTGAGGGAACAAATCCCCCTCTGGTGTTGTGTCCATGGCTCCTGGGCATTCCAGAGCCCCCCAAATCCCTGTGAGGGAACAAATCCCCCTCTGGTGTTGTGTCCATGGCTCCTGGGCATTCCAGAGCCCCCCGAATCCCTGTGAGGGAACAAATCCCCCTCTGGTGTTGTGTCCATGTCAGTTGGATTTCCTGGAGCCCTCCATGGGGAGATGACCCCCCCAAATTCGGGACATTTCACCCTTGGAATCTCTGTTTATTCCAACGTTTCCTTCCTCTGCAGGGGCTGGGTACGGGAACTACGGCTACGGAGGGAATTCCGCCACTGCTGGCTACAGTAAGTCCCTTTTTCCACCCAAAATCCCAATGGGTGCTGGGGGACTGAAAATTTCCAGAAAAATATCTCAAGGGAGGGGTAGCTTTTTTCTTTTTTTTTATGGAAAGCAGTCCTTGGTTTTTAAGGAAACCAGAGCGTTTTCATCAATTTTGTCTTAGCTTCCAGCAAGGTTTTTCTTCTTACAAAATCCAAGCCTTTTAATAAATCCCAGAGATGAGGTCAGATTCCTCTGGGTCTTGGGAAGACTTTTCCACATGGATCTGGTCCAGCCCAGCCTTTTAAAGATGTGAAATTCCCCAATTTGCTGGAATGCTGGAATTTGTCACACACTGGGCTCTGGGAATTGTACCTGTGCTCCCCATCCCGATCCAATAAATATCCAGGCATTGGGGAATGTCTTGGATGCTTTGGGAAATCCATGGAGTCCTCGTTTGCCATGGAAACCATTTGCCATGTTTGCCATGGAAATGCTTCCTCAGAGTGCTGGAATCACCTGGAGAATTAAATATCCCCAAAATGAGGAATTGAGGGGAATTTTAGAATTTACTTGAGTTTCTGAATCCATCGAATTCCGAGCGTTTTGGTCCTCTATTCCTTGTGGTTTGGGTTTGAAAGTTGTCTTTGCTGGATTTGGTGGCACTGTGGTTCCCATCTTTGAGGTCCTTGCGTTAATTCCATAATTTAACCAAAAAAGAAGGAAAAGGAAACTCCAGGTTTAAACTAAGTGAGTCCAAGGGGTTCAGTGGATCCTTAAAATATTTGTAATAATAATTACCTCATTTTTTTTGAAAAAAAAACCAAAAAAACATTGTTGGAGGTCCTGACTCTTTATCCAGAGGACAGATCCCATCCTGGATGATCCAGAAATGGTCCCTAAGATCCCTCCCACCCCAGCCCCTCTCCCAGCTGGAAAAACCTCCCTTCCCAAGCCACCACGTGGTGCTGGATATTTCTATCCCTGAGCTCTGATTTGGGGAAAATCACAGCTAATCCTGTGTCGAGCATGGATGATTCGGAGTTACCCTTGGAATGTTGGGATAAAAGTGGAAAATCCGGGATTCTTGAGGTGGGAGAGCTCCACTTCCAGCTCTGCAGCCGAATCCCCACACTCCTTCCGGATCCAAACCCCAGGATTTTCCCTCTGGGATGGCCCAAGGCGGCTCTGCTCCAGCACACACAGGTTTTGCTCCAGCCCTGGAGATAAATTTATTCCAGAGCCTCATTCCCGCCGAGTGAATCCGGGATTTTCTGTGGGAGAGGAATAAAAACTTCACATGGAAAAGGAGGCATGGAAGAGAATGCACGAAACGAGCCCAGAATTAACGGATCCTGGAATTTAAAGCCTCCAGAAGCTTTTGGCAGCACAGCCAATTTCGGGGATTTGGGGGACCGCAGGATTTGGGGACGGAGCTGGGATTCACCTGGGATCAATCTGGGTGTTCCACACGGAGCTGCGGAAGTAAAGCATGTGGAATTTCACTCCTTGGCTCCTTTTTTACCAAATTCTGCCCCGTTTTGTTGCTGGCAGATCCCTCCCGATCCCACGGGGTTTTAGATTCCGGTGGCTTTTTTTCCCCTCAAAAATAAGTTTAGTTTTGGATGCTCCCAGTTTTCCGTGGAATGCAGGAATCAGGCAGGAAAAGAACCACTCAGAGTCTGGCTGTGGGACCCTGAAGAGATGGAATCAAACCCAGATGAACTCCGGATCCCAGATGGAATCACCCAAATCCCGGGAAGAGAAACGTGGATTCCTCAGTCCTGGAGCAGGATTCTCCCTCATTCCAGAGCATCTCTCACTCCGGGATGGTGTTTGGACTTTGTAGGGTTGAGGGAGGCCCAGGATTGATCCAGATGGGTCCTGCTGGAATCACAGGGATGGATCCAGATGGGAGATCTGCTGGAATCACAGGGATGGATCTGGATGGGTCCTGCTGGAATCACAGGGATGGATCTGGATGGGTCCTGCTGGAATCACAGGGATGGATCCAGATGGAAGATCCTGCTGGAATCACAGGGATGGATCAGTCCAGAGGGGAGATCCTGCTGGAATCACAGGGATGGATCTGGATGGGAGATCCTGCTGGAATCACAGGGATGGATCTGGATGGGAGATCCTGCTGGAATCACAGGGATGGATCCGGATGGATCCTGCTGGAATCACAAGGATGGATCCAGATGGGTCCTGCTGGAATCACAGGGATGGATCAGTCCAGAGGGGAGTTCCTGCTGGAATCACAGGGATGGATCCGGATGGGTCCTGCTGGAATCACAGGGATGGATCCGGATGGGAGATCTGCTGGAATCACAGGGATGGATCCGGATGGGGGGTCTGGATGGGAGTGGAACCACAGAGACAGACCCACACTGGGGGTCCCGCTGCACTTACGGGGATCCCGCCGGGGTCCCGGCGAGCCGAGGGTCTCCATCAGCTCCGGATCGCGCTCGGCCTCGCGGGACCTTCTCCCCCTGCGGAGGGGCTGAACCCCCCGGCAGCGCTGACCCTCCTTTCTCTATCCAGGCCAGTTCTACAGCAACGGCGGCCACTCCAACTCGGGGGGCGGCGGTGGCGGTGGTGGCGGCGGCGGCGGCTCCTCGGGCTACGGCTCCTACTACCAGGGCGGGGACGGCTACACGGCGCCCGCGCCGCCCAAGCACGGCGGCAAGAAGCAGCAGCACGGCGGCGGGCAGAAGGCCTCGTACGGCTCCGGCTACGCCAGCCACCAGGGCCAGCAGTCCTACGGGCAGGGCCAGTACGGCAGCTACGGCCCCGGGCAGGGCAAGCAGAAAGGCTACGGCCACGGCCAGGGCGGCTACTCCTACTCCAACTCCTACAACTCGCCCGGCGGCGGCTCCGACTACAACTACGAGAGTAAATACAGTGAGTGGAGAGGGGCAGGTTGTGGGTGGGAGAGGTTTGGAGTTGAGGGTTGAGGTTGGGTTTGATCCCAAAGGGCTTTTGGGTCAGAGCTGGTACAGGGTGGTCTCTGGAGCAGCTGGAGGTGACCCCTCTGTGGTGGGGCAGGCAGGAGGGAGCTCCTGGGGGTTCTTCTCACCCCTCCCAGGAGCTGCAAATAAAAGGAGGTTTGGGCTAAAAGAGGGATTTGGGGCAGGAGCTGGGATGAGTGACAGGGAGAGGGGACAGAGGGGGGGTTGCCCAGCCCTGGGCACATTCCTGGGGATAATCCATGGCTCAGAACGCCCTGGCTGGGTTGGATAAAGATCCCAAATCCTCCTGGAATTCTGAGGGGCTCTCAAGGGGGCTTGGCTTAGTTGAACCGAACACCCCGAGGGTGCTGGGGGTCCATGCCCACGTCCTCATCCCCGCTTTTTTCCCCATCCCCAGGTTACAGCGGCAACAGCGGCCGCGGCGGCGGCGGCAACAACTACTCCGGGGGCGGCTCCTACAACTCGGGCTCCCACGGGGGCTACGGGGGCTCCGGGGGCGGGGGCTCCTCGTACCAAGGTAAGGCAGGTCAGTATTGACACCCCCGCGCCCCCAGCTTTGGGGCCCTGCTCCAGCTCCACGGCGACCCTAATTCCTCCTCCTCCTCCTCCTCTTCCTCCCGCAGGCGGATACTCCTCCCAGTCCAACTACAACTCCCCGGGTTCCCAGAACTACAGCGGCCCCCCCAGCTCCTACCAGGCGTCCCAGGGCGGATACGGCAGGAACGAGCACAGCATGAGTTACCAGTACAGATAAACCCCCGTGTCCCGCCTCGCCGCCCCCGGGATCCTCCCGGTTTTATCTCCCTCCTCCCCCTCCCCTCACCCCGTTGCTCTGTGTGACCCGTCACCGGCGGCGCCCCGCGCCCGCCGCCCCTGGGCCTCTATTTAATGGGTCGTAGTTGCCACGACGACTTGGTCTAAATAGGATTATTATTATTATTTTGGGGTTTTTTTTTCTTTTTTTTTTTTTTGTTTTGTTTTGTTTTGTTTTGTTTTTTGGGGAAGTCAATCCATTTCTGGAGCCTTTTCCCAGGCCCCGGCTGGGGGACGGGCCCTCGTTGTTCTGCTTTTGTGAAGTGCGTTAAAAAGGAGCTTTTTTCGGTATTTTCTGGCTTTGGTGGTTTCAGTTTTTTTGGGGAAAGGGTGGGAGTGGGGGAGGGAGGTGTGGAGGAGGTGAATAAACCCAAAATTTGGGATGGTTTGGGCTCCTGATGCGTTGTTCTGCACCTCCAAACCCCCACACTGGGAGGATTCTCATAAAAAAACCCATAAATTCCGAGTATTTGTCCTTTACACCCCTTAAGTGCAGAGTACTGGGGTTGAACTGGTGCCAAACTGGGGCTGAGCTGGGGCCAAACTTGAGATGAACTGGGACTAAACTGGGGCCAAACTTGAGCTGAACTGGGGCTAAACTGGGGCTGAGCTGGGGCCAAACTTGAGCTGAACTGGGGGTACTCTGGGGCCAAACTGGGGTTGACCCAGGGTTGAACTGGAGCCTCGTGGCTCCTTTGGATGAACCTCTTGCCGGTGGTTCTGGATCATTCCGTGCCGGAGCCGGACCTCGGCAAACACCGGGAGCGGTGCTTGGAATGCGGCACATCCCGGGAAGCACCGGGAACGGCGCCTGGAGCGGGGCACGGCCTGGCAAACACCGGGAATGCTGCCCAGAGCGAGGCACATCCCAGCGCCAGGGCCCCTTCCCCACCCGGATCTGTCGGGATGACGGCACCGGCACAGACGAGGCTCCAGGCCTTTTATTAAAAACATTGGATATAAGTTAAGGCGGCGCAGCAGATCCCAGATCCGGGCGGATCCCGGCCCCGGGGGATCCTCGGTAGCCGAACGACGGCGCCGTGAATGGATGGAGCAGCTGCTCCGTGGCTCAGAGGGACAGGAACGTCCGTGGGGGGACCTCGAGGCTCAGCGGCTGCTCTGGAGACAGCACCAGCGGATCCCAGTTACAGCCAGCGGATCCCAGTTACAGACAGGGGATCACAGTGACACTGAGAGATCCCAGTTACAGCCAGGGGATCCCAGTTACAGCCAGGGGATCCCAGTTACAGCCAGCGGATCCCAGTTACAGCCAGCAGATCCCAGTTACAGCCAGCAGATCCCAGTTACAGACAGGGGATCACAGTGACAGTCAGTGGTTCACAGTTACAGTCTGGATCCCAGTTACAGTCAGTGGATCCCGGTGACACCAGCAGATTCCAATGACACTGGGAGATCCCAGTGACACCAGTGGATCCCAGCTGCAGTCAGTGGATCCCAGTGAAACCAAGAGATCCTGGTGACACCAGTGGATCCCAGTGACACCAGAGGATCCCGGTGACACCAAGAGATCCCGGTGACGCCAGTGGATCCCAGTGACAGTCAGTGGATCCCGGTGACACCAGTGGATCCCAGTGACACCAGTGGACCCCAGTGACACCAGTGGATCCCGGTGACGCCAGTGGATCCCGGTGACAGTCAGAGGAAAGGGAACAGCGGCGGAAAGGAACGCCGGCCAGCTCCCGGCGCGTCCCCGCCCTAGGGACACTTGTCGGACGCGTTGCGGAAGTGCGGCCACACCCGGAGCAGCTCCTGGGGCCCGTAGTGGTGCACCATGACCAGCCGCGAGAAGCGGCACCGGTCGTAATCCAGCCGGTACATGGTGAAGGCGCCGGGCGGCGGGTCGGTGACGGCCACGCCCAGGGCGTGCAGGCAGATCCCCACGAAGGCGTCCTCCATGTTGATGACCGGCAGCGTCTGCGCCACGCCGAAGACGCGCAGCGCCAGGTCCCCCGAGAGCACGTAGGCCGGCCCGCCGCAGTAGGGCGGGTAGGTGTCGTTGGGGTACACCTCGCGCGGCACGAACCACTTGTAGGCGCGGTTCCGCAGCGGCCCCGTCCAGCGGTACACGTAGCCCGTCAGGAAGTCGCTCCTGGGCGGCCGCAGCAGCCCCGCCAGGTACTCCAGGTTGAGGAAGACGTCGTGGTCGGCCTTCATCACGTAGCTGGCGTTGGGGCAGAAGCGGCTCACCCACTCCAAGCCCATCAGCGTCTTGAGCGTCAGGTTGTTGTAGGTGTCCAGGAAGTCTTGCTGCAGCAGGTCCCCGTGCAGCGCGTCCTCCTCCTGCAGCACGGGGCGCAGCTCGGCGCTGAAGACGGGGTGCAGGCCCAGCAGGAAGAGCCGCAGCACCGACAGCCCCGGCACGGCGCTCTCGTCGCCCCACGTGCGGCGCACGGCGTCGCGGGCGGCCAGGTCGGCCGGCGAGGTCACCACCAGCAGCACCAGGAACGGCGCCCGCTCCCGGCACTTGTCGGGGTGGTTCAGCAGGAAGCGGTAGGGGTACGGGTACGGCGGCTGCAGCGGGTGCCGCGGGGGCCGCGGCGGCTCCGTGGCGTTCCCGGGGCGCGGGGTGGGAGCCGGGGCAGCGGTGGTGCTGGGAGGGGGCACCGCCGAGTGCCGGGCCTGCAGCGCCAGCAGGGTCAGCGCCGCGGCCACCGGCAGCAGCAGCAGGCGGCAGCTCGGGGGCAGCTTCATGGTCGGCCTGAGGGGTGGGACAGGGGCTCGGGGTGGGCTCGGCACCACCGGGGACGGCACCGGGGAGAGCCGGTGCCACCGGGCCCTGCCGGCACCGTGATCCCGCCGGCAGCCGCATCCCTCGGACCGGGCACACCAATCCTGCCGTGCCCGAATCCTGGCACTCGAATCCCACAGGGATCCACCCGGATCCTGGTTCCCTGAGCACCCCGATCCTATTCCCTGAGCACCCCAATCCCACCAGCACCCCGATCCCACCCAGATCCCACTCCTGAGCACCCCGATCCCACCAGGACCAGGATCCCACCCAGATCCCACTCCTGAGCACCCCGATCCCACCAGGACCAGGATCCCACCCAGATCCCGCTCCCTGGCTCCGCAATCCCACCCAGATCTCGCTCCTTGAGCCCCCCGATCCCCCTGGCACCCCGATCCCACCCAGATCCCCTGCCCGGGTGCCCACCTGGGGTTTCCTGGGTGCCCAAACCCCCCCGTGCCCCCTCCCCATTCCCAGTTTCTCCCTCCCCATTCCTGGTTTCCCCGTTCCCGGTTTCCCCATTCCCGGTTTCCCCATTCCCGGTTTTCCCCTCTCCATTCCCGGTTTTCCCCTCCCCATTCCCGGTTTCCCCATTCCCGGTTTCCCCATTCCCGGTTTCCCCATTCCCGGTTTCCCATTCCCGGTTTCCCCCTCCCCATTCCCGGTTTCCCCATTCCCGGTTTCCCCATTCCCGGTTCCCCATTCCCGGTTTCCCCCTCCCCATTCCCGGTTTCCGCATTCCCAGTTTCCCCCTCCCCATTCCCGGTTTCCCCATTCCCGGTTTCCCATTCCCGGTTTTCCCCTCCCCATTCCCGGTTTCTCCCTCCCCCCCATCCCGGCTCCTGATAAGGCTCCGGACGCGATAAGGGCAGGAGGCGCTGCCGGGGGCCGCCAGTTCCACCAGTCTGACCAGTTTGGGGTCTCGGGGGAGCCCTGGGGGTCCTGGGGGCTGAGTCCAGCTCTGCCCAGTTCATCCCAGTTCATCCCAGTTCACCCCTGGGCTTTCCCAGTTCGCCCCAGGCTTTGCCACACCACCTTTCCCAGTTCCTCCCAGTTTGCCCTTCCCAGTCAGTGCCCACAGCCCTTCCCAGTCCCCCCAGTGGCTCCCAGTTAACCCCAGGTGCTGCTCCCAGCTCCTCCCAGTGCTCCCAGTTAACCTCAGATGCTGCTCCCAGTCCTTCCCAGTGCTCCCAGTAACTCCCAGTGTGTCCCAGTGACTCCCAGTTAACCCCAGTTGCTGCTCCCAGCCCTTCCCAGTGCTCCAGTAACTCCCAGTGTGTCCCAGTGTGTCCCAGTTAACCTCAGATGCTGCTCCCAGCCCTTCCCAGTGCGTCCCAGTGACTCCCAGTTAACCCCAGGTGCTGCTCCCAGCCCTTCCCAGTGGCTCCCAGTTAACCCCAGGTGCTGCTCCCAGCCCTTCCCAGTGGCTCCCAGTTAACCCCAGGTGCTGCTCCCAGCTCGTCCCAGTGCTCCCAGTGCATCCCAGTGTGTCCCAGTGACTCCCAGTGTGTTCCAGTGACTCCCAGTTAACCCCAGCTGCAGCTCCAAGCTCTTCCCAGTGACTCCCAGTGGCTCCCAGTTAGCTCCAGCTGCCGCTCCCAGCCCTTCCCAGTGCTCCCAGTTGTGTCCAGTCACTCACAGTGGCTCCCAGTGACTCCCAGTTAGCTCCAGCTGCAGCTCCCAGCCCTTCCCAGTGCTCCCAGTAGCTCCCAGTTGTGTCCAGTCACTCACAGTGGCTCCCAGTGGCTCCCAGTGACTCCCAGTTAGCTCCAGCTGCCGCTCCCAGCCCTTCCCAGTGCTCCCAGTATCCCGCCCGCCGCGGCTCTGTGGCGGCGCTTCCCGGCAGGGGCAGAAATAGGAGGGCGCAGGTGACACGGGTGACACCGGTGACGCAGGTGCCACACCTGGCCCGGGCCACACCCCCCGGGCCACACCCAGCCCTCCTCAAACTTCCTCCTGCGGCCACGCAGGTGGCACCCAACGGGTGTCACCCAACGGGTGTCACTGAGAACATGCAGGTGTCACCCAAAGGGTGTCACCATGGACACGGTGTCACCAAGGACACGCAGGTGTCACCCAAAGGGTGTCACCATGGACACGGTGTCACTGAGGACACACAGGTGTCACCCAACGGGTGCCACTGAGGACACGCAGGTGCCACCAAGGACACACAGCTGCCACCGAGGACACGCAGGTGCCACTGAGGACACGCAGGTGCCACCGAGGACACGCAGGTGCCACCCAAAGGGTGACACCGAGGACACACAGGTGTCACCTTGGCCACAGAGGTGCCACCACACCGGCGCCATGGCTGCCACAAACAGGTGACAGGGACCCCCAGGTGTCACCAAGGACCTGCAGGTGTCACCTTGGACCCCCGGGTGACACCAGTCAGGGTCTGTTCCTGCCCCCAGCCCCATTTAGGACCACATCAGCCATTTCCCTTCCCAACTCTTTTTATTTCCCACCCCTAAAAAACCCCAAAATAGTAAAAAAACCGTTTTTTGTCCAACAAAAAAAAGTATAAAAATAACACATGGGGGGGGGGGGGCAGGGCCTGGGAATTGGGGGGGATTTCCCCTGGGAATTGGGGAGGTTCTGGGGGGGTCCCCAAGGATCTGGGGGTTCCCAGGAATCGGGGGGGTCCCCAAGGATCTGAGGGGTTCTTCAAGGATCTGGGAGGGGTCCCCAAGGATCTGGGGCGGTTCCCCAGGTTTCCAGGGGGGGTTCCCCAGGAATCAGGGGGGTCCCCAAGAATCTGGGGGGGTCCCCAAGGATCTGGGGGGGTTCTCCAGGAATCGGGGGGGTCCCCAAGGATCTGAGGGGTTCTCCAAGGATCTGGGGGGGTCCCCAAGGATCTGGGGGTTCCTCAGGGATTCAGGGGGGCTGCCCAGAGATCAGGGGGGTTCCCCAGGATCTGGGGGGGGGTTCTCCGGGAATCGGGGGGCTCCCCAGAGACCAGGGGGGCTGCCCTCAGCCCAGGGTGATCCCCACGGACTCCAGCGCCTCCCGAGCCCAGGCGGGGGGCCCCCCGCGCCCCCCGTACATGGCGGCCATGAACTCCCGCACGAACTCGGGGAAGCGCTGCCGCAGGATGCTGTCCCGGATGGAGCCCATCAGCTTCATCTGGAATTGGGGGGTGGGCCAGGGTTAGAGGGGTGCGGGGACCCCCGAGCCCCCCCCAGAGCCCCCAGAGCCCCCAGAGCCCCCCAGCCCACCTGGTAGGCGACGTTGTGCAGCGTGAGCAGGTGCAGCGCCGCCGTGTTGCAGCGCAGCAGCGCGTGCAGGTACGCCCGGGAATGCCTGAGATGGGGGGGGGGGGGAAATGAGGGATTTGGGGGGTCAGCCCCGCTTTGGGGACCCCCCAGACCCTCCCCAGAGCCCCCCGCCCACCTCTGGCACGTGGGGCAGCCGCAGTCGGCGTCGATGGGCCGGAAATCTTTGGCGAATTTCTGATTTTTCAGCTGCAGGGACCCCCAGGGCACCAGGGCGGAACCGAAACGCTGCCGGGGGGGGGGTGGGCGGGTTATGGGGGTCTCCCCCAGCCCGGGGAGGGGTCCCCAAACCCCCCAAAGCCCCCCGGGCCCCCCTTACCGCGGTGCGGGTGGGGAAGACGCAGTCGAACATGTCGCAGCCCAGCGCGACGCAGACCACCAGGTCGGTGGCGTAGCTGTGGGGGGGGGAATTGGGGGTGACTTTGGGGGTCCCCGCCGGCTCCGGGGGGGTTTGGGGGACCCCCAGACTCACCCCACGCCCATCAGGTAGCGGGGCTTGTCCCGGGGCAGGTGCTCGGTGCAGAGCTTCACCGCGCGCCAGAACCGCGCCTTGGCCTCGCCGCCGCTCAGGCCCCCGATGGCGAAACCCGACACGGCGCGCTGGGTCATGGCTGGGGAGGGGTCTGATCACCCGGGACCCCCCCAGGGACCCCTCCAGGGACCCCCAAATCACCCGGGACACCCCCAGGGACACCCCCAGGGACCCCCAAATGGCCCCTGAGCCCCCCGTGACCTCCCCAGGGACCCCCAAATTACCTGGGACCACCCCCCGGGACCCCCAAACGGCCCCTGAGCCCCCCGGGACCTCCCCAGGGACCCCCAAATCACCCCTGAGCCCCCCGGGACCTCCCCAGGGACCCCCAAATCACCCCTGAGCCCCCCGGGACCCCCCCCGGGACCCCCAAATCACCCCTGAGCCCCCCCCAGACCATCGGAGCTCCCCCACGACCCCCAGAGCCCCTCCCAAGCAGGGATGAGGGTGAGGAGGAGGGCGAGGAAGGCCCAGGGTGAGGATGAGGGTGACGAGGAGGACGAGGGTGAGGAAGGCCCGAGGTGAGGATGAGGAAGACGAGGGTGAGGAAGGCCTGGGGTGAGGATGAGGATGAGGAGGAAGATGAGGGTGAGGAAGGCCCGAGGTGAGGATGAGGAGGAGGAGGAAGACGAGGGTGAGGAAGGCCGGGGGTGAGGATGAGGATGAGGAGGAAGATGAGGGTGAGGAAGGCCCGAGATGAGGATGAGGATGAGGATGAGGATGAGGATGAGGAGGGTGAGGAAGGCTGACCTCGCAGGCAGCGCAGGCGCAGCTCGGGCTCGGTGCCCCCCTGCACGATGGCGAACAGCCGCTGCTGCTGCGGGCGGGCGTGGGCGGCCACGCAGCGATCCAGCCAGCGCACCGACCTGGGCACGGAACCGGGGGGTACCGGGGGCTACCGGGGGGTACCGGGGCTGGGGGGGGGTTACCGGGGGGTACATGGGGCTATGGGGGGCCTGGGCGGGTCTGAGGAGGGGCTGGGGGGTCCCAGGAGGGTCCCAGAAGGGGCTGGGGGGTCTTAGGGAGGTCCCATGAGGGGTTGGAGGGGTCCTGGGCTGGTCTTAGGGGGGTCCCAGGAGCAGTTGGGGGGGTCCTGGGGGTCCCAGCAGGGGCTGGGGGGGGCCCAGGAGGGGCTGGGGGGGGGTCTCAGGGGGGTCCAGAGGGTCCCAGGAGGGGCTGGGGGGGTCTCAGGGGGTCCCAGGAGGATCGAGAGGGTCTCAGGGTGGTCTTGGGGTGTCTTGGGGGGGGTCCCAGGAGGATCCAGAGGGTCTCAAGGTGGTCTCAGGGGGGTCTTGGGGTGTCTCGGGGGGTCTAAAGAGGACCCAGAGGGTCTCAGGGTGGTTTTGGGGGGTCTCAGGGTGGTTTTGGGGGGTCCCAGAGGGTCTCAGGGTGGTCTCGGGGGGTCCCAGGGTGGTTCTGGGGGGTCCCAGGGGTCCCGGGGGTCCCCACCTGAGCATGGCCTCCTCGAGGCGCGGCCCCGTGGTGGTGCTGCTCACGACGTCGTCCAGCTGCATCACGATATCGGCGCCTGGGGGGCGCGGGGGTCACCCCCATGCTGCCGCCCCCTCCCCGCGGCTCCGGGGGTCCCCCCGGCGCTCACCCAGCGCGTTCTGGATCTCCATGGCCCTCTCGGGGCTCAGCAGGACGGGGTCCCCGCCGTGGGGGGGCTGGAAGAGAACCCCCTCCTCCGACACCTCCGACAGCTCCAGCAGCGAGACCATCTGGAACCCCCCGCTGTCCTGGGGGCACCCGAAAATGGGGCTTGGGGGGCGCCCCGGGACCCCCAGGGACCCCTCGGGACACACCCGGGACCCCTCGGGACCCCTCGGGACCCCCGGGACCCCCAGGAACCCCCGGGACACCCCAGGACATCCCCGGAACCCCTCGGGACACCCAGGGACCACCCCGGGAAACCCCCCGAGACCCCCCCAGGATCCCCAGGACACCACGAGACCCCCTGGGACCACCCCAGGACCCCCCTTGGGACCACCAGGACCACCCCAGGACCCCCCCCCGGGACCCCTGGGACACCCCCAGACCACCCCAGGGACCCCCACGAACCCCTCAGGACACCCCGGGAACCATCGGGAACCCCCCGAGACCCCCCCGGGAACCACTGAGACACCCCAAGACCCCCCAGGAACCCCCCAGGACCCCTCAGGACATCCCGGGATCCCCCCGGGACACCCCGAGACCACCGGGAACCCCCCCCGGGACCACCCCAGGACCCTCCCAGGAACCCACGGGACACCCCGGGACCCCCGGGACCCCCCCGGGATTTGGGACCGGGGGGTGCCAGAATCCCCCCAAGAGGCTCGGGGGGTCCCTCCCAACCGGGGGGTCCCGCCCCGTAAATTTGGGGAGCTCTGCGGGCGCCCCCCTCCCAAATTCGGGGCGCCGCTCACCGTCAGCAGGTTGTGGGGCCAGTCCATGAAGCCGTGCAGGCCCCCGGAGCGCCGGACGAGCTCCGGTCCCTGCGGGGAGAGCGGAGCTGGAGCGGCACCGGGAGCGGCGGAACCGGCGGGATCCCCCGGGAACCGGGCGGGAACCGAATGGGATCCCCCGGGAACGCCCCGGGAACCGAGCGGGATCCCCCGGGAACCGAGCGGGATCACCCGGGAACGCCCCGGGAACCGAATGAGATCCCCCGGGAACCGAGCGGGATCCCCCGGGAACGCCCCGGGAGCAGCGGGGGCCGCGCGGGATCCCCCGGAGCAGCGGAACCGAGCGGGAATCCCGCCGGGATCCTGCCAGGGGAGCGGCCTCAGCCGAATTGGGGATCGGAGCTCGCGTCGGGAGGCACACGGGGCGGGCAGGACCCGCGGAGCCGCCGCTCACCGGCCGCGTGCCCAGGTGGAAGGTGTTGCCCAGGCAGATGCGGCAGCCCAGCGCCGCCAGCTGCGCCGCCGTCAGGCCCTTGGCCGTGCCGCGGGTGCCCACGGGCATGAAGACGGGGCAGGGTACGGTGCCGTGCGGCAGCCGCAGCTCCCCGGCCCGGGCGCGGCTCCGGCCGCACTCGGCCACGATCCGCAGCACCGGCGGCGGCCCCGCCGCGGGCGCCGCCATCTTCGCCGCGCCTCGCCGGAAGAGAAGGCGGCGGCGCCGGAAGTGACCGTTACCACGGCAACGCGGCGGCCATGTTGGGCCTGGTGGGGATGGCGAACGGGCCGAGCCCGGAGCCGCCCCGAGACACCCCCAAACACCGAGCGGGCAGGCAGCGGAGCCGAGTCCTGCTGATTCTGCTCCCTGGGGAATCCAGCCCCGGGGTTTCGCTTCGGGACTGCCGTTCCCGTGACGCTCGACGGTCACGGGAGCGCGGCGGAACACCGGAGCAGCCCATAGGGAGAAGGGCTCGCTGAGTGATGGCCGGGTGACCCGCTGCGAGAGGATTTGCTGTTCCCTAAGGCGCCTCTCTCGGCGGCATTGGCCCGCTCGGAGCAGCGGGAGCGCGGTTTAACGGAAGGGAGGGCGGGCACGGAGAGCAGGGCGGGCTCCCGGTGCTGCGCTCCCGAGGGAAGCTCCGTCCGCCGCTTCAATGGCGGAACCGCTGAGGGGCGGGACCGCCTCAGCTGACACAGCAGCGCCACCTCCCATTGGCTGTCAGCGATGAGCGACGGCCCAGCGACCAATAGAGAACGGGCTTTTCTTTTCAGTCCGGCCCTTTCGGATGATTGGCAGCTCTCTGCCCCACTCCGCTCTGCGCGCTGCCGTGATGGGCAGCCCAGCCGGCCAATGGCGGCGCGCGGAGCGGGCGCGGGGCGGGCCCGGCGGTGCCGGATGAGCAGACTCTGAGGGGAAGTTTGGCCGCCGCCGCCGCCGCGGGCCCCGTGAGGGAGGAGCCGCCGCCGCCGCCGCCGCGAGCGCGGGCCCGGCACCGCCATGGGCAACCGGGGCATGGAGGAGCTCATCCCGCTGGTCAACAAGCTGCAAGACGCCTTCAGCTCCATCGGGCAGAGCTGCCACCTCGACCTGCCGCAGATCGCCGTGGTGGGCGGGCAGAGCGCCGGCAAGAGCTCGGTGCTGGAGAACTTCGTGGGCCGGTGAGCGGCGGCGGCGGCGGCGGCGGCGGCACCGGGCGGAGGCGCGTTCGGGATAGCGGCGGCGGAAGGGCGCGGCCGGCGGGGCCGGGGCCGCGCTGCGCCAGCGGCGCACGGGCCGCGCAAACGGCGCAAGGGCCGGGCGGGGAACGGGACCGGGACCGGGAACGGGGCGGGGAACGGGACCGGGAACGGGGCGGGGAACGGGACCGGGAACGGGGCGGGACCGGGACTGGGAACGGAGCGGGGCCGGGAACGGAGCGGGGCCGGGGCGGGGAACGGGACCGGGAACTGGACCCGAGCGGGGCCGGGGCAGGGAACGGGACCGGGAACGGGGCCGAAGCGGGGCTGGGACAGCGGTGAGGCTGGGACGGGGAACGGGACCCGAGCGGGGCCGGAACGGGGAACGGGAATGGGACCGGAGCGGGGCCGGGGCGGGAAACGGGAACGGGACCGAGTGGGGGCCGGAACGGGGAACGGGAGCGGCTCTGTGCGGGCCGGCCGCGCTCGGAGGAACCGGGAGCGGCTCGGTGCGGGCCCCCGGGGCTCGGAGGAACCGGGAGCGGCTCGGTGCGGGCCCCCGGGGCTCGGAGGAACCGGGAGCGGTCTGTGCGGCCTTTGGGGGATTCGGGTCAGGGCGGTCAGTGCGATCGGAGTGAGGACAGCGCGGGTTGAGCGGTTCCGAAAGGATTCGGGGGGTTCCCGGTTGTGGCTGCGGGTGGCGGCTCCGTTCGTTCCCGGTGCCTTGGCGGCCCGGGATTCCTCCCCGCCATCATCATCACCACCACCATCGCCATCCCGGCCGTGGGGCTGCGCCCCGGAGATAGGAGCGGTGCTGGGGTGGGCCCGGGAGCCGAGCGTGGCCGCCCCGATAACGGGGATAACGGGGAGCGGAGGTCAGCGCCCTCCCGGTAAGGGAAGGGGGTCACACAAACCGAGCCCGGCCTTCGGCAGCATCAGCTGCTCGCCGGTTCCCGCGGGGCGGTTCCTGCCGCTGCTCCGTCCTCCCGGGCCGGGGCTGCCGCTTCCCGAAGCGCCCGGGACACCGGCAGAAGCCTCCTCGCCGTGATGTGCTTCCCTCCCGGCCCGTCCCGCTCTCCCCTCAACCTCTGCGCTCCCAAAATTCCCACCCGCGTGTTTGTCCCGCTGGTTCTGACAGCTCTTCCTCGTGGAAATGCCCCACTGGGGCTTTCTCCGCTGGATCCTCCCTCCCATTCCTGTGGGATTTTCCAGGTGGATCTGAGTCTGGGCTGGGATCCATCCCGTTCCCTCTATCCCAGTGCAATTCCCAGCCTGGCTTTGGGCTTTTCCAGCAGCACCCGTGGTGGGAACGGTGGAGTTATTCCCCATGCTGAATTCCTGGGAATTCTGGCGGTGGAGTTATTCCCCGTGCTGAATTCCTGGGAATTCTGGCGGTGGAGTTATTCCCCGTGCTGAATTCCTGGGAATTCTGGCGGTGGAGTTATTCCCCGTGCTGAATTCCTGGGAATTCTGGCGGTGGAGTTATTCCCCGTGCTGAATTCCTGGGAATTCTGGCGGTGGAGTTATTCCCTGTGCTGAATTCCTGGGAATTCTGGCAGCCTTTAATTACAGCGCTGGTGGAAAACCATCCCTGGTAATTAAACCCCTTTGTGTTCATCCGGGGAATCCTTGCCCACCTCGTCCTGCAGCTTGTGCTAATTAGGGTTAATTACACCCCAGGGGTGTCCTTGGGAAGGTGAGGATGGTGAGGAATGCTGACCTGACCGTGTCCATCCCAGCTTTTCGGATGAACAGGGGCCGGGTTGGTTTTTTTTCTTCCCCGGATCAGGAATTCCAGCTGGGATGAGCCGGGGCCTCGGGGCTGTTCCGATTGTCCCATGATCTGCATGGATCCATCGGATCCATCGAGCCAGGCTCGGAAACTGCCCGTGGGGGGTTGCTCCTCTTGATCTTTGCGGCTGTGGGAGCTTTACCTCAGTTTTTCCAGCCAGTGGGAAGCCCTGGATCCATGCTGGGAGGTTCTGGATCCGTGCTGGGAAGCCGTGGTCCTGTTTCTGTGGGGTTTGTACCCCCAAAATGCTTAGGGAGGTGCCCAGAATCCCTTGGAGGGACCTGGAATTGGGCTGGGATCTCTCTAAATCCATGATTTAGCCTAACTGGGCTGGAATTTCTCCACGGGGAAGGGCCTGGCCTGCCTGGGACATCCGTGGGGGGATTGGGATTGGCGTGAGGGGCCCGGAGCGCCTCAGTGCCGGGATTTAGTGGGAGGGAACGAGCCAGGATTGTCACTGGGATTCTTTGGAGCCTTGTCCCCAAATCCCGGCGTGTCCCAGCCCTTCCCGGAGCTGTCTCTGGCCTGGGGGACAATGGAGCCGTTGTCCCCCGGGGGTGGGGACAGTCCCGAGGGATCCTGACCTCAATGGGGCATTATGAGCCCTTGTGCCCAAGGGAAGGCCGGGTCCTCCTCGGGAGCGCCCCCGAAACGCCTCGGGGATCCCAAAGTGGGGCTAAACCCCGGGGTTTGGGGTCAGGGGGGTTTGGGGTCAGAGGGAGAGCTGAATCCCACGGGAACGGGATGAGGGCAGTGACCCATCCCGAGGGATTGGCCGGGAGGGTCCCCAGGTCCGGGGGGCTGGAGGTGTCCAGAGATAAATCCGTGGGATTTGCCTGGGTGGAGTGGGTTTGGTGGGAGCAATGGGCAGAGGAATCCAGGGAATTCCGTCAGGAATGGCAAGGGAATGGTTGGAGCCAGGTGAAGCCGGGGTTAGAAACGTGCAAACGAGCTCAGGTGTTTCCCCAGCGGTTTTCCTGGCACTGGGATGTTCCCACCGCACTTCTCCACCCTGAGACCTTTGTCCCTTTGTCCCTTTGTCCCTTTGCTGGCCCTGGTCACACCTGGCCCAGGTGGGAGGCAGCAGGATCCGGGCAGGTGACGTCCCGGGGCTGCCTCGCACGTCACGGCGGGGCTCGGATCCTGCCGAGCCGGACACGGGGACAGCCGGGGCCGGGTGGCACCTGGCAGCCGTGTCCTTCCCGCAGTCCCCTCCTCGTCCTCTGCGTCAGGGACTGCCGGCGATGGAGCCGGGAATGCCGGGGGGCTGGGGCGGGGAGAGCCCCTCCGTTCCTCTGGGATCCGGGCTGGGAGCTGGGGATCACCTCGATTTCCCCAGGATCAGGAGAGCACCTCCATTCCTCTGGGATCGGGGCTGGGAGCTGTGGAGATTCCCCCAGGATCAGGGCTGGCGCAGGGAGAGCCCCTCCATTTCTCTGGGATCGGGGCTGGGAGCTGGGGATCACCTCGATTCCCTCAGGATCGGGCAGGGAGAGCCCCTCCATTCCCCCGGCATCGGGAGATCTCAATTCCCTTGGGATTGGGGCTGGGACAGGGAGATCACCTCAATTTCCCCAGGATCAGGGCTGGGATCAGGACACCACCTCCATTCCCTGGGATCAGGAGATCACTTCCATTCCCCCAGGATCAGGGCTGGGATCAGGACACCATTCCCCGGGATCAGGACTGGCAGGAGGGAGCAGCGGCTCCAGAGCCGTTTGGACCCCACTTTGTGCGAAACACCCTGAGCCCAACATTCCTGTCGGGATCGACATTCCCGCTGGGCTCAGGGGGGGCAGTCGGGGTCTCCCGGGGGTAATTCCACCTTTTCCCACCGCGGGAGCTGCCCGGGGCTGTCCCCAGAGCTGTCCCGGGGCTGTCCCGGGGCTGTCCCGGGGCTGTCCCCAGAGCTGTCCCGGGCTCCACCCGGACCTGTCCTCCCGGTTGGGCAGGAAGTAATTTCCGAGCTGTCACCCCGGCTCCGGGTCAGGTCCAGGGAAGGCTCCGGTGCGGTGTCGGGGTGACGCAGTCGGGGTGTTGTTGTTGTTGGCACCGCCGTGACGTCCAGGCTGGGCAGTTATCGCTCCCCATTCCCAGCAGGTGCTTCCCTGTCCCATTTCCTGCTCGGGAAAGGGGTGGTGACAGCCCCAGCCCAAAGCTGCCATTGGAGCACCGCGTTTTCCAGGCAGGATTCTCCCAGAAAACCTCCCCAGAAGGAATTCTGTGGGAATTTCCTGCTTTCCCTGGGGATCTGCACTCCCAGGAGTGTCCTGTTGTCACCCCTAGGAGAGCAGGGATTGATCCCAAACCCTTCCTGGTGCCTTCCAGTCCCCTCCCAGGGCTCTCCAGTGCTGCAGGAATCAATAGGAATTAATTCATTTATTGACCCATCCTTTATCCCTTCCAGGGATTTCCTTCCCCGTGGCTCTGGGATTGTCACTCGCCGGCCTCTCATCCTGCAGCTCATCTTCTCCAAGACAGGTACGGGGCTGGGAAAGCAGGGCAGAGTTCCCGTGCAGCCGTGGGGTTTGGCACTCAGCAGCGCTCCCACACCTGCGTCCCGCTGCCCCTCCTTCCCACATTGCCCTGGGAATTATCGCGGAGGAATGCGGGGGAGAGCCCGGGAATAGCCTGGGAATGCCGGGGAAAACCAGGGAATGCTGAGCTGCCCATGGGGGTGACTCGTTTGCCCAGCCAGGTTTCCTTGGCTGCCATCAGCCATCCCGATATCCGGGCAGAATTCCTTTGCCCCCTTCACCTTGACCAGCCGGGCTCTTCTCCTGCCAAAAGAAAAATAAAAATCCATGGATTTGGGTGAATCCCAGAGCCGCTGGTGACCTCCTGGAGCTGAGGGAGGCTTGGGAAGAGCTGGCCTCGGGGCAATGGGGGATGGATGAGGGCTGAGGGGTGAGATTCCAGCCCTGGCAGGGCAGGGCAGCGCCGAGGTTTCCGCTCTGCCCACACCGAGGCAGGGAGGAAGGAAGTTGCACCATCCCAGCTGCCGCAGCACGGCCCCAGAGCTGCTGAAATCCTTTTCCTGGGGCAGATTGGGTTCCAGGGCAGCTCCTGGGTGTCCTGCAGCCTTTCTGGGTGTCCTGCAGCCCCTCCTGGGTGTCCTGCAGCCTTTCCTCGTGTCCTGCAGCCCTTCCCCGTGTCCTGCAGCCCCTCTCGGTGTCCTGCAGCCCTCCTGGGTGTCCTGCAGCCCCTCCTCATGTCCTGCAGCCCCTCCTCGGTGTCCTGCAGCCCTTCCCCATGTCCTGCAGCCCCTCTCGGTGTCCTGCAGCCCCTCCTCAAGTCCTGCAGCCCCTCCTCAGTGTCCTGCAGCCCCTCCTCGTGTCCTGCAGCCCTTCCCCGTGTCCTGCAGCCCTTCCCCGTGTCCTGCAGCCCCTCCTCATGTCCTGCAGCCCCTCCTGGGTGTCCTGCAGCCCCTCCTGGGTGTCCTGCAGCCCTTCCCCGTGTCCTGCAGCCCCTCCTCGGTGTCCTGCAGCCCCTCCTCGGTGTCCTGCAGCCCTTCCCCATGTCCTGCAGCCCCTCCTCGGTGTCCTGCAGCCCCTCCTCGAGTCCTGCAGCCCTTCCTTGTGTCCTGCAGCCCCTCTTGGTGTCCTGCAGCCCCTCCTCATGTCCTGCAGCCCCTTCCCCACATTCCCCACGCATCCATCCCCATCCCCCTGCCCCGCTGGGTCCCCACCGCCCCGAGCACTCCCTGGTTTTGACCTTCTCAATCCCTCCCAGAGTATGCCGAGTTCCTGCACTGCAAATCCAAGAAGTTCACGGATTTCGATGAGGTGCGGCAGGAGATTGAGGCCGAGACCGACCGGGTGACGGGCACCAACAAGGGCATCTCCCCGGTGCCCATCAACCTGCGCGTGTACTCGCCTCACGGTGAGGGGAAATCCTGAAAACGGGGAGAACCTGGGGGTTATGGGGCCCTGCAGGAGCGAATCCTTCGGGAATCCAGCTCCGGAGGGAGAGCTGGGCACGGATCCCCCAGAGGGATCCCCCCGTCACCCCATCCGTGTCCCCCCAGTGCTGAACCTGACCCTGATCGACCTGCCGGGGATCACCAAGGTGCCGGTGGGGGATCAGCCGCAGGACATCGAGTTCCAGATCCGGGACATGATCCTGCAGTTCATCAGCCGGGAGAGCAGCCTCATCCTGGCCGTCACGCCGGCCAACATGGACCTGGCCAACTCGGACGCGCTCAAGATGGCCAAGGAAGTGGATCCGCAGGGTAACGGGACGGGGATCGCCCCGGGCAGCGGCTTTGGGGCTGCGGGGGTTTCTCTGCCTTCCTCATCCTCTTGGGCTGCTCTGCATTCCCTGGGATCCCTGCTGCGTCTGGCTGGGATTAACCGGGATCGACCCTCGGCTCCGCAGGCCTGCGGACCATCGGGGTCATCACCAAGCTGGACCTGATGGACGAAGGCACCGACGCCCGGGACGTGCTGGAGAACAAACTGCTGCCCCTGCGGAGAGGTGCGGCCGGGCCCGGGTCCCTGCGGGTCCCCCGTGTCCCCCCCGGGTCACTCCGTGTGTCCCCCTCAGGTCACTCCATGTCCCCTGCCCTGTGTCCCTCCCTGGCTCCCCCAGTGCCCCCCATATCCCCAGTGTCCCCATACCCCCAGTGCCCCCCATACCCCCAGTGCCCCCATACCCCCAGTGCCCCCCATATCCCCATACCCCCATTGCCCCCAGTGTCCCTGGTGCCCCCCATACCCCCAGTGCCCCCCATACCCCCATTGCCCCCCATAGCCCCCAGTGTCCCCAGTGCCCCCCATACCCCCAGTGCCCCCCATATCCCCAGTGCCCCCATTGCCCCCCATACCCCCATACCCCCAGTGCCCCCCATATCCCCAGTGCCCCCATTGCCCCCCATACCCCCAGTGCCCCCGGCGCCCCAGCGCATTCCCGGCCCGTGTCCCACGCCGTCCCCGCTGTGCCAGGCTACATCGGGGTGGTGAACCGGAGCCAGAAGGACATCGACGGCAAGAAGGACATCCGCGCCGCGCTGGCGGCCGAGCGCAAGTTCTTCCTGTCCCACCCCGCCTACCGGCACATGGCCGAGCGCATGGGCACCCCGCACCTGCAGCGGGTCCTCAACCAGGTGAGACGGCCCCTTCCCGCCCGAACGGCGCCCGAAATTCCCGGGCTCCCGAAATTCCCGGGCTCCCGAAATTCCCGGGCGCCCGAAATTCCCGGGCTCCGGCTCAGCCTCGCCCGTCCCCTCGGCAGCAACTCACCAACCACATCCGGGAGACGCTGCCCTCGCTGCGGAGCAAGCTGCAGAGCCAGCTGCTGTCCCTGGAGAAGGAGGTGGAGGAGTACAAGAACTTCCGCCCCGACGATCCCGCCAGGAAAACCAAAGCCTTGCTGCAGTGGGTTCCTCTCCAGCCGCTGTCCCTGCTGGGAGTGCACTGTGGGAAGAGCTGGGATTGTTCTCCAGCAGGGCACAGGGATGGGGGAAGGCTCTCCTGGGAATGGCCCTGGAGCATCCCTGCGTTCCCTGCTTGCCGTGGGAACTGGGAGCGTGGGCGCTGTCCCTCCCTGAGCCTCCCACACCGCAGGAAAAACGGGCCCCAGCTGGAGGAATAGGGGGATTTTTGCTCCAGGAGTTCCCTCATTCCTGGTTTTCCTGCCCAGGATGGTGCAGCAGTTCGGGGTGGACTTTGAGAAGCGGATTGAGGGTTCAGGAGACCAGGTGGACACTCTGGAGCTCTCCGGAGGCGCCAGGATCAACCGGATTTTCCACGAGAGATTCCCCTTCGAGCTGGTGAAGGTGAGGATTGGGGTGGTCCCCGTCCCTGGAGGCTTTTCCAACCCAAACCATTAAAAACCCATAAAAATCCTGTGATTTGAGCTGGTGAAGGTGAGGACTGGGGTGGTCCCCATCCCTGGAGGCTTTTCCAACCCAAACCATTAAAAACCCATAAAAATCCCGGGATTTGAGCTGGTGAAGGTGAGGATTGGGGTGGTCCCTGTCCCTGGAGGCTTTTCCAACCCAAACCATTAAAAACCCATAAAAATCCCGGGATTTGAGGCAGGTAAGAACGGAGCAGCCCCTGCCTGGCGAGGCTGCAGGGATGGGACCGTGGGACAGCCCTGATTGATCCCTGATTGATCCCTGATTGATCCCTGATGATTCCCACTCCCTTTCCCGGCAGATGGAATTCGACGAGAAGGATTTGAGGCGGGAGATCAGCTATGCCATCAAGAACATCCACGGGGTGAGGCAAGTATCCAGCAGGGATCCTTGCCTGGACACAGTTCCCGAGGCACGGCCCGCTCGGGGCAGGTGGGACTGTCTGTGTTCAGGAGCACACACAATCACGGGATGTGATTCCATGCAGGTGCTTTTATTAAGAGCTCTCTGAGTCAGGGTACAAACCCAAATCTGACTCTGACACGGCTTTCGAGCTGAACGTGTTTTATATTCTATCGTTATATAACTTACATATTAATTATTAAGCTTATATTGTTCTATTGTATACATTGACATGAGTTTCTTGTGGTCTTTCTTAGGTCCCTGACCACAGTTTCTCATGATTATTCTTATGATTAAACAGTAATTATATTAATTACTAAACAATCATCACATCCAATTATATCATTTATTACGTACTAGCTATACAGTTGCAGTTCTAGCAAGTACTAGTTGTTCGTGTGCTTAAGGAATTTATTTTTCCAGGGCACACTAAGCTTAATTTTCCTGTTAACCCCAAATCCCCATGATTTTAAAACCCTTTTACGATCAGGACGGGCTCTCCTGGAGCAGGGCTTGTCTCTCCTGCTGAGGTGGGAATTGTTCTCCAGGAGCAGAATTGCTCCCTGGGAGCGGGAACCGGCTCCCCCAAAGCTGGGAATTGCTTGGTGGGGTCAGGGAATCCCTCCCTGGGGTGGGGCCCTGTCCCAGTCCGTCCCAGTCCCGCTCTGATCCCGCTTTTCCCGCTGCCCGGGCTCCAGGACGGGGCTGTTCACACCAGACCTGGCCTTCGAGGCCATCGTGAAGAAGCAGGTGGTGAAGCTGAAGGAGCCGTGCCTGAAGTGCGTGGATTTGGTGATCCAGGAGCTGATCAACACCGTGCGCCAGTGCACCAGTAAGGTACTGGTCAGCCCAGTGACAATGACAGACTGGTCAGCCCAGTGACACCAGTGAGGGACTGGTCAGCCCAGTGACACCAGTGAGGGACTGGTCAGCCCAGTGACACCAGTGAGGGACTGGTCAGCCCAGTGGCAGTGATGTACTGGTCAGCCCAGTGACACCAGTGAGGGACTGGTCAGCCCAGTGACACCAGTGAGGGACTGGTCAGCCCAGTGACACCAGTGAGGGACTGGTCAGCCCAGTGACATACTGGTCAGCCCAGTGACACCAGTGAGGGACTGGTCAGCCCAGTGACATACTGGTCAGCCCAGTGACACCAGTAAGGGACTGGTCACCCAGTGACAGTGAGGGACTGGTCAGCCCAGTGACACCAGTAAGGGACTGGTCACCCAGTGACAGTGAGGGACTGGTCACCCAGTGACACCAGTAAGGTACTGGTCAGCCCAGTGACACCAGTGAGGGACTGGTCAGCCCAGTGACAGTGACAGACTGGTCAGTCCAGTGACACCAGTGACAGACTGGTCAGCCCAGTGACAGTGAGGGACTGGTCAGCCAGTGACAGTGACAGACTGGTCAAACCGGGCATTCCTGTGTTTCTCCTGGAATTCCCTGGCCTGGGACGGATCCTGATGGATGGGCTGGGATTTTGGGGATGCCCCACAGCCCACCCAGCTCCTGTGGGAGCAGTGGGAATGGGAGCCCCTTCTGCAGCTCCCGGGGCAGGAATTTGGTGGGGTTTGGTGGGATTTGAGGGGGTTTGGTGGCATTTGGGGCGGTTTGGTGGGATTTGGGGGGGTTTAGTGGGGTTTGGTGGGATTTGAGGGGGTTTGGTGGCATTTGGGGGGGGGTTTGGTGGGATTTGGGAGGGGTTTGGTGGAATTTGCGGGGGGTTTAGTCGGGTTTGGTGGCATTTGGGGGGGGGTTGGTGGGATTTGGGGGGGGTTTAGTCGGGTTTGGTGGGGACTGGAGCGCTGCTCCCCCCGGAGCTGCCTGGCTCCATCCCAGCGCTCCTTCCTTGGCCTTTTCCCTGCTTTTTTTCCAGCTGGGTTCCTACCCCAGGTTGCGGGAGGAGACCGAGCGGATCGTCACCACCCACATCCGGGAGCGGGAGGGCAAAACCAAGGACCAGGTCAGCTCCCACGCCATTCCCAGCGCACCCCCAGCCTGGGAATTCCCACCTCCCCTGACTCCCACTTCCCTCAGATCCTGCTGCTCATCGACATCGAGCTCTCCTACATCAACACCAACCACGAGGATTTCATCGGCTTCGCCAAGTGAGTCCTTTTCCGGGGGGACAGCTCCTCCCTTCCCGGCCTCCGGGGGTTCTGTTTTCCTTCTGGGGGGACACCGGAGTCTCCCACATCCCGCCAGCGCCTTTGGCACCCGATTCCCTCAGGTTTGGGGTACGGGAAAGGGGCTGGGAAAAGCTCCAGCCTCAGGAATTGGGATGAATCCCCACGGTTCGGGCTGTTGGAACCAGCCTGGAGCTGTCACGGAGCGGGAATCGCTCCCTGTCCTCTCTGTCCCTCCTCATCCTCTCTCTGCCCCCTTCCCTCCACTCTTCCCGGTGTTTTCCAGCCCCAAACCTCCGGGAAGCTCCCAGATTCCAGCTCAGGGTGCTTGGAGCCCACTCCCCCTCACACATCCCTTAAATTCCCACGCTCCTCCTCCTGTTTTTTTTTCTGTCTTCCCCCTTTTTTCTCTCTTTCCTCTCCGGTCACACTCCCTGCTCTCCTCCTGCTCTCTGCTGTTTCCCCTGGGATCCATCACCTCTCTCTGTCTCTGGACTGTTCCGCTCCTCTCCCGCCCCAGCTGTTTCACTGAGCAGCACGTGGCAACCGGGTGGGTACCGGGGGCAGCTCCCCCTCCCCGGGGCGTCCCGGGAGCCTCCGGGGCCGGGAGCGGGAGCTGGGCAGGTTCCCCCGGGAGCCGGAGCTGGGCAGGTTCCCCTTGGAGCCGGAGCTGGGCAGGTTCCCCTGGGAGCCGGAGCTGGGCAGGTTCCCCTGGGAGCCAGAGCTGGGCAGGTTCCCCTGGGAGCTGGAGCTGGGCAGGTTCCCCTGGGAGCCGGGAGCTTGGGTTTGGGATTCTGGAGTTCCTCCTCCCAGTTCAGCTTTGGAATTGGGATTCTGGAGCTTTTTCTCCCAGTTCAGCCTTGGGTTTGGGATCCTGGAGCTTTTCCTTTGGATGTGAGAATTAGGGAGTTCCTCCTCCCAGTTCAGCCTTGGATTTGGGAACCAGGGAACTTTTCCCTCAGATTTGGGAACCGGGGAACTTTTCCCTCAGATTTGGGAGCCGGAGAACTTCTCCTCTGAGTTTGGGAGCTGGGTTGTTTCCCCTCCCAGTCCAACTGGGATTCTGGAGCTTCTCCTCCCAGCTCAGCTGGAGTTCACCCAGACCATCCCTGCCCGGGGATCCGGGGCAGGCAGGGAGGGCTCCCCCAGACCCCCCAAATCCCGGGGTGGGTGTGCGCCCCGGGGTTGTCCCGGTGGGATTCTAACGGATTTCCTGGATTTTGTTCCCGCTCCTGACTAACGGTTCTGCCCCCTCGGTGCTCAGGAGAGACAGGTAGCTTTCCCCTCTGGTGCAGGTAATGCTTGATCCCGTTTTTTGGGGAATTAGGTGTTTCTGGAAGCTCCTGGTTCTCGGTGGTCGGAATTCCCTCGGGAATCTGCAGCCGCTGCTCGGTGTTTTACACCCTCCTCCCTCTGGAGTCGCGTCCTGGGAATGCCCATCCCCGAGGAGAGGAGATCCCGCATCCCACCCCCGCTCTGTGCGCTGGTCCTGGGCAAAACCTCGGGAAAAACCTCGGGAAAAACCTCGGGAAGGGGCTCTGGAATTCCACCCTTTGGGATCAGCTCCTCCCCGCGGCCTTCCGGGTGCGTGGCCCTGGCTCACCTCCCTCTTGCCCACCTCAAAATCCCGTTTTTTTTCCCCATTTTTCCCCAGCGCGCAGCAGCGGAACACGCAGACCAACAAGAAGAGAGCGATCCCCAACCAGGTACAGCCAGAGACTCCCGGAATTCCTGCTCCTCCTTCCTCCTCCTCCTCCTCCTCCTCCTCCTCCCCCTGCTCCGAGCCCATCCATTAACACCAAGGCCAGGCTTGGCCACGGAGGAGCGGAGTGGGAGCGGAATTCCTGCCCGAAATCAGCGGGATTTGGGACAAAGCGGGCGGGACACCCGGCAGAGTGGGGGGTGAGGGTCTGGGACGACACCGGGGGGTCCCCACGGGGGTGTCCCCAGGGCCGTGTCCCCGCCGGCCCCGCTCCCGGGGGAATATTGGGGTGAGCAGGAGCGGCCGTGCCCCTTCCCCTCGCTCCCTCCCTCGCTGGGAATGACCATTAATAGCATGTAACGGGTTTTCTTCTGCTGTTTTTCCGCTTTTTCCTCCCTTTTTTTGTGCTTTTCCCGCTCTTCCTGTCACTTCCTTCCCTGTCCCGTCTCCTCTTCCTGCTTTTATTTTTGTCTTTTTTCCCCCCCTTTAATTTTGCGTGCCCAAAGGGGGAGATCCTGGTAAGTACCACGGAGCGGGATGGTGCCGGGACAGCGCCTGGCGAGGCCCGGCCCTGCCAGGAGCAGCGTTCCCAAAAACCCCAAAAAACACCCCAAAAGCGCCGTCCCCTGCTCCCCAGGACGGAGGATGCCGGTGGGATAACGGGGACAGGATTCCCAGAGGGAGCAGCCAGGGTGGAAATCGGCTTTGTCCCTCCCCTGTGCCCGCTCCAGGGGTTTTGGGGTGACCCCAGCCCGTGCCCGGGGTCCAGGACAGGGAATGCCGCCTGCCGGGGTTCAGGTTTTCCTGGTTTTCCCAAACTTTGGGAAGCAGGAGGCCAAAATCTTTCTGGTTCAGCCCATAACGGCTGTGGGGGGGTGAAATTCCCTGGAATCCTTTGGGGAACACATGGAGGGAAGGGCTGGGAGTTCATTCCTCCCCCCAAATTCCCTTTTTTTTTTTGGGAGGGATTTGGGGTTTAACCCTCCCCTGCCCACACCGGAATTCCCAACCTGGCTGCTCCAAGCCCACAGAGCTCCTCCCTCCTGGGATTGGGAGGGCAACATTCCCTTTTGGGGGATCCAGGGGATCCCAATCCCACCGCTCCACACTCGGAGGAACGTGGAAGTGTCTGAGAGGGGGGAATCCTTTCCAAAGGCCCACACTGGGATTTGCAGCCTCGGGGTGGTCTCATCCCCACCCCGGGCAAGAGGAGCGGGATAACGGCTGGATCCCGCCTCTGGATAGAGCTGGAATGTTGGAGCCAGCACCGAAACGCTTCTGTTCTCCCCAAAACGCTTCTGTTCTCCCCAAAACGCTTCTGTTCTCCCCAAAATGGGGCTGCCGCGTCCCGCTCTGCCCGGGGGGATCCCGTGCCTCCCTTCCCACGGATCCCTGGCGCGGATCCGGCCTCTTCCCGGCTCCTCAGACACTTCCACCTCCTCTCAGCAGCCCCCAGAGCTCCGGGCAGGGCCGTTCCTCGCCGGCCGTGGGACGGGATGGCGGCAGGGAGGGCGGAGAGCCGGGAATTGGGGAATTGGGGCTGGGAGCCCTGCAGAGCCCCAAAACCGTCCCCGTTTCCACCAAAATCCATCGGTTTTAAAGGAACTTCCCTCCCTCCTGCTCCCGGGCTTCTCGCTTGTCCTTGTAACCTCTCAGAATTCCCCCAGTGCCTGCCAGACCCTGTCCCCTTTCCCTGCTCCGCAGGCAGATCCCTTTTTTCCTTTCAGCCCCTTTTCCTCGTGATTCCTTTTCCCAACAATCCCCCCGACCCCTCTGGCTTTGCTCCCATCCCTTTCCCACCGCACATTCCCGATGATCCCCGCTCCTCCCTCTCCCCCATTCCCGCCTCAGTTCCTTTAAAACCCCCTCGGATCCAATCCCAGGTGGTTCCCAGATGGGAACGGGGCTCTGGGAGGTGAAATCCCCCTCCCCTGCCCCCCGCAATTCCCGGGCTCTCCGTCCTTCCCGCGCCCGGAGCGCTCCGTCCGCGCTCCAGCTTCGCTCCTTCCTCGCCCCGGGAATCTGCCGTGGCTCCTGAGCTGGAAAACCGACCCCGGCCGGGCTCCGGGGATCCCGGTTTTCCCGTGCAGCCACAGCAGAACCCGTGTCTAACCCGGCCCTGCCCCTTCCCGGGGGCTGCTCTGCTCCGGCCGCGCTTCCCGCTGAGCTCCGGCACTAACCGGGGGGTGGGAGAGCCCCGGGACGGGCTGGGGTCCCGGGATGAGGGGCTGGGGTCCCAGGATGAGGGGCTGGGATCCAGGGATGTGCTGGGATCCCGGGATGAGGGGCTGGGGTCCCGGGATGTGCTGGGGTCCCGGGATGAGGGGCTGGGATAGGGAAGCCCCGGGATGTGGAATCCCCGGTGGATCCCTGCCCAAGGTCCTGGAAAAGAATTCCTGGGCCATTCCCATCCTTCCTGGGCATGGGGTGGGCACTCCCCAGGATTTTGGGATCCACCCGAGGCGGCCGCCGGAGCTTTCCCCCCTCCCCGCCAGCAGGGCGGGAATTCGGGATCATCCCTCTGGAGCTCCCTGCTTTTCCCACCCGGCCTGGGGGGCCGGGAACACTCCGGGTGCTCCCCCAAACCTGATCCCGAATCCCCGCGGGGCCGGGATTGGGGGATCCCGCTGATCTGCCGCTGATCTGCCGGCGCGCTGCAGGTGATCCGCCGGGGCTGGCTCACCATCAACAACATCAGCATCATGAAGGGCGGCTCCAAGGAGTACTGGTTCGTGCTGACGGCCGAGTCGCTCTCCTGGTACAAGGACGAGGAGGTACGGGGGGGAAATCCAGGATTCCGGGGGGGAATGGGGAAAAATGGGATTTTGGGGAGGAAAACAGGGAAAATCTGGGATTCTGGGGGGAAAAACAGGGAAAATATGGGGTTCTGGGGGGAAAACGGGGAAAATCTGGGGTTCTGGTAAGGAGATTACCGGGAAAGGGGCGAATCCCAGGACAGGGGAAAATCCCAGGAAGGAGATTCCCAGAAAAGGGGCAATTCCTAGGAAGGGGCAATTCCCAGATTCCCGGGGAAGGAGTGATTCCCAGATTCCCAGGGAAGGAGCAATTCCTGGGGAAGGAGTGATTCCCAGATTCCCGGGGAAGGAGCAATTCCCGGGAAAAGGAGTGATTCCCCCATCCCAGGCGGCGCGGGGAATCTCCCGTTGAGCCTTTTCCAGCGGGAGTTTGGGGTTTGCAATTCCCGAATTCCGGGTTCATTCGCCCTCCCCGGCCTTCGGGGAGCTCATCCCCGCTTCCCTCTCGTCCCCATTCCCAGGAGAAGGAGAAGAAGTACATGCTGCCTTTGGATAATCTGAAAATCAGGGATGTGGAGAAGGGATTCATGTCCACCAAACACATCTTCGCCATCTTCAACACGGAGCAGAGGTGGGGAATCCTCCCTCTTTTTCCGGGATTTTTCCCTTCCCTCAGAGCCAGCTGGAGGCTGGGGTCCCACGCAGGAGGAGGCAGCACATTCCCACTGGGATTCCACGGGGATTCGGGGCTCCCCCTGACCCCCAAATCCCTCTTTCCCTGCAGGAACGTGTACAAGGATCTCCGGCAGATCGAGCTGGCCTGCGATTCCCAGGAGGACGTGGACAGCTGGAAAGCCTCGTTCCTCCGGGCGGGAGTTTATCCCGAGAAGGACCAGGTGAATCCCGTCCGGAATCCTGTCCCAAATCCTGTCCCAAATCCCATTCCGAATCCCGTCCGGAATCCTGTCCCAAATCCTGTCCCAAATCCCATCCCAAATCCCAAATCCTGTCCCAAATCCCATCCCGAATCCCATCCGGAATCCTGTCCCAAATCCTGTCCCAAATCCCATCCCAAATCCCAAATCCTGTCCCAAATCCCATCCCGAATCCCATCCGGAATCCTGTCCCAAATCCTGTCCCAAATCCCATCCCAAATCCATCCCGAATCCCAAATCCCATCCCAAATCCCGTCCCAAATCCATCCCGAATCCATCCCGAAATCCCGTCCCTCGGGGCCGGGAGCAGCCAGGAGCTGCCCGGCACTCCCTGGAGGTGCAGGATGGGATCCCCGGGGTGCTGCTGATGGATCCCGGAATTCCGGGGTGGGAATGGGGCCGGGAACGCCGCGCTGGAGCGGGGGATCCCGGTGCTGACCATTCCCGGCCCTTCGCAGACGGAGAGCGAGGACGGAGCGCAGGAAAACACCTTCTCCATGGACCCGCAGCTGGAGAGGCAGGTGGAGACCATCCGGAACCTGGTGGATTCCTACGTGGGGATCATCAACAAATCCATCCGGGACCTCATGCCAAAGACCATCATGCACCTCATGATCAACAATGTGAGGGGGAAAGGGGTGGGGAACGGGAAAAGGGGATGGGGAATGGGAAAAGGGGATGGGGACGGGGGAAAAGGGATGGAGAACGGGAAAAGGGGATGGGGAACATGGAAAAGGGGATGGGGAACGTGGAAAAGGGATGGGGAACGTGGAAAAGGGGATGGGGAGGGGAAAAGGGGTTGGGGAGGGGAAAAGGGGATGGAGAAGGTAGAAAGAGGATGAGGAGAGGGGAAAAGGGGATGGAGAACATGGAAGAGTGGTTGGAGATTTGGGAAAGGGGCTGGAGAGGGGAAAAAGGGGATGGAGAACATAGAAAAGGGGTCGGAGATTTGGGAAATGTGCTGGGGATGGGGGAAAGGGGATGGAGATTTGGGAAAGGGGCTGGGGAGAGGAGAAAAGGGGATGAGGAAAGGGGAAAAGGGGCTGGGGAGGGGGGAAAGGGGATGGAGAACTTGGAAAAGATGTTGGAGATTTGGGAAAGGGGTTGGGAGTGGGAAAAGGGGCTGGGAGAGCAGGGAGAAACGGCTGGAAAACTGTGAGAGCAGCTGGAGGGGGCTCAGCCTGGAAAAAGGAGGCTCCAGGGGCACCTCCCGGCTCCTGACAATTCCCCGGGATGAGACTGGAGCCAGCCAGGGGCTGATCCCTCCTCCCAGAGGGGACAGGACAGGAGGAAACGGCCTCAAGCCATGCCAGGGCTGGATTTGGGGGAAATTCTGGGGGAGTTTTCCAGCCCTGGCGCTCTCCTCCTTCGGGAAGCTCCTCAGAGCTGCGCCCGTGGCACCTGGGGACAGCAGGAACCGGGACAGCGCCCACCCCAAACCCCCCAAAACCCCCAACTCCCCGGGGGCGCTCCCCCAGCCCTGTGCGCACATCCCGGCCCTTCCCTGGTGTCCCCAGACCAAGGATTTCATCCACTCGGAGCTGCTGGCCTTCCTGTACTCCTCGTCGGACCAGAGCAGCCTGATGGAGGAGTCGGCGGAGCAGGCGCAGCGGCGGGACGAGATGCTGCGCATGTACCACGCGCTGAAGGAGGCGCTGGCCATCATCGGCGACATCAGCACCAGCACCGTGTCCACGCCCGTGCCCCCGCCCGTGGACGACACCTGGCTGCAGCCTGCCGCCGGCCACAGGTCAGCTGTGGGGCTGGGGGGTTCTCCGGGGGGAGATTGGGGGGTTTGAGGGGGGGTTTGGGGGGTTTGCTGTGGGGTTTGGGGTGTTTGCTGCAGGGTTTGGGGGCTTTGGGGTGTTTGCTGTGGGGTTTGCTGTGGGGTTTGGGGGGTTTGGGGTGTTTGCTCTGGTGTTTGGAGTGGTCCATGTAGTGCTTGGGGTGTTCCCAGAGGGGTTTGGGGTGTCCCAGTGACCGATCCCATCCCGTGTCCATCCCAGTGTCCATCCTGTGTCCATCCCAATGTCCATCCTGTGTCCATCCTGTGTCCATCCCAATGCCCACCCCAATGCCCACCCCAATGCCCACCCCGTGCACACCCCGTGCCCACCCCAATGCCCACCCAATGCCCACCCAGTGCCCACCCAATCCCCACCCCATGCCCACCCCAGTGTCCATCCTGTGTCCACCCCATGCCCACCCCATGCCCACCCCATACCCACCCCAATGCCCACCCTGTGCCCACCCCAATCCCACCCCAATGCCCACCCCAATCCACACCCTGATCCCACCCCAATGCCCACCCCGTGCACACCCCGTGCCCACCCAGTGCCCACCCAATCCCCACCCCATGCCCACCCCAGTGTCCATCCTGTGTCCACCCCATGCCCACCCCATACCCACCCCATACCCACCCGCTGACGGCCCCGCTCCGCCCGCAGCCCCCCGCCGCAGCGCCGGCCGCCCTCGGCGCTGCTGCCCCCGGGCCGCCCCCCGTCCCTGCGGGCCCCGGCACCGGGGCCGCCGCTGCTGCCGCTGCCCGGGGGGGCCCCGCCCGCCTTCGCCGCGCCCCCGATCCCGTCCCGCCTCGGCCCCTTCGCCGCCGCCAGCGACCCCTTCAGCGCCCCGCCCCAGATCCCCGCCCGGCCCGCGCGGATCCCGCCCGGCATCCCGCCCGGCGTGCCCAGGTGAGACCGGGGGGCTGGGGAGGGGAGGGATGGCACTGGGATCTGCTGGGGTGGGGAGGGATGGCACTGGGATCCACTGGGATGGCACTGGGTTACACTGGGATCCGCTGGGACGGGCTGGGATGGGCTGGGATGGCACTGGGTTACACTGGGTTACGCTGGGATCTGCTGGGATGGGCTGGGATTACACTGGGACTACACTGGGATCTGCTGGGGTGGGCTGGGATCTGCTGGGATCCACCAGGGTAGGCTGGGATGACACTGGGATCCACTGGGACTATACTGGGACCCACTGGAATCCACTGGGGTGGTCTGGGATTTGCTGGGATTACACTGGGATCCACTGGGGAGGGCTGGGATCCATTGAGACCCAGGGCTGGGGTGGGCTGGGATCCGCCAGGGTGGGCTGGGATCCACTGGGATCCACTGGGGAGGGCTGGGATCCACTGGAATCCGGGACCGGGGTGAACTGGGATCCACTGGTGTCTTGCCCCACTGCACTGGGGTGTCACTGGGATCCCCCAGGACCCCCCGGGACCCCCGGGCTCACCCCCCGTTCCCCGCAGGAGGCCCCCGGCGGCCCCGAGCCGCCCGACCATCATCCGCCCGGCCGAGCCCTCCCTGCTGGATTAACCACGGGATCCACGGGATCCTCGGGATCCTCGGGATCCGCCCGGGCCACCGCCCCCGGCACGGGGACAGACGGGGGAAACGGGGGAAAAACGGGGGAAAACGGGGAAAAGGCGACCCAGAGACCCAGAGCCAGCCCGGATCCCATCCCAGGGTGATCCCGGGGCTGATCCTGATCCCGGATCCCATCCCAGGGTGATCCCAGGGCTGATCCTGATCCCGGATCCTGGGGCTGATCCGGATCCCGGGGCTGATCTTGATCCTATCCTGGGGCTGATCCCAAATTTTGTAGCTGCTCCTGGAGCTGTTCCTGAGCTGATCCCAGATCCTGGGGCTGATCCTGATCCCATCCCAGGGTGATCCTAGAGCTGATCCCAGGGCTGATCCTGATCCCAGATCCTGGGGTGATCCTGGGCCTGATCCTGAGCTGATCCCGAATCCTGGGGCTGATCCCGGATCCCGTCCTGGGGCTGATCCCAGGGTGATCCCAAATCTTGGAGCTGATCCCGGATCCCGGGGCTGCTCCCGGGGCTGCTCCCAGATCCCGATCCTGGATCCCGGCGGGGGCAGCTCCCGGGCAGGTCCCAGCAGCTGATCCCGGCAGCTCCGGTGCCCCCCCGGTGCCCCCCCGGTACCGGATTTTGGGGCGGGGGCGGGGGGGGAACTTTGCACTTTGTCAGAATTCCCGAGGGGGGAGGCCCGGGCCTTCCTCCCGCTCCTCCTCCTCTTCCTCCTCCTCCTCCTCTTCCTTCCCGAATTCCCGAATTCTGCCCCAAAACCGCCCCCGCCCCCTCCCAGGCCTTGGGGTTGGGGTTTTTTTTGGTTGGGTTTTTTTTTCTTTTTTTTCCTTTTTATTTGTTTTTTTTCTTTTTTTTTCTTTTTTTTTTGTTGTTTTTTGGGGGGTTTTGCGGGTTTTTTGCGGGGTTTTTTGGGTTTTTTTTCCTTTTTTCCTTTTTTGTTTTTTTTTAAAGAACTCGGGGGTTTCTAGAGCTGGGGCAAACACTGGAATTCCCAGAGGGATTCACCAATGATCCCAAATTCCCTGAGAACCTCAGGAATTTCATCTCGGGAATTGCCCCGGGACAAGAGGAGGAGGAGGAGGAGGAGGAGGGGAAAGGGGAGGAAGCTGCGACCTCTCCCCCACCGCCGCGTTCCCGATCCCGCTCCGCCGGGAGCCGAGGTTGTAAATATTTTTACGGACTTGTATTAATTGTATAAAAAAAAAAAAAAAAAAAAATTGAAAAAAAAAAAGGGAAAAAACAAAAAAAAATTTTAAAAATACCAAAAAAAAAAAAAGAAAAAAAAAAAGAAAGAAAGAAAAAAAAAGGTAAAAAAAAGCCAGAAACCGCGGCCCAGCAATAAATGTGGATTTTTCCAACCCCCCCCCCCCCCGGCCCCGGTGCCTTAACGACCCCCCGGCTCGGGGGGGGCCAATTAATCCATTAACGAGCCGGGGGCGGTTTTGGGGGGATCCCCCCGAAGTGCCTCCGCTCCGCGTCCCATTAATGAACTAAAAACCGGCAAAAAAAAAATTCCGAATAAAGGGAAAAAAAAAAAATCCCAAAACCGCCTAAAGTCTGTGCAGTTCCTGGGGCTGGGGGGGTCTGGCGGCGCGGCCGCTGCCGTTCCCCGGGGGATTCCGTGCGGAACGGTGAAAAATGGGTGAAAAAACGGTGAAAAATGGGTAAAAAAATCCCCAAAATTCCGTTTGCGCGCGCCGGGTCCTCCGCGCTCATTGGCTGCTCCCTCCCCGCCGTCCTGAGCTCTGATTGGTCCGCTCCAGTTTGGACCCGCCCCCTCCGCGGCTCGCGAGCGCCCTCTGGCGGAGCGGGACGCCCACAATGCACCGCGCGGGGCCCGGGGGGATTTGGGGCAAATTTGGGGAAATTTGGATCAGATTTGGGGGAATTTGGGGTCCTGGAAGGGAAAATGGGGACAGATTTGGAGATCTGGGGGCAGACCTCAGGGCTGGGGCAGACTTGAGGCATTTTAGGGCAGATTTGGGGGAATTTGAGGCAGATTTGGGGCGTCTGGGGCAGATCTGAGGGCCATGAGGCAGATTTTGGGTATATGGAGCAGATTTTGGGTGTCTGGAGCAGATTTTGGGCTCCAAGGGCCAGATTTTGGGTGTCTGGGGCAGATTTTGGATATATGGAGCAGATTTTGGGTGTCTGGAGCAGATTTTGGCTCCAGGGGCAGATTTTGGCTCCAGGCCCCCTCGTCCATCCCCTCCCCGCGACTCTCGGGCCGATTTTTCAGGGATTTCACGGAAATCTCTTTCCCAGCCCGGAGCAGCCGCGTTTCCCCTCCCCGAGCTCAGAGTTTTGGGTACAAAAACCCCATTTTTGCGCAACGGGCAGAAACTCCCATTTCCATTTCCTGCGGCCGAGGCGCCGCTTCCTTCCCGCGGCCCGAGCCCCGAGCCCCGAGCCCCGAGCCCGGCGGATCCCGGGGGGCTCCCGGTGCAGGAGGATGAGGATGAGGATGAGGATGGGGATGAGGATGAGGATGAGGTTGGAATTTCTGCTCCTCGTGGTTGCGGCTTTTGCCTCGTGCTGGAGCCAGACCGGGCACGATCCCAGCGGGGATTCCCGCCGGGATTTCGGTGATTCCCGCCGGGATTCCCGCCGGGATCCCGGTCCCGCCGCCCCCAGGCTCCTCCCGCCGCCGCTGCTGCTCCGGTTGCCCCCGGAGCCGGGTCCGGCCCGGATCCGCTGCCTGGCCCCGCGGCGCTTCACCGGCAGCACCTTCGAGCTGCTCCGGGGGGTCCCGCCGGTCCCGGTGCGGAGCGTCCCCGCCGCTCCCGACCGCCACTGGGTCGAGTTCTCCGTGCCCGGAGCCGCCCGCTGCCTCCGCTGCCGGTACCGGAGCCACAACGGCAGCGCCTGGCTGGAGTCCGAGCCCAGCCCCGCCACCGGCGGCCCCGGTGGGTGCCGGGGAACCGGGGAAGCGGGGGGGAGTCCCCGTCCCGCATCCCGGGGCTGCCCCCGAGCCCAATCCGGGGGTTTTTCTCCCCAGATTTGGGCGATGCCGAGTGCGAACCGAGCACCGGCACCGGGACCCCGCAGAACGGCACCGGGACCCCGCAGAGCGGTACCGGGATCCCGCGGAACGGCACCGGGACCCCGCAGAATGGTACCGGGATCCCGCAAAACGGTACCGGGACCCCGCGGAACGGCACCGGGACCCCGCAAAACGGTACCGGGATCCCGCAGAACGGTACCGGCACCGCCCCGGGCTGACACCTGTCACGGTCCCGGTGCCGGATCCCGGTTCCTGATCCCGGTACCGGATCCCGGTACCGGATCCCGGTGATCCCCGCTCTCTCTCCCTTCCAGATCCTTCCTGGCTCCTCCCGGTCTCGGTCGGTGCCGCCGTCCCGGGGCTGCTGCTGCTGCTCGGGGCTGCGGCCGTGGGCTGGCGAGGTGGGAGGAGGGCTCGGAACCGGGAATGCCGGGGGTTCAGAACCGGGAATTCCGGGGGTTGAGAACCGGGAATCCCGGGGGTTCAGAACCGGGAATGCCGGGGGTTCAGAACCGGGAATTCCGGGGATTGAGAACCGGGAATCCCGGGGGTTCAGAACCGGGAATTCCGGGGGTTCTGAGCCGGTGATTCCGGGGGGTTCAGAACCGGGAATTCCGGGGGTTCCGAACCGGGAATTCCGGGGGTTCAGCGCCCAGGGACCCCCACCCCGCCCTGCTGGGGTATCCCGGCCCCCGGTGCCACCGGTTCTGTCCTCACAGGCCTCCGGCGGCGGCGTGGACAGAGCCCCACGGTACCGGCCCCGGTAAGGCGGGACCCCCCGTGCCCCCCAAACCCACCGCAGCCCACGCGTGTCCCCCCAAAATCCACACCCGCGTCCCTCCCGTCCCGGCAGAGCCTCCCCCTGACCCCCGCGCCGACGCCGCTGTCCCGGTGAGAAGTCCCGGGGGTCCCGGTTGCCCCCTCCTCCTTCCCGGTGAGGACACGGAGCCGGGGGCGCCTCCCGGCGTTCCCACGGATCGAGGCTGGCCCTGGATCCGGTTACCGGGAGCCCTCCGGGAGGATCCCGCTGCCTCCGGTGCTGCCGGGGCTCCACCGGACTCGCCGGTGCCAATAAAGGTGTTCGTCTCCAGCGCCGCCGCCTTCCCGGTGTACCGGTACCGGTGCCCTGTTCCCCGTCCCGGTGTCCCGGTGCCCCGTTCCCATTCCCGGTGTCACGGTCCCGGTGTCCGGTTCCCATTTCCCCCGTCCCGGTGTCCCGTTCCCGGTGCCTATTCCCGCTGTCCCGTTCCTATTCCCGGTGTCCCGTTACCGGTGTCCCATTCCCGGTGTCCTGTTCCGCTGTCCCGTTCCCATTCCCGGTCTCCCGTTCCCTTTGCCCCGTTCCCGGTGCCCCGTTCCCATTCCCGGTCTCCCATTCCCGGTGCCCCATTCCCGGTGCCCTGTTCCCGGTGCCCCGTTCCCATTCCCGGTGCCCCGTTCCCGGTGCCCCGTTCCCGTTCCCGGTCTCCCATTCCCGGTGCCCCGTTCCCATTCCCGGTGCCCCGTTCCCGGTGCCCCGTTCCCGTTCCCGGTCTCCCATTCCCGGTGCCCCGTTCCCATTCCCGGTCTCCCATTCCCGGTGCCCCGTTCCCGGTGCCCCGTTCCCGTTCCCGGTGCCCCGTTCCCATTCCCGGTGTCCCGTTACCGGTGTCCCGGTGTCCCGTTGCCCTCCCGCCCGCCAGGGGGCGCACCAGCCCCGCCCGCCGCCTCTTTTGTGGGCGTGGCCATCGCGGTGGGCGTGTCCCGGGTCGGGTGGGCGTGTCCCGGGTCGGGTGGGCGTGTGGCGGTCGCGGTGGGCGTGTCCCGGTCGCGGTGGGCGTGTCCCGGGTCGGGTGGGCGTGTCCCGGGTCGGGTGGGCGGGGCCCGGTCGCGGTGGGCGGGGCCGGCCGGGGCAGGGGGCGGGGCCCCGGGTGGGCGGGGCGCGGCGCGGTCCAAGATGGCCGCGGTGTCGGTGTTCCCCGGCGTGCGGCTCCTCACGGTCGGGGACGCGAACGGGGAGATCCAGCGGCACCAGGAGCAGCAGCCGCTGCGCCTCGAGGTCCGCACCGGCCCCGACAGCGCCGCCATCGCCCTCTACGGCCGTGAGTGCGCGCGGGAGGGGGCCCCGAGCGGGGCGGGGGAAGGCGTGAGGGGCTCTAAGGGGATGGGGGAGGGGCCCTGAGGAGGCCCCGAGGGGTCTCTGGGGATGGGGGGGGTCGGGGAGGAGCTGTGGGGAGCGGGGGGGGTCCCTGAGGGGTCCGTGGGGATGGGGGGTCGGGGCTGGGGGGGTCTGGGGGGGTGGGTTGGGGTCTGGGGGGGGTTGGGGGGTTCAGGACTTGGGGGGGCCGGGCTGGTTTTGGGGGGGGTCCGGAGAGGGGTTTGGGGGGGCTTTAAGTGTCCGTCAGCTTCGGGGGGTCTCGGCCCCACCGGGGGCTCGGGGGCAGCTCGGGGTGGGGGGGGGTCCCGGTTCCCCCGTCCCCCCGTCCGTGTCCCCGTTCCCGTCCCCGTTCCCGTCCCCGTTCCCGTTTCCCGGAGGCTGCAGAAAGTTGATTCCCATCCCCCCCCGCTCCTGCCCGCTTTTACCCGAAACGGCCCCAATTCCGTGACCTTCCCGGTATCCCCCACCCCCATCCCGGTTCCGGGGCACGGGAGGCGGCGGCGGCACCGGCTCCGCTCTTTGTCTGTGACACGGTCCCGGCTCTTCCCCCGCTTTGGGGCTTTTTTTTCTTTATTTCTTTCCCCCGAACTCGGCGCCCGCCGGAATTCCCGCGGCTACCGGGGGGTGCTGGGGGGCGACCCCCGGCCCCCTCCATCGGTGCTAACGGGGCGCTCGTTACCCGGCGGGAATAATTAATTACCGGCGGGAATAATGAACGGGCGGCAATAATTAACGCGCGGCTCCGTTGACACCGATGCTTTTGGGGGGAGGGGGGAGGGAAACTGAGGCACGGCGCCGAGCCCGCGGCTCCTCCCGGTGCCGGGAGAACCGGAGCTGCCCCGGAGCCTGCGGCCGCCGTTCGGAGCTGCCTTTGTGTGCCGGGCCGGGGGGCTCCGGGTGGTCCGGGCGGAGCATCTGCCGGTCCTTTCATCGCCCACAAAGAGCCGCGGCCGCCGGGGCTCCCGCTCCGCTGTTCCCGGTGGAAACCCGCCGCTCCCGGTCCCTCCCGCAACTTCCCGCGGCGTGGGGAGGACCCCCGGGGTTTGGGGGGGGTGGAAACCGGGATTTTTTTGTTGGTTTTTTTTTTTTTTGGGAAGCGGCTGGGTCGGTTTTTCCGGCGTGAGAGCGGCCGGGAGCTCCGGGGGTGCCTCCCGGGATGGTTCCCGGTGCCCGGGGCGGTTCCGGGGGGACGGGGCTGACTCCCGGGGCACTTCCCAACTCCTGGGGCGATCCCAGCCCCTCCGTCCTCTTCTCTGACCCCAAATCCTCATTTCTGACGGGAATTCCGGCTGCCCCCCCCGCCGGGCCGTGCTTTAGGAGCCCCCCCGCCCCCCGCGCTGTAATTAGAGGTTAATTAGGTTAATTGTGCTTTATCCCGCTCTGTTGGGAGGGTTCGGAACCGGGACCGGGCGGGGGCCTGGCCTGGCGCTCACCTCGCTTTTCTCTCTGTCCTCTCCCTGTTTCCTTTCATTCCACCCCATTTTCCCTCCGTGCCCGCCCCGTTCTCCCTTCCCCCTCCCCATTCCCGGTGTTCCCCTTCCCTCATTCCCGCTTTTTCCCTTCCATTCCCTGTTTCCCCCCCAATTCCCTATTTTTCCCCCTCCATTCTCATTCCCCCCCCCTTTTTTTCCCCTTTTATTCTAATTTTTCCCCTTTTCCTCCCCCCATTCCCCTTTTCCTCCCCCCAATTCCCCATTTCCCCCCCATTCCCCATTTCCCCCAATTCCCCATTTTCCCCCCATTCCTATTTTCCCTTGCATTCCCGTTTTCCCCCCCAATTCCCCTTTCCCCCCCATTTCCCATTTTTCCCCCTCCATTCCCCTTTTTTCCCCCCTTTTACCCCCTCCATTCCCCTTTTTCCCCCACCAATTCCCCTTTTCCCCTCTCCATTCCCATTTCCCCCCCCTTTTTCCCCCCTCCATTCCCATTTTTCCCCCATTTTCCCCCCATTCCCCTTTTTCCCCCCCCTCCATTCCCATTTTTCCCCCCATTTTCCCTGCCATTCCCCATTTTCCCCCTTTTTCCCCCTCCATTCCCATTTTCCCCCCATTTTTCCCTGCCATTCCCTTTTTTCCCCCTCCATTCCCATTTTCCCCCCCAAATCCCCTTTTTCCCCCCAGACGAGGATGTCTGCGTGTTCAAGTGCTCCGTGTCCCGCGAGACCGAGTGCAGCCGGGTGGGGAAGCAATCCTTCATCATCACCCTGGGCTGCAACAGCGTGCTGCTGCAATTCGGGACCCCCACCGGTGCGCAGCCCCCCTGCATCCCCCCCGGCTCCCCGGGGACCCCCCAATAACCCCCAAACCCCCTTTTTTTGTTGGGATTTTCCCCCCCCAGATTTCTGCTCTTTTTACAACATCCTGAAGAACTGCCGGGGACACAACACGGAGCGCTCGGTGTTCAGCGAGCGCACCGAGGAGTCCTCGGCCGTGCAGTACTTCCAGGTGGGGATTCCTGGTGCTGGGGGGGCATTCCCGGTGCTGGGGGGGCATTCCCGGTGCTGGGGGTGATTCCCGGTGCTGGGGGGAGATTCTGGCGGGGTTTGGGGAGAATGTGGCTGGGTTTGGGGGAGAGAATCTGGCTGGGTTTGGGGGAGAATCTGGCGGGGTTTTGGGGGAGAATCTGGCTGGGTTTGGGGGAGAGAATCTGGCTGGGTTTGGGGGGAGAATGTGGCTGGGTTTGGGGGGGAATCTGGCTGGGTTTGGGGGGATACCTGGCTGGGTTTGGGGGGGAATCTGGCTGGATTTGGGGGGAGAATCTGGCGGGTTTTGGGGGAGAATCTGGCTGGGTTTTGGGGGGAGAATCTGGCTGGGTTTGGGGGAAGAATCTGGCTGGGTTTGGGGGAGAATCTGGCTGGGTTTTGGGGCGAATCTGGCGGGTTTTGGGGGGAACACCCAGCCAGAACCCCGGGGTGACGGGCTGTCCGTGTGTCTGGCAGTTCTACGGGTACCTGTCGCAGCAGCAGAACATGATGCAGGATTACGTGCGCACGGGGACGTACCAGCGGGCGATCCTGCAGAACCACAGCGACTTCAAGGACAAGGTCTGCTGCTTTTTGGGGGGTTCAGCTCGTTTTGGGGGGAACCCGGTGTCTTTTGGGGGGTCTGACCGGGTTTTTGTCAAGACTGGTTTGAGGGGGGAAGCGTGGCTTGGGTTTTGGTGGGGTCTGGGGATACTTGGCTGGGTTTTGGGGGAATCTGGCTGGGTTTTAGGGGGAATCTGTCTGCTTTTTTGAGGAATCTGGCTGGGTTTTCGTCAGGATCTAGCTTGGATTCAGGTCGGAATCCCGTCTCGCCTTTTGGAGAACCTGCCCTGGTTTTTTGGGAAGCCTGGCTCACTTTTGGGACAGACCAGCCAGATTTTGGGGTTTGGCTCCAGCTCCAGCAGCACAGCTTTGTCCCAGAGCTGGAAATTGGGTTGTTTTCCCCATCCTTGGGGAGCACAGCTGGCCAGGGGTGTGGGCCAGCCCCACTGCTGCCGTTCCCACATTAAAATGTGGGATCAAAATGGGATCAAACACAGATCAAAACCAGGATCGAACACGGGATCAAATATGGGATAAAACACAGGATTAAATGCAGGATCAAATGTGGCATCAAACACAGGATCAAACGTGGATCAAAAATGGGATCAAATGCAGATCAAACGTGGGATCAAACATGGGGTCAAAAATGGGATCAAAGAGATCAAAATCGGGATCGAAGACAGGATCAAAAACAGGATCAAAAATGGGATCAAATGCAGGATCAAATATGGGATAAAGCACAGGGTCAAACGCAGGATCAAACGTGGGATCGAACACAGGATCAAAAGTGGGATCAAATGCAGGATAAAACGGGATCAAATACAAGATCAAAAACGGGATCAAACACGGGATTAAAAATGGGGTCAAATGCAGGATCAAATATGGGGTCATACATCAAACACGGGATCAAATGGAGGATCAAACTCAGGATCAAACACGGGATCTGATGCAGGATCAAACACAGGATCAAACACGGATCAAAAATGGCATCAAACAGATCAAAACCAGGATCAAACATGGGATTAAATGCAGGATCAAACACAAGATCAAACCTGGGCTCAAACACGGGATCAAACATGGGATTAAATGCAGGATCAAACGTGGGATCAAACACAAGACCAAACGCGGGCTCGGTGCGGTTTTGGCCACCCTGATCCGCTGGGATCTGCTGGGATCCGCTGGGATCCACCGGGATCCGGGCCTGGGGGGCTCCTGGAGGGTCCCAGCTGCCCCCAACCCTTCCCCAGATCGTGCTGGACGTGGGCTGTGGCTCGGGGATCCTCTCCTTCTTCGCGGCGCAGGCCGGGGCGCGCAAGATCTACGCGGTGGAGGCCAGCACCATGGCCCAGCACGCCGAGGTGAGCCTGACCCGCAGCAAAAAGGGTTTAAAATCGTGGGGATTTGGGGTTAGAAGGAAAATTGACCTTAGGAGGCCCTGGGAAAATACCCTGAGTACGTGAAGGCCTTGTACTTGGTAGAGCTGCACCTGTGTAGCCAATAGATGATAAATGATATAACTGTTAGATGTGATGATTGTTTAGTAATTAAATATAATTGCTGTTTAGTCGTGAGAATAATCATGAGAAACTGTGGTCAGGGGCTTGAGAAAGATCACGAGATACTCGTGCTTGAATAAAGCCAGTGTATACAATAGAACAATATAAGTTTAATAATTAATATGTAAGTTCTATAGGGATAGAATATCAAATACGTTCAGCTCGAAAGCTGTGTCACAGTCAGATTTTGGTCTGCAGCCCTGATTCCCAGAGCTCTCAATAAAAGAACCTGCATAGAGTCATATCCTGGGATTATTTGTGTTCCTGAACGCTAACAACCCCATCCCCTTTTCCCCTTCTTCTTTTCCCCTCCCTTCTTCCTCCTTTTCCCCTCCTTTCTTCCCTCTTTCCCCCTCCTTTCTTCCTCCTTTTCCCCTCCTTTCTTCCCTCTTTTCCCCTTCTTTCTTCCTCCTTTTCCCCTCCTTTCTCCCTGCTTTCTTCCTTCTTTTCCCCCTCCTTTCTTCCTTCTTTTCCCCTCCTTTCTTCCTCCTTTTCCCCTCCTTTCTTCCTCCTTTTTCCCTCCTTTCTTCCTCCTTTTCCCCTCCTTTCTTCCTTCTTTTCCCCTCCTTTCTTCCTCCTTCCCCCTCCTTTCCCAGGTGCTGGTGAAGAGCAACAACCTGACGGAGCGGATCGTGGTGATCCCGGGCAAGGTGGAGGAGGTGTCTCTGCCCGAGCAGGTGGACATCATCATCTCCGAGCCCATGGGCTACATGCTGTTCAACGAGCGCATGCTCGAGAGCTACCTGCACGCCAAGAAGTACCTGAAGCCCAGTGGTGAGCGCCGCTGGGGGGTCCCCGGGGGTCCCCGGGAGCCGCGGGACCCCCCAGGCTCCAAGCTGGTCCCTTCCCCAGGGAACATGTTCCCCACCATCGGCGACGTGCACCTGGCGCCCTTCACGGACGAGCAGCTCTACATGGAGCAGTTCACCAAGGCCAACTTCTGGTCAGGCGGCGCGTCCCGGTCCCTGTGCCCGTCCCTGTGCCCAGTCCCTGTGCCAGTCCGTGTGCCCATCCCTGTGCTCGTCCCCATTCCCAGTCCCATTCCCAGTCCCTGTTCCCAGTCCCATTCCCTGTGCCCGTCCCTGTGCCCGTCCCTGTTCCCAGTTTCCCATCCCCGTTCCTGTCTGCACTCCCCATTCCCAGTTGCCCATTCCCAGTTGCCCATTCCCAGTTCCCATTCCCCATTCCCAGTTCCCCATTCCCAGTTTCCCGTTCCCAGTTCCCCATTCCCATTCCCAGTTTCCCATTTCCCCATTCCCAGTTGCCCATTCCCAGTTGCCCATTCCCAGTTGCCCATTTCCCATTCCCCATTCCCAGTTCCCCATTCCCCGTTCCCCATTCCCTGTTCCCCATCCCCAGTTCCCCGTTCCCAGTTCCCCATTCCCAGTTCCCCATTCCCATCTCCCATTCCCCATTCCCAGTTCCCATTCCCTCTGTCCCACAGGTACCAGCCCTCCTTCCACGGTGTCGATCTCTCGGCGCTGCGCGGCGCCGCCGTGGACGAGTACTTCAGGCAGCCGGTGGTGGTGAGGGACCCGGGGGGCTGGGGGCTGTTTTGGGGGTCCAGGGCTCGTTCTGGGGGTCCAGGGGCTGTTCTGGGAGTGCAGGGGTAATTCTGGGGGTCCTGGGGCTGTTTTGGGGGTCCTGGGGCCATTCTGAGGGTCCAGGGGTAATTCTGGGGGTCTGGGGGCCATTCTGGGGGTCTGGGGGCCGTTCTGGGGGTCCAGGGGCGACTTTGGGGATCCTGGGCCCATTCTGGGGGTCCTGGGCCCATTCTGGGGGTCCTGGGCCCGTTCTGGGGGTCCAGGGGTAATTCTGGGGGTCCAGGGCGGTTCTGGGGGTCCAGTGCCTGTTCTGAGGGTCCAGAGGTCCCTCTGGGGGTCCAGGGGCTGTTCTGGGGGGCTTCAGTCGAGCCAGGAGGGTCCCACACCCGAGCCCACCCCCCTTTTTATCCCAGGACACCTTCGACATCCGGATTTTAATGGCCAAATCCGTCAAATACACCGTGAACTTCTTGGAAGCCAAGGAGGGTGACTTGCACAGGTGAGGCACCACCTCGGGGGGGATTGGGGGGGTCGTGGGATGGGGTGGGGGTCTCTGCCCACCCCCCAGTAATTAACTCCCGCTAATTATTCTCTCCTGCAGGATAGAAATCCCCTTCAAGTTCCACATGCTGCACTCGGGGCTGGTGCACGGCTTGGCCTTCTGGTTTGACGTGGCCTTCATCGGCTCCATGTAGGTGTGGGGGGGGCTCCCCAAAGGTGGGGAGGGGTCGGCCCGGCCCCCCTGACCCCCCCGTGCCCCCCCAGAATGACGGTGTGGCTCTCCACGGCCCCCACGGAGCCGCTGACCCACTGGTACCAGGTGCGCTGCCTGTTCCAGTCGCCGCTCTTCGCCAAGGCCGGCGACACGCTCTCAGGGACCTGCCTGCTCGTCGCCAACAAGAGGTGAACGGGGGATTTGGGGATGTTTTGGGGGGGCAGAGGGGGTTTGGGGGGCATTTAGGGCTGGTTTGGGGGAGCAGAGGGGATTTGGGGGGAATTTAGGGCCGTTTTGGGGGAGCTCTGGGGGCGCAGAGGGGGTTTGGGGGGCACTTAGGGCTGGTTTGGGGGAGCAGAGGGGATTTCGGGGATTTAGGGCCGTTTTGGGGGAGCTCTGGGGATTTCAGGGGGATTTAGGGCCGTTTTGGGGGAGCTCTGGGGGCGCAGAGGGGGATTGGAGGGGATTTGGGGACATTCTGGGGGAGCTGAGGAGATTTGGGGGGCATTTAGGGCCGGTTTGGGGGAGCTCTGGGGGCGCAGAGGGGGTTTGCAGGGGATTTGGGGACATTCTGGGGGAGCAGAGGGGATTTGGGGGGCAGTTTGGGGGGAATTTAGGGGCACTTTGGGGGCTCTAGGGGGCAATCTGGGGGCATCTAGGGCTGTTTTGGGGGTTCCGGGGGGGGTGGGGGGTCTTGGGGGGGATTTGGGGCTGTTTTGGGGGAGCAGAGGGGATTTGGGGGGTGTTTAGGGGATTTAGGGCCATTTTGGGGGAGCTCTGGCGGGGATTTAGGGCAATTTGGGCCGTTTTGGGGGCTCGGGGGGGGTTTGGGGGGATGTGACGGGGTACACGGAGGATGTGGGGGGGGATTGGGGGGCACAGGGTGGATTTGGGGGGCATGGGGGGTGGTCCCCAAGCCCCCCCTCCCCATCTGTGTCCCGGTTCGGATCCGCTGCTCCCTCGGCACCTCTGGAACGGGGCCGGGAGCTGGGGGGGCTCCTGGCCCAGTTTGGACTGGGGGGGCTCCCCCCGGCCCAGTTTGGACTGGGGGGGCTCCTGGCCCAGTTTGAACTGGGGGGGCCCTGGCCCAGTTTGAACTGGGGGGGCCCTGGCCCCGTTCCAGGACTATTTTTTGGTGGGGGGAGTCAACCACGACCCCTCGGGGGCATTTTGGTGCCTCAGAACCCCCTTTGGCCGTGCTCTGGGGGTCTCTGTGCCCCCCAGCTCCATTTGGGGGGGTCCCAACCCCCTCCAGCCGTTTTTATTTTGGGGGGCGGGGGTCTCACGGGCTGTGCCCCCCCCCAGACAGAGCTACGACATCAGCATCGTGGCCCAGGTGGACCAGACGGGCTCCAAATCCTCCAACCTCCTGGACCTGAAAAACCCTTTCTTCAGGTAGGGCCGAGCCGGGGTTTTGTTGGGGGGCCTCCCCCAGCCCCCCAAAATCCTGACGCCCCCTCCCCACCCCAGGTACACGGGCACGACCCCCTCGCCGCCCCCCGGCTCCCACTACACGTCGCCGTCGGAGAACATGTGGAGCACGGGCAGCACCTACAACATGAGCACGGGCATGGCCGTGGCCGGTGGGTCTGGGGGGCTCTGGGGGGGTCTGGGGGGGTTCTGGGGGGGTCACCCCGCGGTTCTGGGGGGGCTCTGACCCCCTTCTCCCCACGCAGGGATGCCGGCGGCCTACGACCTGAGCAGCGTCATCGCCGGGGGGTCCAACGTGGGGCACAACAACCTGATCCCCCTGGGTGAGTGGGGGGCTCGGGGAGGGAGTGGGGGGCTTGGGGGGGGCTCAGAGAGAGAGTGGGGGGCTCAGAGGGGGAATTGGGGGGTTCAGGGGGGGAGTGGGGGGCTCAAAATGAGATTGAGGGACTCAGGGTGGGAGTGGGGGTCCCATAATGACTTTGGGGATCTCACAATGAGAGTGGGGGGCTCACAGTCACAGCAGGGGTCCCACAATCAGAATGGGGGTCCCACAATGACTTTGGGGGTCCCACAATGACTTTGGGGGTCCCACAATCAAAGTGGGGGTCTCACAATGACTTTGGGGGTCCCACAATGACCGTGGGGGTCTCACAGTGACAGTGGGGGTCCCACAATCAGAGTGGGGGTCTCACCATGACTTTGGGGGTCCCACAATCAAAGTGGGGGTCTCACAATGCCTTTGGGGGTCCCACAATCAGAGTGGGGGTCTCACCGTGCCCCCCACCCCCCACAGCCAACACCGGCATCGTCAACCACACTCACTCCCGGATGGGCTCCATCATGAGCACAGGGATCGTGCAAGGTACCCCCAAAACCCCCCCAAAACCCCCAAAAACCCCCCAAACCCCTCCTGCACCCCCCCAAAACCCCTCCCGGACCCCCCAGCCCCCCGCTGACCCCCCTGTGCCCCCCAGGCTCGTCCGGCGGGCAGAGCGGCGCGGGCTCCAGCGGGCACTACCCCCTGAACAGCCAGTTCACCATGGGCGGCCCCCCCATCTCCATGGCCTCCCCCATGTCCATCACCACCAACACCATGCACTACGGCAGCTAAAACCCCCCAAAAACGGGCAAAAACGGGCAAAAACCAAAATCCCCACGGCTGGGGCTCCCCCGCCCCGCCCCGCCCCCCCGGGGGTCCCCTCCTTCCCCCCCCTCGCTCCGTGCAGGACCCGGAGGGGGAATTTGGAATTTTGGGGGATTGTTTTTTTTTTTTGGGGTTGTTTTTTGGGGTTTTTTCCCCCTCGGGGAAGGTTTTGTACCGCTCGGATTCCCGGGATGGGGCGGGGGGTGGTGGGGGGGTGAGAATTCCCTCCTCACCACCGGGAATTCCCTCCCCCACCCCCGGGATGGGGATCCCGCCGGGAACGGGAACGGGAACGGAAGAACGGGAACGGACCGAGAGCCGCGGGCCGGGCCCCGTGCCGGGATCGGGAATTTCTCCGGGATTCCTCCGGAATTTCTCCGGCTGTAGTCTGAATAAACGGGAGGGTTTCCACACTCGGGCCACCCTGAGGGGTCTGGGGGCTCCAAAAATCCCTGGGGGCTAAAAATCCTTGGGGGCTCCAAAAATTCCCTAGGGGTTCCCAAATCCTTGGGGGCTCCAAAAATCCCTGGGGGCTAAAAATCCTTGGGGGCTAAAAATCCTTGGGGTTCCAAAATCCTTGGGGTTCCCAAAATCCCTGGGGGTTCCCAAATCCCTGGGGCTCCAAAAATTCCCTGGGGGCTAAAAATCCTTGGGGTTCCCAAATTTTTGGGGGTTCCAAAATCCCTGGGGCTCCAAAAATCCCTGGGGGTTCCCTAAATCCCTGGGGGCTCCTAAATCCCTGGGGGTTCCCAAATTCTTGGGGGTTCCCAAAATCCTTGGGGCTCCAAAATTCCCTGGGGGTTCCAAAAATCCCTGGGGGTTCCCAAAATTCCTGGGGGGTTCCAAAATAACATGGAGCTCCCAAAAAATCCCCGGGGGCTCCCAAAAAAACCCCGAAAACGTCGCCCGAATACCCCAAAATCATCACCCAAAAACAGCACCCAGGACCCCCCAAAATCCCCCTCAAAACCCCCCAGGACCCCCTAAAATCCCCCCAAACACCCTCAGGACCACCCAAAACCCCCCCAGGACCCCCAAAATTCTCCCAAACCCCCCCAGGACCCCCCAAAATCCCCCCAGAACCCCCCAAAATCCCCCCAGAACCCCCCAAAATCGCCCCAGGGCCCCCAAAATCACCCCCAGGCTCTGCCCCTTCTCCTCTTTATTGGAGCCGCTGGCGGGAGAAAGGGGGTGACAGATTTTGGGGGGGGGTGTGGGGAGTGGGGTCGCCCCCCGCCTCCCCCCTTCCCCTCAAAAATTTTGGGGTTTTTTGGGGGGTTTCGGGGTTCCCCCTCCCCACAATTCCCGGGATTTTCAGCGCCGCCGCCGCCGGTACAAAAATAAAAGCTCTGCACGACCCCTCCCCCCCCAAAAACGCGCGACCCCCCCCCCCAAATTCCGAATTTTTTTTGGGGGGGGGGTGGGGGGGAGGGGTCAGACCCCCCCACCCCCCCCAATGCTACAGCAGGGCCAGAAATGGGGGACCCCCCCCAAAAAAAAGAAAAAAAATCGGAATTTTGGGGTCAAAAAAACCCAAAAGGGGGGGGGGGGCACCCCGGTATTGCTGCAGCTCGGGGGGGCCGAGGGGACCCCCCCCAATTTGGGGATTTTGGGGGTTTTTTTGGCATTTTTGGGGTTTGGGGATTTGGATTTGGGGTTTGGGGAGGGGTCCCTGTGCAAACGGGGCGGTTTTGGGGAGAAAACCCCGAATTTGGGGTCTCTGTCCCCTCCCCCCCCCCCAGAAATGGCTTTTTGGGGGTCCCCCCCCTCCCTTCTCCCTTTTGGGGTTCCCTGGGGGGGAATTTTCCGTCTTTTTTTGTCTTTTCGCGTTTTTTAAAAAATAGAATAAAAATTCCCCAAGCCACCCCCAAAATAAACCCTGAAATGAATCAAATAAAATAATTCAAATAAAATAATCCAAATAAAATAATCCCATTAAAATAATCCAAATAAAATAACCAAAATAAAATAATTTTTAAAAACCCAGTAAAATAATCCAAATAAAATAACCCAGATAAAATAATCCCGATAAAAACCAATAAAAATAAAATAACCCCATTAAAATAATTAAAAAAAAAACACAAACAAAATAACCCAAATCAAATAATTAAAAAAAACCACAAGAAAATAATCCAAATAAAGTAATAAAAAAGACCCCAATAAAATAATTCAAATGAAATAACCCAGATAAAACAATGATTCAGATAAAAGTAATTCAGATAAAATAATCCTGATAAAAACAATCTCAATAAAAATAATTCTGATAAAATAATGATTCAGATAAAAATAATTCCGATAAAAATAATTCTGATAAAGTAATTCCTATAAAATCATTCCTGGTAGAAATGATTCTGATAAAATAATCCCATGAAAACAATTCTGATTAAAAAATAATCAAAATAATTCAATTGAAATTATCCCAGTAAAACCATTCCAATAAAAATAATTCCAATAAAAATAATTCCAATAAAAATAATTCCAATAAATCGATCCCAATAAAAAGAATTCCAATAAATCCATCCCAATAAAAATAATTCCAATAAAAATAATTCCAATAAAACCGTCCCAGGTCATTCTCAAAAAATAATGTTAGAAAAATAAGAATTCTGCTAAAATAATTCCCAGTAAAATAATGCCAATAAAGAATTCCAATGAGAACAATTTAAAAAAAATTAAAAAAGAAATAACAGCAATAAAAGAATTCTGCTGAAAGCAATTCCCATCAATGAAAGAATTCCAATAAAAAATTCCGATTAAAATAAATCTCATGTAAATAAATAATCCCAATTAAAAATATAATCCGATAAAAGCAGATCAAAATAATCCAAATAACATTAAAAATAATAAGTAAAAATAATCCAAATAAAAGTTATTGATAATAATAATAAATTAAAATACCAATAAAAATAATTGTTAGAATTATTAATAATTAGAAGAAAATAATCCTATTTAAAAATCCAAATTAAAAATCAATAAAAATAATCGCAATAAAAATAAAAAATTAAAATCCCAATAAAAATAAAAATAAATTGAAATAACCCAAATAAAAATAAAAAATAAAAAATCTAAATAAAAATAGAAAATAATAAATAGAAATAGCCCAAATAAAAATAAAGAATAATAATAAATGAAAATAGTTCAAATAAAAATAGAAAATAATAAATGGAAATAGCCCGAATAAAAATAATAATAAATGAAAAAAATTCAAATAAAAATAGAAAATAATAAATGGAAATAGCCCGAATAAAAATAAATGAAAATAATTCCAATAAAAGAAAAACGGGAATTTCTGCCCTCAGCCCTCCCGGGGGGGTTCCCGCCCCTCCCCGTCCTCCCCCGGGGGCGGCTCCAGACGGAACCGGGGCGGTCCCGGTGCCGCTCCCGCTCCCGGGGGGGTTCCCGGTGCCGGTCCCGGGGGGGGCTCCGGGGGGGGCTCGGATCGGAACCGGAGGGTCCCGGGGGGGGTTCCCGGTACCGTTCCCGGTCCTGGGGATGGCTCTGGGACTGGTTCGAAGTAGAACTGGAGGGTCCCGGGGGGAGTTCCCGGTGCCGATCCCGGGGGAGTTCCCGGTACTGATCCCGGTGCCGATCCTGGTACCGTTCCCGGGGGCGGTTCGAAGTGGATCCGGAGGGTCCCGGGGGGTGTTCCCGTTCCCGGTTCCGTTCCCGGTTCCATTCCCGGTTCCAGTGCCGTTTCAAAGCAGAACCGGGGTGTCCCGGGGGCTGTTCCCGTTCCCGGTGCCGGTTCCAGTGCCGTTTCGAAGCAGAACCGGGCTGTCCCGGGGGCTGTTCCCGTTCCCGGTTCCGATCCCGGTGCTGGTACCGGCTCGGGGCTGGGCGGCGCCCGCAGGCGGAACCACTCGCGGTTCTCGTGCAGCGCCCGCAGCATCTCCCGCCCGTCCGGGTGCACCAGCTCGGCCCAGGCCTCCCACAGCGGCTGCACCACGAAATCGATGAACCCCACCTGGGACACGGACACGGACACGCGTGGGGACACGGACACGGACACGGGACAGGGACACGTGTGGGGATGGGGACAGGGGACACGGGACACGGACACGCGTGGGGACGGGGACACGGGACAGGGGGACACGGACACGGACACGCGTGGGGACACGGACACGGGACAGGGGACATGGGACACGCATGGGGACAGGGACACGGGACACGGACACGGGACATGCGTGGGGACAGGGACACGGGACACGGACACGCATGGGGACGGGGACACGGGGATGGGGACATGCGTGGGGACAGGGACAGGGGGGACAGGGACAGCAGGAAAGGGACAGGAATGGGGACAGGGACACGGGACATGGGGATGGGGACGGGGACAGTGTGGGTGTGACAGAGGTGTCCCCATGTCCCCCAGGTGTCCCTCACCTGGGATCTCTCCACGGAGGCGCTGTGTTTGTCGCACATGGGGCTGATCTCCATGCCCCCGTACCTCCATGTCCTGTTCCCCCAGGTGTCCCCAGGTGCCCCAGGTGTGTCCCCAGGTGTCCCCAGGTGTGTCTCACCTGGGATCTCTCCACGGAGGCGCTGTGTTTGTCGCACATGGGGCTGATCTCCCTGTTCCCCCAGGTGCCCCAGGTGTGTCCACAGGTGTCCCAGGTGTGTCCCCATGTCCCCAGGTGTGTCTCACCTGGGATCTCTCCACGGAGGCGCTGTGCTTGTCACACATGGGGCTGATCTCCCTGTGTCCCCAGGTGTCCCCATGTCCCCAGGTGTGTCCCCATGTGTGTCCCCATGTCCCCAGGTGTCCCCAGGTGTCCCTCACCTGGGATCTCTCCACGGAGGCGCTGTGCTTGTCGCACATGGGGCTGATCTCCATGCCGCGCTCCCGTTCCCGGTCTCCCTGCCGGAAGAACTCCTCCATGATCCGCTCCGTCCACTGCCGGTACAGCCCCAGAGGTTTGGTGGGATTGCTCAGGTCAGCGCAGTGCACCATGTTCCGCAGCACCTGGGGACACCTGGGCACGTCACCGGGACACCTCGGGGACAGCGATGTCACCAGGGCCATCTCGGGGACAAGCAGGGACACCTCGGGGCACACAGGGCCTCCTCAGGGACAGGAATGTCACCACGGCCACCTCGGGAATGGCCAGGACCTCCCCCCCAGGGCACCTGGACCACCCCAAGGATCCCCTCAGGGCTCTTTGGGGACCCCCAGGACCCCTTGGGGACCCCCCCAGCCCCTTCAGGGATCCCCCACACCCCCCAGGACCCCCCAAAGATCTCCAAGTCTTCCCCAAAAACCCCTGAGACCCCCCCCAGTACCCCTTGGGGACCCCTGAAACCCCCCAGGACCCCTTGGGGACCCCTGAGACCCCCCAGGACCCTTTTGGGGTCCCCCCCAGGCCGTTTTTGGGGTCCCCCCCACACCTGGATGCGGTCGGTGTAGTTGTCCAGCAGCAGGACCCCCGAGCTCGTCACCTTCCTGGTCTCCACCATGGTCTTGAGGTCAGCCAGGAGACTCATGTGCTTGGACATGTCCGTGGCCAGCACCTGGGGACCCCAAAGTGGGGGGCTGGGGGGCCGGGGGGCTCCCCAGGGGGAATTTCGGGGGTCTCGGGACTGTTCCTGGGGTGCTGACCATGTCCACGGCCATCTGGCCCAGGGATTTCAGGTTTTTGGGCAGGGATTTGGGGGGTTTTGGGCATGGATTTGGGGTTTTGGGCAGGGATTTGGGTTTCTGGGCAGGGATTTCAGGTTTTTGGGCAGGGATTTCAGGTTTTTGGGCAGGGATTTGGGGTTTTTGGGCAGGGATTTGGGGTTTTGAGCAGGGATTTCAGGTTTTTGGGCAGGGATTTGGGGTTTTTGGGCAGGGATTTGGGGTTTTTGGGTAGGGATTTCAGGATTTTGGGCAGGGAATTCAGGTTTTTGGACAGGGATTTGGGGTTTTGGGCAGGGATTTGGGGTTTTGGGCAGCGATTTCAGGTTTTTGGGCAAGGATTTCAGGTTTTTAGGGGTGCTGACCATGTCGATGACCATCTGGTGCAGGGATTTGGGGTTTTGGGCAGGGATTTGGTGTTTTGGGCAGGGATTTGGGGTTTTTGGGCAGTGATTTCAGGTTTTTGGGCAGGGATTTCAGGTTTTCGGGCTGCTGACCATGTCGATGACCATCTGGCGCAGGGCCTGGCGCTGCCGCCGGGACAGGTTCTGGAAGATGTCGCAGTCGCGCTCCTGGAGCAGTTTGAAGCCCACGGCCAAGTGATGGTTCTCCAGCACCGACTCGTCGTTGTAGAGCAGCGCCAGCTCCGAGTCTGGGGGCACCGCCAGGGACCCCCGGGACCCCTCAGCGTGTGGGGAGGAACCCCAGAGCCCCCCAGGACACACAGAGGGACCCCTGGGACCCCCAGGACTCAGGGAGGGACCCCAGGACACACAGAGGGACCCCCGGGACCCCCAGGATTCAGGGAGGGAACCCCAGGACATGGGGAGGGACCCCAGGACACAGGGAGGGACCCCTGGCACCCACTGGTGTTGATGAGGAACTGGTTGGACACCCCGGGGTGGTCGACGTCGTGGATGGCGGCGGCAAAGAGGGCGGCCAAAACCTCCAGGTCGGTGAACACGTCCTGGGATGGGGGGAGGGACCCCCTCAGACCCCCCCCCAAAACCCAGTGGGTCCCCCCCCACCCTTATGTGGGTCCCCGTGTCCACTCGCAGTACCCAGTTATGGGTGCCCCCACCCCAAAATCACAGCCAGAACTGCTCCCACCACCCATTTTTCGGTTCCCTCACCCATTCATGGGACCCCTCACTCATTTATGGCTCCCATCACCCATTCATGGGACCCCTCACTCATTTATAGGACCCCACAAACATTTATAGGATGCCCCCTCCCCATTTATGGACCCCACCCATTTATGGGACCCCCCCCCACCCATTTATTGATTCCCCACCCATTTATGGCCCCCTCCCCATTGACGGCCTCCCCATTTATGGGACCCCTCATCCATTTATGGCCCCCCCCCATTTATGTCCCCCTCCCCATTAATGCCCCCTCATTTATGGATCCCCCACCCCACTGATGCCCCCCTCCCCATTTATTCAACCCCCCCACTCATTTACAGGACCCCTCACCCATTTACGGCCCCATTTATGGATCCCCCCTCCCCATTGATGCCCCCCTCCCCACTGATGCCCCCCTCCCCATTTATTTACCCCCCCCACTCATTTACAGGACCCCACACCCATTTATGGACCCCCCCCACCTATTTATGACCCCTCCCCCATTTATGGCCCCCATTTATGGATCCCCCCACCCCACTGATGCCCCCTCACCTGTTTATGGCCCCCATTTATGGATCCCCCCACCCCATTGATGCCCCCCTCCCCATTTATGCCCCCCTCCCCACTTATTCACCCCCCCACTCATTTACAGGACCCCACACCCATTTATGGCCCCATTTATGGGTCCCCCCACCCCACTGATGCCCCCCACCCCATTTATTCACCCCCACACCCATTTATGGCCCCATTTATGGATCCCCCCACCCCACTGATGCCCCCTCCCCATTTATTCACCCCCACACCCATTTATGGCCCCATTTATGGATCCCCCCACCCCACTGATGCCCCCTCCCCATTTATTCACCCCCACACCCATTTATGGCCCCATTTATGGATGCCCCCACCCCACTGATGCCCCCTCCCCATTTATTCACCCCCCCACCCGTTTATGGCCCCATTTATGGGTCCCCCCACCCCACGGATGCCCCCTCCCCATTCCGGGCCTGGGTCTGACCTGCAGGGCGGGGGTGGCCAGCAGGACGTGTGTGGACTGCAGCACGTCGGCGGCGTGCAGGCTGTTGTGGTACGCCACCTCGGGGTGGTAGTGCCGCTCCAGCGCCCGCGCGTAGCCCAGCAGCGCCCGCTCCGGGATCCCGAAGGCGCGCACCAGGTCCCGCTCCTGGGGCACCGGGGCACCGGGGGTCACCGGGGAGGCACCGGGGAGGCACCGGGGGCACCGCGGGTCACCGGGGGCACCGGGGGTCACCGGGGAGGCACCGGGAACATGCCCGGGATACACCCGGAGTGTGCCCAGAACACTCTGGGAATGCACCGGGAATATGCCCGAAATACACCCGAAATACACCCAGAATGCACTGAAATACACCCGGAATATGCCCAAAATATTCTGGGAATGCACCAGGAATACACCGGGAATGTGCCCAAAATACACCCGGAGTGTGCCCAGAACACTCTGGGAATACACCGGGAATATGCCCGAAATACACCCGAAATACACCCAGAATGCACCTGAAATACACCAGGAATGCACCCAAAATACACCCAAAATACACTGGGAATGTGCCCAAAATACATCCAAAAGACACCCGGAATGTGGCTGGAATGCACCAGAAACACACCCAAAATACACCGGGAATACACCCAAAATACACCCAAACACACCCGGAATGCACCCAACACACCCCACACCGCCCCACAGCGCCCCACACCGCCCCGGCCCCCCGAAATGCGCCGCTTTGGGGTCACCTGGAAGACGGTGAACATGATGCAGCTGAGGGAGCGGTTGTTGGAGAACTCGGACACGCGGAAGATGTTCAGGCCCCACTGGTTGAGGCTGTCCAGCTCCTGGGGGGGTGGGGTTCACTGGGGACCCCCCCTCTGCTCCCCACAGCACCCCCAGACCCCCCAACTGCCCCCAGACCCCCCCCACACTGCCCTGAGACCCCCAAACTGCCCTGAGACCCCCCCAAACCAACCTGAGACTCCCCCAAGACCCCCCCAGATCCCCCTCAGACACCCCCAGGACACCCCCAGCCCCCCCGAGATCCCCCCCCCAGATCCCCAGACCCCCCAAGACCCCCTGAAACTCTCCCCAGACCCTCTCAAGACCCCCCAGACCCCCATCAGACACCCCCAGACCCCCTCAAGAGCTCCCAAGACCCCCCAGACCTCTTTCAGACACCCCCAGACCCCCCAGACCCCCCTGAAACCCCCCAAGACCCCCATCAGACACCCCCAGACCCTCCCAAGACCCCCCAGACCCCCATCAGACACCCCCAGACCCCTCAAGACCCTCCCAGACCCCCCTGAAACCCCCCCAGACCCCCATCAGACACCCCCAGACCCCCCTGACACCCCCAGACCCCTTTCAGACACCCCCAGACCCTCCCAGCCCCCCCCAGACCCCCCCAGACCCCCATCAGACCCCCCCAGACCCCTTTCAGACCCCCCCAGACCCTCCCCAGCCCCCCCCCAGGACCCCCCGGACCCCCACCTTGCCCAGCTGCTCCTCCCGGTCGGTCTCCACGCCGTAGCGGGGCACGGGCGGGGGGTTGCAGCCGGGGGGCAGCGCCCGAGCCCCCCCCCCCACCCGGCCCGGGGGGCGGCCGCCGCCGCTTCTCCCGCTCGGGGGGGCCGGGGCTGGGGATCTCCACCTCGGGCTGCTTGTCTGGGGGGCACAGGCACGGCCGGGGGTCCTGGGGGGCTCGGGGGGGTCCCTATGGGGGTCCTGGGGGGCTCGGGGGGGCTCTGGGGGTCCCTATGGGGGTCCTGGGGGGCTCACGGGGGTCCCTATGGGGGTCCTGGGGGGCTCATGGGGGTCTTTGGGGGGTTTATGGGGGATCCTGGGGGGCTCACGGGGTTCATGGGGGGCTCACGAGGGTTTTGGGGGGTTCATGGGGGTCCCTATGGGGGATCCTGGGGGGCTCACGGGGGTTTTGGGGGACTCTGGGGGTCTCTATGGGGTTCATGGGGGTCCCTATGGGGGTCTTGGGGGACTCTGGGGGTCCCTATGGTGGTCCTGGGGGGCTCACGGGGGTTTTGGGGGTTCATGGGGGTCCCAAGATGTCTCTGGGGGGTTCCAGGGGGTCCTGAGGTGTCTGGGGGAGGTCCCATGGGGGTCCCTGGGTGTCTCTGAGGGTCCCGAGGGTCCCAGGGTGCCCTGGGGGGTTTGGGGGTGCCCCGGGGGGTGTGGGGGTGCCCCGGGGGGTGTGGGGGTGCCCCGGGGGTCCCGGGGGTCTCACCCAGGAAGGTGCTGGCGATGAACTCGGACACCTGATTCCCCGAGCGGCTCATCTCGGCCAAGTGCGTCAGCTCCCGGTTCAGCAGCCGCTTGAACTGGGGGGCAAAGGGGGGTCAGGGACCCCCGGGGACCCCCGGGGACACCCCCAAACCCCCAGGGACCCCCGGGGACCCCCCCGGACCCCCGGGGACCCCCCCGGAGCCCCAGGGACACCCCCAGGAACCCCCGGGGAGCCCCCCAGAGCCCCCCCAGACCCTCCCCGCACACACACACCCCCACCCCAGCAACCCCAAACCCCCCCCAGAGAGGGATCAGAGCCCAGGGGATGGGACTGGGATGGAACTGGGATGAACTGGGATGAACTGGGAGGGACTGGGATGGACTGGGATGAACTGGGATGGACTGGGATGGACTGGGATGGACTGGGAGGGAACTGGGAGGGACTGGGATGAACTGGGATGAACTGGGATGGGACTGGGAGGGACTGGGATGGACTGGGATGGAACTGGGATGGACTGGGATGGAACTGGAACAGACTGGGATGGACTGGGATGGAACTGGGATGGACTGGGATGGGACTGGGATGGAACCGGGAGAGACTGGGATGAATTGGGATGGACTGGGAGGGAACTGGGATGGACTGGGAGGGAACTGGGATGGACTGGGATGTACTGGGAGGGACTGGGATGAACTGGGATGAACTGGGATGAAACTGGGATGGGACTGGGGCAGGAGGGGCTCCCCCAGCCCCCTCCCCTGAGACCCCCAGGCCCCCCCGCCGGTCCCCGCGGCGCTGGTGGCACTGGTGGCACTGGTGACACCCCCCACCCCCTTTTCCACCCCCCCCCCATTTGCCCCCTCCCCAATTTTGGGGGGGTGGAGCATCCCCTGCATCCTCCCCTCCCAACAGCCAATCAGGAGCCGCCATCCCGTCTCCATGGCAACCACAGGGGTGGGGGGGGGGGTTTAACCCCTCCTGTACCGCCCCTCGCAGAGACCCCTCCCCAAAATCCCGCACGTGCCGGAGTTGGGGGCGAGAACCCACCCAGGGCCCCCCCCACCACAACACGACCCCCAAACTGGGGTGGGGGGCTCAGAGAGACCCCTCCCCCACCCAGGGCCCAAATTAAGGGGGACAATCCCCCTCAGGACCCCCCCCCAGCCCCAACACGACCCCCAAATTGGGGTGGGGGGGGGGCTCTCAGTGAGACCCCGGCCCCCAAACCGGGGTGGGGGAGGGGGCATGCAGTGAGGGGGGGGTCCCCATGACACTGACGGGTTGAGGGGGGGTCGGCCGCGCCCCCCACGCCCCCAAGCCCCCCCCCCTTACCTGGTCCCACCACCCCACCAGCCAGGGCCTGGCGCAGGTCTCGCAGAAAAAATCCACCAGAGGCATTTTCCTCCCCAAATTTGGGGGGGGGGGGACAGGGGGTGCAGACCCCCCTCCCCACCCCCACCCCAGCCTCGCAGGGACCCCCCCCGCTGTTCACCCGGGGGGAGGCGCCCCCCGCCCCGGGGACACCCCCAGACCCGCTCAGGGCCCGGGGGGGGGTTTGGGCATGGGGGGAGTTTTTTGGGGGTGGGGGGGGGGGAGCGGGGCCAGACCCCCCCCAACCCACCCCCCCCCGCCGGAGAACGCACGGGGGGTGGGGGGGGGGCTCACATCGCCCCCAGACCCCGATTTGGGCTGGGCAGGGAAGGACCCCCCCCCTTCCTCCTCCTCTTCCTCCTCCTCTTCCTCCTCCTCTCCCCTCCCCCGGGGGTCCTGAGCCCCCCCCGGGGGTCCTGAGCCCCCCTCGGGGTCCCGGAGCCCCCCCGGGGGTCCTGAGCCCCCCAGGGGTGGTGGGGGGGGGTCACTGAGCGCCCATGGGAGGAAGAATTTGGGGGGGGGGGGGGGAGGGGCAAAAGGACGCGGGGATGGGGAGGGGGGAAAGGGGGGCGGGGGGAGCCGGGGGGGGTCTGGGGGGGTCCGGAGGGGTCTGGGGGGGTCCGGAGGGGTTTGGGGGGGGTCCGGAGGGGTTTGGGGGGGGTCGGGAGGGTTTGGGGGGAGTCCGGAGGGGTCTGGGGGGGGTCGGGAGGATTTGGGGGGCTCTGGGGGGGTCCGGAGGGGTTTGGGGGGGGTCCGGAGGGGTTTGGGGGGGGTCGGGATGGGTTTGGGGGTGCAGGGAGGAGATGCGCGGTTGTGGGGGGAGGGGCGGTGGAGGACGCGGAGGACGCGGGGGGGGTCTCGGGGGGTCCCCGGGAGTTTTGGGGGGTCCCGGGGGGTCCCGGAGGGTTTTTGGGGGTCCCGGGGGGGTCCGGTCGGGGCTGCGGAGGCCGCGGAGCTCCGGCGGGGGGGGATGGGGGGGTCGGACGCCTGCGCGAGACGCGGCCCCGCCCCCGCCCCGCCCCCTCCCCACGGTCACGGTCACGGTCACGGCGCGGGGGGGGCGCGGGGGAGGGGACACGGCGGGGACCCCCCCAGCGGGGACAGCCACCGAGGGGTGGCACCTCCCGGGGGTCGGGGACACCCCAAAAGCATCGGGGACCCCCAAAAAGGGGTCGGGGGTCCCTCCGGGGGGCACAGGGGGGGACAGGGCCGGGGGGACTCGGGGACACAATCCTGAACTGCGGCCACGGCCCTGGTGGCACCCCGAGGTGGCCACGGCCACCGGGGCCAGCGGGGCCACCAGTGCCACCAGCACCCCAACACAGCCACGGCCACCAGGGCCACCAGTGCCACCAGTGCCACCAACACCTCAACAGGGCCACTGCCACCAGTGCCACCAGTGTGACCAGTGCCACCAACACAGCCACAGCCACTGGGGTCACCAGTGTGACAAGTGCCACCAGTGCCACCACTGCCACCAGTGCCACCAACACCCCAACACAGCCATGGCCACTGGTGTGACCAGTGTGCCACCAGTGCCACCAGGGCCACCAGTGTGACCAGTGCCGCCAACACCCCAACACAGCCATGGCCACCACTGCCACCAGTGCCACCACGGCCACCAGTGCCACCAGTGCCTGATGCCAGCGCTGCCCCCACTGTGCCCAGGGCCCCCCAGCCCCTTGTCCTTGTCACAGTCCCCCTGTCCCCATTGTCCCCTCTGTCCCCATTGTCCCCTCACTGTCCCCACTGTCCCCTCTGTCCCGCTGTCCCCATTGTCCCCTCTGTCCCCTCTGTCCCCCCACTGTCCCCACTGTCCCTGCTGTCCCCCTGTCCCCCTGTCCCCTCGCTGTCCCCCCTGTCCCCCCGCTGTCCCCACCTTGTTGGAGGCCATCTCGCTGACCGCTCGGTGGGTCTGCAGCGTCTCGAGCTGCTCCAGGCACCAATCGAGCTCCTCCAGCGTGTCCCGGGCCAACTGCCGGGCCGTGTCCTCTGGGGACGGGGACAGGGATGGGGACAGGGGACAGGGATGGGGACAGGGACAGGGACAGGGACAGGACAGGGGACAGTGCTGCTGGGCCGTGTCCTCTGGGGACAGGGATGGGGTCAGGGACAGGGATGGGGACAGGACAGGGACAGGACAGGGACAGGGACACAGGGGACAGGGATGGGGACAGGGACAGGGACAGGGATGGGGACAGGGACAGGGATGGGGACAGGGACAGGGACAGGGATGGGGACAGGGATGGGGACAGGGACAGGGACAGGGACAGGGACAGGGACGGGGATGGGGACAGGGACAGGACAGGGACAGGGACAGGGACAGGGACAGGGACAGGGACAGGGACGGGGACGGGGACAGGGACAGGACAGGGACAGCCCCAAACCCCCCCGCCCCCCTCACCCCCTCACCTGACAGTGTGGCCTTGGGGGGCTGCGAGCCGAGGGGCGACTGCCTGGGGGAGGGGGGGCAGGGAGAGGGGTCAGGGCCGGCCGGGACCCCCAATTTTGGGTGGGGGTGGGTGTCAAGGTCAAAGGTCAGAGGTCAAGGCCACGCACGTGCTTCCCGGGGGGGTGGTGGCTTTGGTCAGGATGGAGAAGTTGGTGCGGACACTGCGGAGGCTGGCCAGGACCTGGGGGGGCAGGGGGGGTCAGGGGGACATCGGGGGGGGGACAGACCCCTGAGACCCCCCGGGACCCCCTGAGACCCCCAGGGACCCCCCCAGGACCCCCCGGGACCCCCTGGGACCCCCCAGGACCCCCCCGGGACCCCCAAGACCCCCCACCCTACCTGAGCAAAGGGGGTGACGATCAAATCCTCAGCGTGGCTGGAAGAGAAATTGGGGGGGGGGGATCAGGCAGAGGCCCTGGGACCCCCCCCTTAATTTAGGGGGGCTCACAGAGCCACGGGGGGGGTCCTGGGGGGGCTCTGAGGAGATATTTGGGGTCTTTGGGGAATTTTGGGTCATCTTGGGGGAATTTGGGGGGTCGTCAAGGGGATATGGGGAGAAGGGATGGAGGGATGGGGGGGGGATATTGGGGGGGGTCTCCAGGACATGGGAGGATATTGGGGGGGGGGTCTCAGGGTCTGGGCAGACACCAGGACTATTCCGGGGTGCTGTGGGGGGGGTGCCAAGGGAGATCTTGGGGTTCCATGGGGGTCTCTGGTGGGGGTCCGTGCCTTGATGGCCACGGAGGAGCTGCGGGAGAGGATTTTGGGGGGTCCGGGGGGGGTCCCCAGGGCCGGGCGGAGCTCGGGGGGCTTTGGGGGGCTTTGGGGGGCTTTGGGGGGCGCGGCACTCACGCGTCGCTGGCCACGGAGGAGCTGCGGGAGCCGCTGCGGGGCGAGGCGGGGCACTCGCTGTCCGAGCGGTACAGGAACGACTCGCGGCGCTGCCCCGGGGGGGCCCCGGCCTGGAGCCCCCGGGCCTCGGGGGGGCTCGGGCCCCCTCCCCACGGGCCATTCTCCACCTCCGAGCTGCGGGGACAGCGGGCGGGGTCGGGTCCCAAACCGGGACCCCCACGGTAACCCCCCCCAGTTCTGTCCTACAGCCCCCCCAGTTCAGTCCTGCAGCCCCCAGACCCACAGTTCAATCCTGCAGACCCCCCGAGTTCAGTCCTGCAGCCCCCAGACCCCCAGTTCAATCCTGCAGCCCCCCCCCCCAGTTCTGTCCTACAGCCCCCCCAGTTCAGTCCTGCAGCCCCCCAAAACCCCCCAGTTCAATTCCTCAGCCCCCCAGTCCCCCCAGTTCAACCCTGCAGCCCCCCAGTTCAGTCCTGCAGCCCCCAGACCCCCAGTTCAGTCCTGCAGCCCCCCAAAACCCCCCCAGTTCAATCCTGCAGCCCCCAGACCCCCCAGTTCAATTCCGCAGCCCCCCCAAACCCCCCCAGTTCTGTCCTGCACCCCCCAGTTCAGTCCTGCAGCCCCCCCAGTTCAATCCCGCAGCCCCCAGACCCACAGTTCAGTCCTGCAGCCCCCAGACCCCCCAGTTCAGTCCTGCAGCCCCCCGGAGGGGGGTCCCCGGCCCTGGGGGGGGGTCCTTAGCCTTGGGGGGGTCCCCGGCCCTGGGGAGGGGTCCCTAGCCTTGGGGGGAGAGGGGTCCCCGGCCCTGGGGGGGGTCCCGGCCCTGGGGGGGTCCCCGGCCCGCCCGGGGGTGCAGCCCCCCCCCTCGGGGTGCCGGGGGGAGCCGGGCTGGGGGGGTGCGTGGGGGTGGGGCTGACTCACCGCCGGCAAATTTAGCAACGGGCTCCGGGAAGAACGAGGGAAAAACGGCTTTTTTTGGGAATTTCCGCGGCATCGGTTCCCCACCCCCCCCCCCCCCGCCTCGGGACGGGGTGGGCGGCGGGATGGGGACACCGGGGACACCCGGGGGACACCGGGGGGATACCCGGGGGGCAGCTGGCGGCGTGCCGGGGGTCGGCCCCGGTTTGGGATGGGGTCTGGGGTCCGCACGGTGCAGCCTCCACCCCCCCCCCCAAAATTTGGGATGTGGGGTGGGGGGGGTCCTGCGGATCGTTCCCGGTGGATCCGGAGTGTCCCGGGATGGGAGAGGGACGGGGAGGAGGAGGAGGATGAGGACGAGGAAGGGATGAAGGCGGGGAGGGGGATTGGGGAGGAGGAGGGTGAGGATGGGGATGAAGTAAGGATGGAGAGGAGGAGGAGGAGGAGGAGCAGGACACCGGGAAGGCGACGAGCACCGGGATATTTCCCACCCCAAAAATCCACGCAGCGTCCCCCCCACCCCCCAAACCACCGAACCCGGCGGGTGCCGGCCCCGGGGGCGCCCCCGTTATTCCCGGGAACCGGGATTTCCTCCCGGCCCACCGGGACGTGCTCGGCAGCATCACGGAGCGAGCCGTGAATCATTCCCGGTGGCCGCGGGTGACTCATCCCCCCGGAGCGGATCCCGGCGCCCCCGAAATGCCGCGGGAGGCGCGGACATCCCACCGGGAACCCGAGGGGGGCAGCGGGAATTCCCGGGGGCTGCCGGAGCCCGGGATTGTCCCCGGGAACCGGGAAAAACCTCCGGGAACCGGGAACTGCCTCCGGGAGCCGGTAACAGCCTCCGGGACCCGGTAACAGCCTCCGGGGGCCGGGAAAAGCCTCCGGGAGCCGGGAAGAGCCTCCGGGAGGTGGGAAAAGCCTCCGGGAGCCGGTAACAGGCTCCGGGAACCGGTAACAGGCTCCGGGAGCCGGTAACAGCCTCCGGGAGCCGGTAACAGCTGCCAGGATTCGGTGGCAGCGGGATCCCGGCTGGATCCCGGCACGGCCGCGGCTCCGGCGAGACCCGACCCGGTTCCTCCTGGCCGGGCTACCGGGGCGGGGGTCGCAGGGCAGCGGGGATGGGGGTCCCACACCGGGGGGGCGTTTTGGGGGGGGGGTTTAGCGGCGTTCACCGGGGGGTTCCGGCCCTGCTGCTCCCCTCACCCCCTCCAGCTGCTCGCCGTGCATGGGGAGGGGAGGAAGAGGAGGAGGAGGAAGGAAATCACCCCCCCCCCGTCCCCCCCCGCCGCTCTCCGAATCCCGACCATCTGCCGAGCCTCCTGTGCATAAATTAACGCCCCTAATGAGGCCGGAGCCGGCGGAAGGACGCGGAGCTCGCGGCACACGGCGGCGCCTTCCCGAGTTCTGTTCCCGAAAAAAAACTTCCCGGTGGGAGCGGGAGGGGCCGCGGCCAGATGGAGCCCGGGGGGGCCGCAGCCCCCCCAAAATCTCCGGGATCCCGGGGGTCCTACGGCGGGGCAGGTCCTGGGGGGTCCCGGTACCCCCGAGTGCCTCTCCGGTACCGGGAGGATGCTGGGGGGCTCCCAGTGCCGGTACCGGGATGGGAATGGGGCATCCCAGTGCCGGTACCGGGATGGGAATGGGGGATCCCAATATCGGTACCGGGATGGGAATGGGGGATCCCAGTGCCGGTACTGGGATGGGAATGGGGCATCCCAGTGCCGGTACCGGGATGGGAATGGGGATCCCAGTATCGGTACTGGGATGGGAATGGGGGATCCCAGTGCCGGTACCGGGATGGGAATGGGGCTCCCAGTATCGGTACTGGGATGGGAATGGGGGCTCCCAGTGCCGGTACCGGGAGGATGCTGGGGGACTCCCGGTGCCGGTACCGGGATGAGGATGGGGGCTCCCAGTGCCGGTACCGGGATGGGAATGGGGGATCCCAGTGCCGGTACCGGGATGAGGATGGGGGATCCCAGTGCCGGTACCGGGATGGGAATGGGGGCTCCCGGTATCGGTACTGATAGGATGCTGGGGGTGCTCCCACCTCCGGTACCGGTACCGGGATGGCGCTGGGGGTGCTCCCACCTCCGGTACCGGTACCGGGATGGCGCTGGGGGGTCCCGGGGGTCTCGCCGCCGTCACCTACCGCTTGCCGGTGCCAGGGGTGCCGTGGAGGGAGGAGGGCCAGGACATGCGGGCGCTGCGCAGCCCGGGCCGGTCCCCGGTGTCCACGGCATCCGCCCGCTCCATGGGCCGGGGCCGGTGCCGGTCGGTGTCGGAGAAGCCGCGGTGGCGGATGCGGATCGGGGTGCGGGGCTGCCGCCAGAGGTGCTGCGGGGGGCGCAGGGCCCCCGGGCCCTCCCGGGGCACCGGCAGCGACAGCGACAGGCTCTTCCCGGAGCCCGGCACCGGCTCCATCATCGCCGGCACCGGGGGGAGCGGGCACCGGGAATGCTGCCGGGAGCGGGACCGCAGCCACCCGCGGTGCCGGCGCCGCTGCCAGTAACGGTGACGGTACCGGAGCGGGTCCCGGAGCCGCCCCCCCACACCCCGCCCGGTGCCAGAGCTCCTCCCGGTGCCGGTTCCGGGGTCCCTCCTTAGCGATCCGCGGTACCGGCAGCGGCTCCTCCCGGTGCCGGGCTCCGCATGGCCCCGCGCAACCGGTTGGAAAGACCCGGGAAAGAATCTCCCGGTGCCTCCGGCGCCGCCGCCGGTGCTGCCGCCGGTGCCGCTGCCGGTGCCGCTGCCGGTGCCGCCTCCGCGCCCGGCTCGGCGCCTCCCCCCGCCCCGGGACCTCCCCCGCCCCCGGAACGGCTCCGCCCCGGGACCCCGTGGACCCCCCCACGCAGAGTCACGGCGGCGCGGCCCCCCCGTTAAGCGGAGATCCCTCCCCCGGTATTGCCAGACCGGGAATCCCGGATCTTCCCCCTCACGGGGGGATTCCCCCGCCCAAAACCCTCCCCAGAGCGGGGACACCCCCCGGTCCCCTTTAGGGGGATCCCCCTTCTCGGGGGCTCCCCCCAATTTAGGGGTTCCCCCCCCAGCCGAGGGGACCCCCTCGTGTCCCCCAGTGCCCGAACTGGGCTCGGGGGGCATGGGGAGCCCCCAGCCCAGCCCAGCACGGCCCCCATGGCAGATTTGGGGCTGCAGGGACCCCCCCCCCCAGCACCCCACCCCACCCCAGGCCGGCTCAGGGTCCAGATTTGGGGGTACCCCCCGTTTCCGTGCCACGCTGGGGTCACCCCCTCCCCAGAGGCTCCGGGGACACTCGGGGGTCGCTGTCCCCAGCCCGGGGGCGCTGCCCTTGCCCCGGGGGATGTGTGGCACTGTCCCCATGTCCCCATCCCCCGCCAAGGGACCCCTCCCCGCACGGCCGGAGCGCCCCAAAACCCCCCCGGGATGGCACCGGCGCCCCCCGTGTGTCCCCCCCCGTGTCCCCCCCGTGTCCCCTCCCGTGTCCCCCCGTGTCCCCCCCGTGTCCCCCCGTGTCCCCCCGTGTCCCCGTACCTGGCGGGGCGGGCCGGGGTGCCCGGCGGGGCCCGCAGGGGCAGCGAGGAGGGGCGCGGGGGGTCGGGGGGCTCCGGGGGCTTCCAGGGGGGCACCGGGAGCGTTCCCGAGAGGCGGCGGCGCCCGCGGCGGGGGTCGGCACCGGGCATGGCCCGGGGGGGCTGCGGGGGGGGCACGGGGCACGTCAGAGGGGCGGGGGGCACGGCACGGCACTGTCCTGGCACAGCACGGCACGGCATGGCACGGCACTGCCCTGGCACGGCACTGCCCTGGCACGGCACGGCACGGCATGGCACGGGATGGCACCGCCCTGGCACTGCCCTGGCACGGCACGGCAAGCGAGTGGCACAGTAGAGTGTGGCACGGCACGGCACGGCATCACCCGGCGGGGCACAGGGCACGGCACGGCATCAAACTGCAGGAATTGGCACGGCACGGCACAGCTCGGGATGGCACCGCCCTGGCACGGCACAGCTCGGGATGGCACCGCCCTGGCACGGCACGGCACGGCACAGCTCGGGATGGCACCGCCCTGGCACGGGATGGCACCGCCCTGGCACAGCACGGCACGGCACGGCACGGCACGGCCCCAGGACCCCCCCGCCCTCCCCCGGTGCCCCTGACCTGCGCTCGGGCCCGGCCACGCCGCTCCGGTTCCTGCTCACGTGGGGTGCCGGGGCTCGGGGCACCGGGGCCGCGACGGGAGAGCCCGCGGTGCCCCGAGGGGCGGCGGGACCTGCGGGGAGAGAGGAGGGTGAGGGGGAGTGCGGAGACCCCCGGTAACCCCCGGTAACCCCGGTAACCCCCGGTACCCTCCGGTTATCCCGGTACCCTCCGGTAACCCCGGTACCCTCCGGTAATCCTGGTACCCTCCGGTAATCCCGGTACCCTCCGGTAATACCCGGTACCCTCCGGTAACCCCGGTACCCTCCGGTAATCCCGGTACCCTCCGATAACCCCGGTACCCTCCGGTAACCCCCGGTAACCCTGGTACCCTCCGGTAACCCCCGGTACCCTCCGGTAACGCCCGGTAACCCCCGGTAGCCCCGGTACCCTCCGGTACCCCCCGGTAACTCCCGGTACGGGTTGCCAAGGAAACCGCGGCATCGCATCCCGTGGGACCACCGGCCACGGGCACCGGCACCGGAATCCTTTCCGCGGCACCGACACCACCCCCGGTACCGCCGGGCCCGGAACCCCCCAGACCCGAATTCCGCATTCCGCCGTTGCGGTCCCGGCCGTTTCACGGTACCGGGGCAGCACCGGGACCGGGGGGGCTCTGGCCGCGGCAGGGACGGAACCGCCCGGTGCCGTTCCCGTTCCCGGTGCCGTTCCCGTGCCCGTACCTGGCCGCCTCCCGGTGCCGCGGCACCGCCCGGCATCCTCCCGCCGTTGTCCCCTCGGGAGCGGCCCCGGTGCCGCGGGAGCGCCCGGTGCCAGCGGCGGAAACGCGGCGGGGGCGGCTCCACCCACCCCGCCCCGGCCCCGGCCCCGCGCCCGCCCGTGCCGGTGCCGTTCCCGTTCCCGGTGCCGGTGCCGTTCCCGTTCCCGGTGCCGGTAGTACCTGGCCGCCTCCCGGTGCCGCGGCGCTGCCCGGCATCGTCCCGCCTTTGTCCCGGCGGGAGCGGCCCCGGTGACAGCGGCGGAAACGCGGCGGGGGCGGCTCCTCCCACCCCGCACCGGCCCCGCGTGTCCCCGGACCGGGAGCTCCCGGTGTCCCCGGTGTCCCCGGGGCTGTCCGCGCGTTCCTGCCGCGTCCGTCTGTCCCTCTGTGTCCCTCTGTCCCTCTGTCCCTCTGTCCCTCTGTCCCTCTGTCCCTCTGTCCCCTCTCTGTCCCTCTGTCCCCTCTCTGTCCCCCTGTCCCTCCCCTCGGCCGAACCCCCTGAAATAACAAAAAAAAAGGATTTTAACCCCACTCCGAACCCCTCAGATCGCGGGAAATCAGCATTTCCCCCCAGTTTCACCCCCCACAACGCTCCCCTTTCCCCCTTTCTGCTTTTCCCTCAAAAATCAACATTTTGGGGCCTTTTGGACGATTTTCCCCCTTTGAAAGATCCCTCGAAACGCAGCGTCCCCCTCGATTAAACCCCTAAAAAAGGAACCTCTGGATTTAAACCCTTCAAAATGAGGGGAAACGGGGATTTCCCCCAGCCGAACCCTCCGGGCGATGAAAGCGGGGGCTGCCCTCATTTCCAACGCGCCGTTAAAAGGGATTTCCCTTGTTCGTTCAGCCCGGAGCTAACGGGAAACGGCGGTTCCCGGCGAGGGGCACCCCAAAATCACGGGAAAAAATCAAATTTCTTCCAAGCGGCACCTCCCACACCGCAGCTGCCGCGGTCCTGGCGTGGCCAACCCCCTTCGTGCCCTCCCCAAATCCTGTCCCAGGACCCCCAAACTCCTCCGTGCCCCCCCAAAACCCCCCAAAATCTCCCCAGGCCCCCCAAAATCTCCCCAGCCCCCCCAAAATCTCCCCAGCCCCCCCAAAATATCCCCAAAATATCACTTTACGACAGTGTGGCCAGCGCGGCGGCGGCGCTTTACGGCGGTGTGGCGAGCTGGCTGAGGAGGCGGCGGCGCTTTACGGCAGCGTGGCGGTGCGCTCGGATCTGCCCAGATTAAAAAATCTTTAATCGCCCTTTAAAGCCCTCGAACCCACGGCAGCACCCCCGACAATGCAACTGTGAAAAGTGCGTATCTCATGGTTAGCTTTTCGCAAACGTTACCGTGAATATTGTACGTGTAATGTTACAAAGTGATGCTGTATTCATTCTCTTAAGTAGTGTGTTCAATACAGTTTTAGGTTACAACTGTGCAAAACGCCAATCACATAATGTTAAAATAGAAACTCTGCCATATAGGACTTGTTACAATCTCAAGCGAGAAAATGAGATAATCAAGAAACTCTTCACACAGAGATGGCAGCGAAGGGGTCCCATAAAAAGTTACAGCCTCCTTATCAGAAAAGACAAAACATTCTTCCACCTTCTCTCTGTCTTTTTTGGAACCAACAAGAGTAAGGAGAAGAAGTTGACAAACACCAGAAAAGTTCTTAATTTGCAAGGAATTTATGCATCATGTATGAGATATATGAATATGCAACAGGCTATTGCTTTTAAGGTTATTCCTTTGTTCACAAGGCATGCTTTTCGTGACTTAGTGTCCGAGAGCATCCCGACCGCCGTAATTATTTGTTTTTTATTGTCTTGTGATTGTCCAAACTCTGAACTTTATTACTCTCATTGAATTACTATTTTTATAACCATTTTATTATTATTAAACTTTAAAAAGGTGGGAAACGTGAGGGGGAAAAAGGGCGGGAAATGTGAGGGGAAAAAGGGCGGGAAACGTGAGGGGAAAAAGGGCGGGAAACGTGAGGGGGAAAAAGGGTGGGAAATGTGAGGGGGGGAAAGAGAGGGAAATGTGAGGGGAAAAAGGCAGGAAACATGAGGGGAAAAAGGGCGGGAAACGTGAGGGGGAAAAAGGGCGGGAAATGTGAGGGGAAAAGGGCGGGAAACGTGAGGGGAAAAAGGGCGGGAAACGTGAGGGGGAAAAAGGGCGGGAAACGTGAGGGGGGAAAAAAGGGCGGGAAATGTGAGGGGAAAAAGGCAGGAAACATGAGGGGAAAAAGGGCGGGAAACGTGAGGGGAAAAAGGGCGGGAAACGTGAGGGGGAAAAAGGGCGGGAAACGTGAGGGGGAAAAGGGGCGAGAAACGTGAGGGGAAAAAGGGCGGGAAACGTGAGGGGGGAAAAAGGGCGGGAAATGTGAGGGGGAAAAAGGGCGGGAAATGTGAGGGGGGAAAGAGAGGGAAATGTGAGGGGGAAAAAGGTGGGAAACATGAGGGGAAAATTACAAAGTAATTTTCCAGGTGTTCACCCCCACCCAGCTCTGCCTCACCCCAGCACCGACCCCACGGTTTAAGACCCCCAAAGCCACCCCACCCACACCTCAGCCCCATCCAAGCCCTCCCATTTTTCCCCCCATAACCAAACTCCAGCACAGAGTCCTGAGGCTTTATTAGAAGATTTTACGGGGGTCACACACACGAGACCCCCCCAGAAAATAGGCTACAAAAATAGAAGTGCTAAAAACCCCCCAAAAAGTCCGGGGGCAAAATCCAGGCTCCCCCAAAAACGAGGGTTTGTAGTGTGAGGAACCAGCCCAGAGCCGGGGGTCTGGGTGGTTTTTGGGGACCCCTCCTCAGCTGGAGGCAGCCCGGCCGCGGGGGGCTCGCGCTCGCCGCGCCGCGGTGGCCAAGCGCTGCTGGGCGAGGAAGGAGCGAGCTCCGCCGGGGCCGCCGCGCGCCGCCGTCCCTCCTTCGTGCTGCCGCAGCGCCAGCCCCTGAGGGGACACCGCGGCGGGGTGAAACCGGGGTCCCGGGCGCTCCCCGGGGGTCTCCATCGTCCCCACGCTCACCATGTTGTACCAGGCGGTGACCAGCAGCCGCTCCTCGCGCTCCCGCTGCGCCTGGCTGCGCTCCCAGTCGTTCTGGGGGTGTTGGTGGTTCATGGGGGGCTCAGCTGGGGATGGAGACCCCCGGGGATCCCACACCCAGGTTTAAAGCCTCACCTCCAGGTGCCGGATCAGCGCGTCCTTCTCCTGCAGCTGGCTGCGGAGGAGCTGCAGGACGGGGGCCAAGGGGGGGGTCCCAGGGGGGTCCCCAGGGGATGCTGAGAGTTTTTGGGGGGGCGACCTCGTGGAACCTCTAAATCCTGATCCCACGGCGGGGGCAAAGAGGGAGGTTAGCCAGGAAGGACCCCCAAACCCCCTCAAATCCTCATGGGGAAACTGAGGCAAAGTTCATCTCCTGCCCCCTCCCTCCAGACTTCACCCCCCAGGATCCCTATACAACCCCCAACCTGAGGAACCCCAAAATTTCCCCCCCCCCAGGACTCCCCACACCCTGACCCCTCCCCAGATTCTGATGCCCACTCCAGAACCCCTCATACCAGCCCTGGAGAGTTCCAGCTCTTCTTCCTCCTCCTCCTCCTCCTCTCCCTCTGGCAGCTCATCCCTGGTGGGGCAGGGGGTGGTCAGAGGTGGGGGACATTGGGAGGGCTCCCCAAATTCCCTCCACCCCCCAAAAACTCACAGGTCCTCGGGGGTCTCCTCCAGCAGCAACAGCTGGGGGGAATTGAGAAGGAGGTGAAGCAGCAGCACTGAGGTGCCCCCAATAAAACGTGTCCCCCCCAAAACACCGAGACCCTCCCCAAGACACCGAGACCCCCACAATGAACTGGGGACCCCCCCAAAACCTCCCTGGTCCCCCCCCTCACCTTGCCCTGCGCTGTCCGAGGCTCAGCTGCCTCTGCGGCCTCCAGCCTGTGCGTGGTGGGGGGCTGTTAGGGATTTGGGGGGGGGTCTCAGGGGTCTTTCGAGGACCCCCAGACCCCCCAGCTTCCCCACCTGTGCCGGAGCTGGTCCCGCTGCAGCCGCAGCCGTCGGTTCTCGCGCCGCAGCCGCGTCACCGTGTCCCTGGGGGGACACCGGGGCGCTCACAACGAGCTGGGGGGACACCCCCAAACCCCGTCCGTGTTTTTGGACCCCTCCCCGAACCCACCTGAGTTCTGCGGGAAGGATCTCAGCCGCCAAATTCCGGGGAGGGGCTGCGCCTCCCTCCAGCCCTGCACCTGGAGTGGGGAGGTAAAAGATCGATTTTGGGCAGGGGGACAGCAGGTGACACCCCAAAATTGCATCCAAACCCCCCCAAATCCTGCTGCAGCCCGAAGCGGGGGCTCTCCGGCGCCTCGTATGAGGACGGTGCTCGCTCAGGAGCGTGTCCCCTCCCGCCCAGGTGTGCTGTCACCTCCCGGGGCGGGGGGGTCTGTGCCCCTCTGCACGCACCTGCCCGGCTCAGGCAGCTCTGCTGCACCTGCGCGCAGCGCAGCTCCTCGTTGGCCTCGCGCAGCGCGTCCCGCTCCTCCAGCAGCCGCTGCGGGGGCACGCCGGGCTCAGGGGCGGCACAGGTGTGCCCCCAGGTGTGCCCAGGTGTGTCCCCGAGCCTCGCCCACCTACCTCCTTCTCCTGGCTCAGGGCCTCGAATCGCTCCTGCAGGTGCCGCAGCTCCAGGTGCCACTTCTCGGCCCTCAGCGCCGCCTCTGCCCGCTGCCCGCTCAGCTCCTCCACCTGCGCCGCGACGCCGTCAGCGCCCCGGGCACGGCAACACCGCGACCACCGCCGCCACCCTGCACCGCTCACCTGCCTGCGGGCGGCCTCCAGCTGCGCGCAGCCCGCCTGGGCGCGGCCCAGCTGCTGCTGCAGGTGCGCGGCGCGGCGCACCTGGGCGGCGTGCCGCTCCTCCAGCGCCCGCGCCCAGCGCCGCAGCTCGCCCGCCGCCGCCGCCCGGCCCCGGTACGTGGCCACCGCCGCCTCCAGCCGCCCCGCCCGCGCTGACGACGCCCTGGGGGACGGGGACGTGGTGCGACACCTGAGCGCAGGTGTGTGCGGCACCTGAGCCCTGACACGCGGCCGGTGGCACCGCCCTGATGGTGATGGTGGCACCGCCCTGATGGTGATGGTGGCACCACCCTGATGGTGATGGTGACACCATGGGACGTGGATCTACCCAGGAGCTGCCTGGCTCACCTGAGCAGGTACCCCGGTTCACCTGAACAGGTATCTCAGCTCACCTGAGCAGGTGCCCCAGCTCACCTGAGCAGGTGTCCCAGCTCACCTGAGCAGGTATCTCAGCTCACCTGAGCAGGTACCTCGCCTCACCCGAGTAGGTGTCTCAGCTCACCTGAGCAGGTATCTCAGCTCACCTGAGCAGGTACCTCGCCTCACCCGAGCAGGTGCCCCGGCTCACCTGAGCAGGTATCTCAGCTCACCTGAGCAGGTACCCTGGCTCACCCGAGCAGGTACCCTGGCTCACCTGAGCAGGTACCCTGGCTCACCCAAGTGGTGTCTCAGCTCACCTGAGCAGGTACCCCGGCTCACCTGAGCAGGTATCTCAGCTCACCTGAGCAGGTATCTCAGCTCACCTGAGCAGGTACCCCGGCTCACCTGAGCAGGTATCTCAGCTCACCTGAGCAGGTATCTCAGCTCACCTGAGCAGGTCCATCTCGTCGCGCAGCGCCCGCGCCTCCCCCGCCAGCCCGCTCAGCTCCTGCGCCCGCGCCTGCAGCCCCCGCGCCTCCTCCTCCAGCCGCGAGCAGCGCGCCCGCAGCTCCTCCCTGCCGCTCTCCAGCCTGCAGCGGGACCCCCCGCCTCAGGTGAGGCTCTCAGGTGAGGCGGGGGCGGGTCCCAGGGGGCGAGTTCCCACCTGTAGTTCTCCTCCTGCAGCTCCTCCACCTGCGTCTGCAGCCGCAGCAGCTTCTTGGCGGCGGCGCCGGCGGCGTCGCACTCGAGCTGCTCCCGCAGCGCGCGGTTCTCGGCGGCCAGGTGCCCCTTCTCCTCCTGCAGCGCGGCCACCTGCGCGCCCAGGTGTGGGGGATCCCCTCCCAGGTGTGTGGGATCCCCTCCCAGGTGTGTGGGATCCCCTCCCAGGTGTGTGGGATCCCCTCCCAGGTGTGTGGGATCCCCTCCCAGGTGTGTGGGATCCCCTCCCAGGTGTCCCCACCCCGCCCACCAATGGCTCAAACCGCCTTTCCCGTTAAACCCGGGACGTTCTTGACCGAGCAGGGGGAATTTGGGGGGAGTCCAGGTGTGCAGGGTCCCTCCCAGGTGTGCAGGGTCCCTCCCAGGTGTGCAGGGTCCCCTCCCGCTCGCCCTCGGGTGGAAATTTGGGGGCACTCAGGATTTGGGGGTCCCCCCCAGGTGATTCCGGGCCTCACCTGCTGCTCCAGCTCGTGGCAGCGCTGCCCCGACCCCTCCTCGGGGGGCTCCTGGCTCAGGTAGTAATAGCGGCGGGACTGGGGGGCACAGGGGGGGCTCAGACATCCCCAAATACCCCCGAGACACCCCAAAATCTGCCCCGCCCCCCCTCACCTGAGTGTCGAAGTTCCCGTAGGTCTCGGCCGCCATCGGCTCCGACGGCTCCGGATCCAAGAGCTGCCACAAGGGAGGGAGAAATTGGAATTTGGGGGGTGGGATCGAGGTTGGGCAGGGGGGCTTCTAGCCCCCCCAGTAACCCCAGGGGGTCCCCAAAACTCCCCCGGGACCCTCCAAGCCCTGTGGTCCCAAACCACCCCCAAACCAACCACCCAGTGAACCCTCACAGGACCCCCCCAAACCATCCTTGGGGATCCCCGACCCCACCCAGGATCCCCCAAAACCCTGAGGGACCCCCAAAACCACCCAAGGACCCCCAACACCACCCAGGGACCCCCAACACCACCCAGGGACACCCCCCAACCCCCCCAGGACCCCCCAACCCCCCCAGGTCCCATAAACACCACCCAGGGACCCCAAACACCACCCAGGGACCCCCGATACCACCCAGGGGCCCCCCCAAAACCCTTAGGGACCCCCAACACCATCCAGGGACCCCCTCCCCAAAACCCTTAGGGACCCCCAAACCAATCCAGGTCCCCCCAACACCACCCAGGGGCCCTCCCAAAACCCTTAGGGACCCCCAACACCATCCAGGAACCCCCGATCCCACCCAGGGACCCCAAACACCACCCAGGGACACCCCCCAACCCGCCCAGGACCCCCCAAACCCCCCCAGGACCCCCAAAACGCCCCCACCTCCTGGATGGCCGCCATCACCTCGTGCTGCACCGACTCCTCCAGCGTCATGATGCGCTGGATGTGCTCTGGGGGGTGGGTGGGGAGCGATTTTGGGGGGTCAGGGGGGTGTTTTTTGGGGGGGTCACAGGCCCCCCCCACCCCCCAGGCCCTGCACCCACCTTCCCTGCGCGGGCAGCTGACGGCGCAGCCCAGCACCAGTCTCACCAGTTTGCCCAGTTGCTCGGGGTCGCCGTGCCGGGCGGCCGGCGCCACGTCCGGCACGTGCTGCTCCGCCACCGCCTGCCCCAGCACCTTTTGGGGGGGCCCAGTGTCAGAGACCCCCACCACCACCCTCAGGGACTCCCCCAAACCCCTCCCCACCCCCCAACCCAAAAATTGGGGGGGTTCCACGAGGATGGGACCCCAAAACTCACATCCTGCCAATACTCCAGGACGCTCTGCAGCACCTGGCGCAGGTTGTTCACCTGGGGAGGGGGGGACAAGGTGGGAACCCCCCTGAGAACCCCCAAATTCTGCTCCCACCCCCATTGGGGTGCACCCCAAAACGGCCTCTCCGCAAAGACCACCCCCCCCAAAACCGGCCCCCCGAATAAACCCCCCGAATTTGTTGTCACAAAGCTCAGTGTCCCCAAAAGTCCCCAAAACACCCCCAAATCTGAGCTCCCCAAAAGCCCCCCCAAATCAAAGCCCCCCCAAATCTGTGCTCCCCAAAAGCCCCCCCAAATCAAAGCCCCCCCAAATCTGCGCTCCCCAAAAGGCCCCCCAAATCAAAGCCCCCCCAAATCTGTGCTCCCGAAAAGCCCCCCCAAATCAAAGCCCCCCCAAATGTGTGCTCCCCAAACCCCCCCAAATCAGTGCTACACAAAATCCCCCCCCAAAAACCAGGATCCCAAAATCCCTCCCCGAACCCCTCCTTAACCCAGCTCCCCCCAAAACCAGCGCCCCCCCAAAAGCGAGCCCCACATTCCGACCCCCCAAAACCCCCAAAACATGCTGCCCCCCCAAAAAACAAACCCCCCCACCTTGAGGCGAGCGCTGCCCTCGGTGTCCCCCCGGATCCGGCCCAGCCACGTCTCATCGAACCAGGAGGGGTCACTGGGGGGGTCCCCAAAATCAGCCTCGGCCTCTCGGGGGGTCCCCCAGCCCCCCCAGAATAAAAACTCACATTTTGTGCAGGACGTGGGCCAGGGTCACCCCGCTGGCCAGGTCTGGGGGGGCCGCGCATGGAGAGGGGGGGTCAAAGGTCTGCAGCTGGGGGGGGGAAAGGGGGAGTCAGGGACACCCCAAAATCTCCCAAAATAGCCCCCCCAGGGGGTCAGGGACACCCCAAAACCTCTGGGGGAGTCAGGGACACCCCAAAATCTCCCAAAATAGCCCCCCCAGGGGGATCAGAGACACCCCAAAATCTCCCAAAACAGCCCCCCCAGGGGGTCAGGGACACCTCGAATTCCCTGGCGGAATCAGGGACACCCCAAAATCCCCCAAAATAGCCCCGCCAGGGGGATCAGAGACACCCCAAAACCTCTGGGGGAATCAGGGACACCCCAAAATCTCCCAAAATAGCCCCCCCAGGGGGATCAGAGACACCCCAAAACCTCTGGGGGAATCAGGGACACCCCAAAATCTCCCAAAATAGCCCCCCCAGGGGGTCAGGGACACCCCAAAACCCCCGGACAGGTGCACAGTTGGGGGGTCAGGGACACCCCAAAACCCACAAAGAGCCCCCCCAGACCCACTGGGGGGGGCACAGACGGGGGTAGGGATCACCCCCCTCCCCAAAATCCCCCCTGAATTTAGGGGGGCAAAGGGCGTTGGGAGCGGCACAAAGGGCGGGGGGGTCACCGGGACTCGGACACGTCGGTGCCGGGGGACAAAGGTCACGGCGGGGGGGGGGGGTGACAGGGACCGGGAGGGGTCACCGGGGTCACGGAGGGGTCACAGGGGTCTCGGGGGGTGTCACAGGTGCCCCGGGGCGACCGAAGCCCACGGAACGGCAGGAAGCGCCCCCAAATCAGCGCTCCCGGGGTCGATCCCCGAGCACGGGGGGAGTCCCGGTGTGGGGTGGGGGTCCCGTCCCCCCCTTACCCAGGTGAGCAGCGCCCCGCACGCGTCCTGCCCCGCCGCCATGTCCGGCGGGTCCTCCAGAAGCACCGAGGCGCGGCCGGAGCGGCCGCACCTGCGCCACGCCCCTCCCGGTACCACCGAGTGGCACCTGCCACTTCCGGCCGCGCCGCTTCCGGGTCACCGAGACGGGCGGGCCGGAGCGGCCACACCTGCGCGCCACGCCCCCTAGCGGGCACGCCCCGCCCCTAACGGACACGCCCCGCCGGGTCCGCCAAGACCATCGAGTTGAGGTGCGGTGAGGCCGGAGCGGCCCCGCCGGTGACTCACGGGCGCGTCCCGCCGCCCCCGCGGCCGCGCCCGGCGGGCCCGGGAGGGTCAAACGGGGCCGGGCCCGCCGCGGGGCAGCGGCGGCGGCGCCGCCCGAGCTGCGTCAGCGCTGAACTCCGCGACCTCGCGGGAGAACGGCGGCCGGAACCCCCCCGGTGCTCCCAGTATGGCCCTGGAGACATCCCAGTGTGCCCAGTATGGCCCTGGGGGCATCCCAGTGCTCCCAGTATGGCCCTGGGGGCATCCCAGTGCTCCCAGTATGGCCCTGGGGGCATCCCAGTGCTCCCAGTATGGCCCTGGGGGCATCCCAGTGTGCCCAGTATGGCCCTGGGAACATCCCAGTGCTCCCGGTATGGCCCTGGGGGCATCCCAGTATAGCTCTGGGGGCATCCCGGTGTTCCCAGTATGACCCTGGGAATATCCCAGTGCTCCCAGTATGGCTCTGGGGACATCCCAGTGCTCCCAGTATGGCCCTGGGACTGTCCCAGTATGGCTCTGGGGGCATCCCAGTGCTCCCAGTATGGCCCTGGGGGCATCCCAGTGTGCCCAGTATGGCCCTGGGAACATCCCAGTGCTCCCGGTATGGCCCTGGGGGCATCCCAGTATAGCTCTGGGGGCATCCCAGTGCTCCCAGTATGGCCCTGGGGGCATCCCAGTGCTCCCAGTATGGCTCTGGGGCCATCCCAGTACTCCCAGTATAGTCCCAAGCCCCCCCCAGTGTGACCCCGCCCCTCCCAGTGCTCCCAGTTTGGCCCTGGGCCCCCCCCCGGACATCCGGGCCCCCCCAGCCCGAAACCCCGCGGGCGGTTGGAGCCGTTGGGGCCCCCGAAAGTCAAATTTGGGGGGTGGGGGCGGGGGAAGAGACCCCCGAGGCCTCCCCAGGAGCGGGGACCCCTCCCCAGAGCCCCCCCGGTGCCCCCCCGGTACCCCCCTGGAGTCGTGTCCCCCCCAAAAACGGGGCTCGCCCCACCCCGGGGGGGTCAGCGCGGGGCCGCGGCGGAGCCACGAGGAAGGAGAAGTCGGGAGGGAAAATCCAGCCCCGAAATCCCCTAAATTCCCCTTAAATCCGGGCGGGGGAGGGGCCTGGTCCCGTGTCCCGCCCCCCGGCTGGGGACACACCGGGGACACGCCGGGATACACCGGGACACGCAGGGACACAACGGGACACGCCGGGACACACCGGGGCCACACCGGGACACACCGGGATACACCGGGATACACTGGGGACACACCGGGACACGCAGGGACACACTGGGGACACACCGGGGACACAACGAGACACGCAGGGGACACACCGGGACACACCGGGACACACCGGGGACACACCGGGGATACACCGGGACACACCGGGATACACCGGGACACACCGGGATACACCGGGATACACTGGGGACACACCGGGGTACACCGGGATACACCGGGATACACCGGGGACACACCAGGGACACAGCGGGATACACTGGGGACACAACGGGACACACCGAGATACACTGGGGACACTGTCCCCCATCCTCACCTGTCCCCCCATGCTCACCTGTCCCCCATCCTCACCTGTCCCCCCCATCCTCACCTGTCCCCCCATCCTCACCTGTCCCCCCCTTTCCCCACCTGTGCCCCCAAATTCCCCAAGCCCCGCCCCTTTCCCCGTGGGGGGCGTGTCCATGCGGGAGGGGCGTGTCCGCCGCCCACCCCCTCCAGCCAATGGCGGCGCGTTTCCGCCGCGCGCGGCTATAAAGCAGGCGGGCAGCGCGCGGCCGCGGGTTCGAGTCCCGCCGCTCCCGGTGCGGCCTCGCGGATGGAGCCGCCGTTCTACCGCCCCGTGCCCTTCCCGGGCGGCTTCTGCCGCCCCGAGCCCGACTACGGCGCCTTACCGGGACCGCTGCAACAGGCGCCCGCCCAGGAGCCCTTCCGCGGGCTCAAACCGGCGCCGTGCCCCGACGGCACCTTCTTCGGGAGCGGCGCCGGTACCGGCAGCTTCTTCTACCCCGGTCCCGGCGAGCGCGACGGTTTCACCGGGAGCTTCGCCCAAGCGCTGGACGAGCTGCACCAACCGGGGCCGCCCAACGTGGCGCTCCCGGAGCCGCCGGCGCTGACGACGGCGGCGGCGGGGATGGGGGGACCCTTCCCGGGGGTCCCCGGAGCGGAGGCGGCGGAGCCGGGCCCGGACTCCCCGGAGCGGCTGCAGGCGGAGCGGCGGCGGCTGCGGAACCGGCTGGCGGCGAGCCGGTGCCGGCGGCGGAAGCTGGAGCGCATCGCGCGGCTGGAGCAGCGGGTCCGGGGGCTGCGGGCGCAGAACGCGGAGCTGGCGGCCACGGCGGCGCGGCTGCGGGCTCAGGTGCGGCGGCTCCGCGGCTCCGTGCGGGACCACGCGGGCTCGGGCTGCCCGCTGCCCCCCGGCGCCGCGCTCGGCTTCTAGAGCCGCCCCGGAGGGCAGCCACCGGCACCGGGGGGGCTCCGGGACAGCGCTGCCTCCTCCCGGTGGAGCCCCGCGGATACCCGGGGGGCGTCCCCCGTTCCCGGCTGGGCACGGAGGGGCGGGGACCCCCCCCCTGCACCGGGATGCTGCGTGGGACCCCCATGGACACGGCCCCTGTGGGCTCAGCGAGGGGGGCTCGACACGAGAGACCCCCCCAAGGTGGACCTGGAGGAGCGGGGGACCCCCGGAAGGACCCCCGAGGAACGGGGACCCCCGGGCTGGGCCAGCCCGGAACGGAGCGGCCTGAAGGGACCGGCAGGACCCGACCCCGACCCCCGGACCCCCCTCAGGACCTGCGGGAACGGGGCCTGGGGGATGGATGGGGACCCCCAAACAGGGCCTGGAGCCCCCCCCCCCCCCAGCTGGGCCTGGGGACCCCCCAAATTTGAGATTCCGCCGGGAGGGGCTGAGCGCGCACCCACGGGTGGTGTTTGGGGGGGCGGATCCCCCTCGTGACGTTTACAGGACCCCCCCGGTGGGGAGCAGCCCCCGGGGACCCCCAAAATCTCGGGTGCGGGTGGGGGGGGGGGAGGGGGCCGATTAATTGTTTCGCTGCTTTGTTTTTTTTTGTATATTTGTATTTAATTAATAATAACGAAAATTGCGCTAACGGCTCCGGTCGTGCTGAACCGGGGGCGGCGGGGCCGTGCGTGTCCCCCCCTCCCCCTCCCGTGGGAAGCCCCCCGCGTGCACCGGCGTCAACGGAAGTGGGCGGGCCCGGGGCTTTCCCCGGTGACGTTACCGTGCCCATACATGGGCAGGCGGGAGAGGGCGGGGCCGTTCCGGGAACCCCCTCCCGCTCTGCCCGCCACCGCCCGCCCCGGGACCGCGCTTCCCGGACGGGGCGGGGGGGGGACACACGCGAGGCTTCCGGGGCACCGCACTTCCCGGGACGTTCCCGGGATCCCCCCGCCATCCCGGGGATCCCCCCGCCCTATTCGGGGCTCCGCAGCCCCTCCGCGAACACTCCGCCCCGCGTCTCTCCCGGTGCTGCACCGGCACCGGGACCCGCTTTGGGGCACCCCGAAGGGGCATCCAGGCCCGTTAAACCCCAGACCCTCGCCGTTAAACCCCAGACCCTCGCCGTTAAACCCCGCTCATCCCGTTAAACCCCGCCCTCGCCGTTAAACCCCAGGCCCTCGCCGTTAAACCCCGCCCATCCCGTTAAACCCCGCCCATCCCGTTAAACCTCAGGCCCTCGTCGTTAAACCCCGCCCTCGCCGTTAAACCCTGCCCATGCCGTTAAACCCCGCCCATCCCGTTAAACCCCGCCCATGCCGTTAAACCCCAGGCCCTCGCCGTTAAACCCCGCCCATCCCGTTAAACCCCAGGCCCTCGCCGTTAAACCCCGTCCATGCCGTTAAACCCCGCCCATCCCGTTAAACCCCGCCCCCTCGCCGGTAAACCCCGCCCCCTGCGCTAAGCCCCGCCCCTCTGAGCCGTTCCCGCCCCGTGATTGGCGCTCTGAGGGGCCACGCCCAGCGAGGCCCCGCCCCTCGCCCCGCCATGGCGCTCTCCGCGCTGCAGCGGGACCCGGCGGGCGGCGGCCGCTTCGCCTCCGCCGTGCCCGAGCCCTGCCGCCGCCTCCCCTGCGCGCTCGGCGTGGACGAGGCGGGCCGGGGGCCGGTGCTCGGTGAGCCCGGGAGGGGATCCCGCGGGGAACCGGCCCGGGGGAGAGGCTAAGCGTGGCGCGGAGAGGGGCCCGGTGCACCGGGGGTTGAGTTTGGGGGGGTCCCGGTGCACCGAGAGTTGAGTGGGAAGGGGCCCGGTACACCGGGGTTTGAGTTTGGGGGAGTCCCGGTGCACCGGGATTGAGTTTGGGGGGGTCCCGGTGCACCGGGGGATTGAGTTTGGGGGGGTCCCGGTGCACCGGGATTGAGTTTGGGGGGGTCCCGGTGCACCGGGGGATTGAGTTTGGGGGGGTCCCGGTGCACCGGGTGTTGAGTTTGGGGGGGTCCCGGTGCACCGAGAGTTGAGTGGGAAGGGTCTCGGTGCACCGAGAGTTGAGTGGGAAAGGTCGTGGTGCACCGGGGGTTGAGTTTGGGGGGGTCCCGGTGCACCGGGGGTTGAGTTTGGGGGGGTCCCGGTGCACCGGGATTGAGTTTGGGGGGGTCCCGGTGCACCGAGAGTTGAGTGGGAAGGGTCCCGGTGCACCGGGATTGAGTTTGGGGGGGGTCCCGGTGCACCGGGATTGAGTTTGGGGGAGTCCCGGTGCACCGGGCTCCTCTCTCACCCCCGGTGTCCCCGCAGGGCCGATGGTTTACGCGATCTGCTACTGCCCCGTGGACAAACTGGAGCAACTGGAGGCGCTGGGGGTGGCAGGTGGGGGGTCCCGGGGGTCCGGGGGGGGGTCCCGGGTGGGTTTGGAGGGTCCCGAGCAAGGGGCACGGAGCCCCGGGGATCCGGGGGGGGTGAGGGGGAGGGACGGGGTTGTCACAGGAACAGGGGTTTGGGAGTCTCGGGGGTGGGTTGGGAGTCTCGGGGGTGGGTTGGGGGTCCCGGGGGGTCCCGGGGGGGTCCCGGGGGGGTCCTCACCCCTCCCGGTGCCCCCAGACTCGAAGACGCTGTCGGAGGCGGAGCGGGAGCGGCGTTTCGGGCTCCTGGAGGCCGCGGGGGATTGGGTGGGGTGGGCGCTGCAGGTGCTGCCCCCCGACCACATCTCGGCCTGCATGCAGCAGCGGTGAGACCCCCCAGAGACCCCCCCAAAACCTCGGGGGTCCCCTGATTCTCGGGGAACGCCGCTCCCCCCATTTTTAACCCCTGTCTGCACCCCCCAAAACTCCCGTCCTGGCTCCTGCCGCCCCCCATCTCCCACCCCCCAATTTGGGGGTGCTGGGGGGGGGTGGGCTTCCAATTTGGGGGTGACGCCCCCCCCGAATCCCCCCCAGAGCCAAATACAACCTGAACGAGCTGTCCCACGACACGGCCACCGAGCTCATCCAGTTCGCGCTCGACTCGGGGGTGCAGGTGGCCCAGGTGGGATTTTGGGGACACGGGGGTGGCCCAGGTGGGATTTTGGGGACATGGGGGTGGCCCAGGTGGGGTTTTGGGGACACGGGGGTGGCCCAGGTGGGATTTTGGGGACACGGGGGTGGCCCAGGTGGGATTTTGGGGACACGGGGGTGGCCCAGGTGGGATTTTGGGGACATGGGGGTGGCTCAGGTGGGATTTTGGGGGGCCTGGGGGTGACCTAGGTGAGATTTTGGGGACATGGAGGTGGTCCAGGCGGGATTTTGGGGGGGCTGGGGTGATTTGGGGGATCCTGGGATGGTTTTTGGGTGATGCCGGGGTGATTTTGGGGGGTTCCTGGGTGATTTTGGGGTGTCCCGGGGCGCTCTGGGGTCCCCCAGGTGCTGGTGGACACGGTGGGGCCGGCAGAGAAGTACGAGGCGAAGCTGCGGCAGCGCTTCCCGGGGTTGGGGGTCACCGTGCGCCCCAAAGCCGACGCGCTGTTCCCCGTGGTCAGCGCCGCCAGCATCTGCGCCAAGGTGGGGCTGACCCCCCCTGGGAGTGACCCCCCCTCAGCGACACCCCAAAAACCTGATCTGAGCCCCCCGAGACCGATCCCCCCTCAGTGACACCCCAAAACCCTGAACTGAGCCCCCCGGGAGTGACCCCCCCTCAGCGACACCCCAAAAACCTGAACTGACCTCCCCAGCACTGATCCCCCCTCAGTGACACCCCAAAAACCTGAACTGACCTCCCCAGCACTGATCCCCCCCCACACCAATACCCCAAAAACCTGATCTGACCCCCCCCAGCACCAACACCCCCAAAAACGTAATCTGACCCCCCCCCCAGGACCCTCCCTCCCTTCCCAGAGCCCCCCATTGAATTTTGGGGGGAAGGGGGGGTGGGTGGGGCAGGACCCTCCCCTTCCCCTGACCCCCCCGTACCCCCCGTGCCCCCCTGACTCCCCGTACCCCCCGACCCCCCCGTACCCCCAGGTCGCCCGGGACCGGGCCGTGCTCCACTGGAACTTCGTGGAAGATTTGGGGGACCCCGACCGTGACTACGGCTCCGGATACCCCAACGGTGAGGGGGGGAGGGGCAGTTTTGAGCTTTTTGGGGGGTGGGGGTTCAATTTTGGGGTGCTCCTGACGCCCCCCCCCCCGTTTTTTGCAGACCCCAAGACCAAGGAGTGGCTGCGGAGGAACCTGGAGCCCGTGTTCGGCTTCCCCCGCCTGGTCCGGTTCAGCTGGGGCACGGCCCAGGCGCTGCTGCGGGACCGGGGGGTCCCGGTGCGCTGGTACGGGGGGGTACAGGGGGGCACGGGGAGCTCTGGTGGGCACGGGGGGTCCTGGGGGTCCTGGGGGGCACAGGGGGCTCGGGGGGCACAGGGGGCACGGGGGCACGGGGGTCCTGGGGGGCACAGGGGTCCTGGGGAGTACGGGGGGCACGGGGGGCACGGAGGGCACAGGGGGTCCTGGGGGGTACGGGGGTCCTGGGGGGTCCCGGTGTGCTGGTACAGGGGGGTCTTGGGGGTCACGGCGGTCCTGGGGGGCACGGGGAGCTCTGGGGGGCACGGGGGTCCTGGGGGGCACGGGGAGCACTGGGGGTCCTGGCAGGTCCCAGTGCAGTGGTATGGGGGGGTCTTGGGGGGCACGGGGGTCCTGGTGGTACAGGGGGCACTGGGGGGTCCTGGGGGGCACGGGAGGCACGGGGGGCACGGGGGTATGGGGGGGTCCTGGGGGGCACGGGGAGCTCTGGGGGGCACGGGGCACATGGGGGTCCTGGGGGGTCCCGGTGCGCTGGTTCCGGGGGTCTTGGGGGTCCCGGGAAGCACTGGGGGTCCTGGGGGATACAGGGGGTCTCGGTGGACTGGTATGGGGGGCACGGGAGTCCTGGGGGGTCCCGGTGCACTGGTACGGGGGGGTCCTGGGGGGCACGGGGGGGCACCGGGGGTCCTGGGGGGTCCTGGGGGGCATTGGGGGGCACGGGGGTCCTGGGGGGTACAGGGGGCACAGAGGGGTCCTGGGGGGGTGGGGGGGGACAAAGGGGGATGGTCCCTGTTGAACTGGGGGGGGTCCCACCGGTACGTTGGGGGGGTCAGGGTGGGGGGGTCAATGTTCCTCTCCCCTCCCCCCCCCCCCCAGGGCTGACGAAGACCCCCCAGAGGACCCCCCTGCCCCCCCCTCGGTCCTCTCCTACTTCGCCCGGAGCCCCCCCCGCCGCCCCCCCCACCGCTTCTTCCAGGAGCGCAGCCTGCGGCCCCTGGCCGAGCTCTGACCCCCCAAAAAGGGGAGACCCCCCCCCAAAATGAGCACCCGAACCCCGCCGATGTTTTCTAATAAAGCGTTTGAAATCACCCGAAATATCTTTTTTTTTTCTTTTTTTCCGCCGCGGTTAGGGGGGGATCGGTGGTTTTTGCCGGGGGGGGCTGGAGATGAAGGATTTTTGGGGGGAGGGGAGCTGTGCCTCCCCCCCCCCCCAAATCGGGTTCCTCCCACCCGTGGGGGGAGGGGACCCCCGGTGCCCCCCCCGGTGCCCCCCCCGGTGCCCCCCCCGGTGCCCCCCCCGGTTAATCAGCCCCGGCCCGAGGCCCGGAAAGCGCCGTGGCCTCAATCCCGGGGATTACGGGGGGGGGGTCACACCGGACGGGGGGGGGTCACCGGAGCACCCCAACCCCCCCGTTTAGGGCCCGTTTTTGGGGTGGGGGGGTTCAGCACCGGGAGGTCACCGATGGGGCGGGGGCGCGGGGGGGGGTGGTCGTGATGTGACCCAAATTACGGCGGGGGGGGGATGGGGGGGCGCAGACCCCTCCCCGCCGCCGTTCAGCACCGCGGACAGCGGGAACGGGGCTGGGGGGGGGGGGGGCACCGGGCCCGGTCCGACCGCCCCGCCGCGGGGGGGCGCCCCCGGTGCGCGGGGCTGGGCGGGGCCGGGGCGGGGCCGGGGGCGGCGCCTCCCGGGGGTCCCGGGCGATGGCGGAGGGCGGCTGAACGGGGGGGGGGCTGCGGGTACCGGGGGTTGCCGGGGAGGGGGGGACAGCGAGGCCGGGACCCCCCCGCACCGGCACCGGCACCGGCACCGGCACCGGCACCGGCACCGGCACCGGCACCGGCGCCATGGATGACTCGGACGTGATCCGCCGCCGGCGGCTGCAGGTAGCGGCCGTTCGGTACCGGGGGTTCGGTACCGGCGGGGATTGTTATTGATTGGATGGAGTGGACACCGGGGAGATGGCGGTACCGGTACCGGAATCGGTAGCGGGGGTTCGGTACCGGGCTCGGGAGTGAGGTGTCCGTTCCGGGAGGGTAACGGGTATCGGCAGGGGGTCGGTACCGGGCGGGATGCCGGTACCGGAGGATGCGGGGCTCGGTCTCGGTGGGTATCGGTTGGTACTGGAATGAGGTGATCGGTACCGGAGGGACCGGATCGGCACCGGGCACTGCAGGCCCGTCCGCAGGGGGTGCAAGCGCAGGGCGGTACCGGCCGGGGGGGGCAGCGCAGCGCCGGTACCGGGAAGGTCGGTCCGGGCGCGGTCAGCACCGGGTGGGGGGGGGGCGATGCGGGTCCGGTACCGGAGGGCGTTGCGGGCCCGGGGGTATCCGGAGCCCCCCGATCCAGTGGGGTTCGGCCATCGGGCGGCCCCGGGAGGGGGGGGACGAGGCCGCGGAGCCCCCCCGGGCTCGGTCCGGGCCGCCCCCCACCCGGTGCCCCCCCGTTGCAGAAGGAGCTGCCGCTGCCGCGGAAGAGCAGCAGGTGAGACCCCCCCGTGCCCCCCATTGCGCCCCCAAACCCCGCCCGGGCCCCGCCCACTGCAGCCGCCGCGGCCCCCCCGCCCCCCCCCCCCCGCCCCGCCGCCGCCCCGGACCCCCGGAACCCCCCCGGAACCCCCCCAGAACCCCCCGGAGCCCCCCGATGCCGGTCCTGGTGGGCAGCAGCATGTTCCGCCGCACCAAGAGGTACCGGGGGGCTCGGCCTTCCTCCCGAGCCGCCCTCATCCTCATCCTCATCCTCCATGTCCATCCTCAGCCTCCATCTCCGGGCTCAGCCTTCATCCTCATCCTCCGCCACCTTCATCCCCGCTCCATCCTCATCCTCGCCCTCCTTCGTCCTCGTGTTCGTCCCCCTCCCATCCCCATCCTCATCCTCATCCTCATCCTCATCCTCATCCTCATCCCCGTCCTCATCTTCATCCTCCTCCCCCCTCCTTCCCCATCCTCATCCTCATCCTCATCCTCATCCTCATCCTCATCCTCATCCTCATCCTCATCCTCATCCTCATCCCCATCCTCCTCCTCATCCTCATCCCCATCTTCATCCCCATCCTCATCCTCCTCCTCCCCCCTCCTTCCTCCCCCTCCCTCTCCATCCTCATCCTCCCCCCGACCCCCCCGGCCGCCGTTCCCCCCCCCCCCCCCGTTCTTGCCCCTCGACATTTTGGGGAGGGGGAGGTGGGGGTTGGGGATGCCCCCCTCCCCCCCAGCCTAGTGACGTTTGGGGGGGGGGTCCGTGTGTGGGGGGGGGTCTCGGGGGTCCTGACCCCCCCCGCCCCCCCCCAGCTGCCGCACGAACAACCGGAAGAGCCTAATCCTGACCAGCACCTCCCCCACCCTCCCGCGGCCCCACTCGCCGCTGCCCGGACACATCGGTGAGACCCCCGGGACCCCCGGGACCCCCGACCCCTCCCCGGTATCTCCACACCCACCGGAGCCCGCCGACCCCTCCCCGGAATCACCCGAACCGCCCCCCCCACAACGCCCTGACACCCTCCCGGTGTCCCCAAATCCCCCCGATGTCCCCAGCCCCTCCCCCCGCGATGTCCCCAACCCCTCCCCGGTGACCCCAACCCACCCCGCGAGTCCCCCGGACCCCTGCCACCGTCCCCAGAGACCCCCGGTGTCCCCAAATTCCTCCCCCGGTGACCCCAACCGCCCCCCGGTGTCCCCAAATTCCTCCCCCGGTGTCCCCAAACCCCCCTCAGTGTCCCTAAATTCTTCCCCGATGTCCCCAAATTCCCCCCCGGTGTCCCCACATCCCCCCCCGGTGTCCCCACATCCCCCCCCGGTGTCCCCACATCCCCCCCCGATGTCCCCAATCCCCCCCCGGTGTCCCCAAATCCTTTTGGGGTCTCCCCAACATCCCCCCCGGTGTCCCCACATCCCCCCCGGTGTCCCCATATCCCCCCCCCGGTGTCCCCAAATTCCCCCCGATGTCCCCAAATCCCCCCCAGACCCCCCCAAACTGCCGGGACCCCCCCCATGACCTGTGGGGACCCCCTCCCCCATCCCTGGGGTCCCTCCTGCCCCCCCCTTTTCCCCGGGGCGTGGCCGATCTCTTGGCCCCGCCCACCGGCGCGGGGAGGGCGTGGCCTGTCGGGGCGTGGCGGTGACGTCACGCTCACCTGTGCGCAGGTAGCAGCCCCCTGGACAGCCCCCGCAACTTCTCCCCGAGCGCCCCCGCGCACTTCTCCTTCGGCCCGTCCCGCCGGTGAGCGGGACACCGGGACACCGGGACACCGGGGGGACACCGGGACACCGGGGGGACACCGGGACACCGGGGAGACACCGGGGGGACACCGGGACACCGGGACACCGGGACACCGGGACACCGGGGGGACACCGGGACACCGGGACACCGGGGGGACACCGGGGGGGGCACCGGGACACCGGGACACCGGGACACCGGGGGGACACCGGGGGGGACACCGGGACACTGGGGGGACACCGGGACACCGGGACACCGGGACACTGCGGGGACACCTGGACACCGCGGGGACACCGGGGGGACACCGGGGGGACACCGGGGGGACACCGGGACACGTGGGGGGGTCTCCGGGGACAGTCTGGGGGGGTGTCACTGGGCTCCGGGGGTGCCCGGGGGTGCCCGGGGGTGCCCGGGGGTGCCCGGGAGTGTCCGGGGGTGCCCTGGGGTGCCCGGGGGTGCCCGGGGGTGCCCGGGGGTATCCGGGAGTGTCCGGGGGTGTCCGGGGGTGCCCGGGGGTGCCCGGGAGTGTCCGGGGGTGCCCGGGGGTGCCCGGGGGTATCCGGGAGTGTCCGGGGGTGCCCGGGGGTGCCCGGGGGTGTCCGGGGATGCCCGGGGGTGCCCGGGGGGGTGTCGGGGTGTCGGTGTCGGGGTCCCTGACCGGCCCCCCCAGGGCTGACGGGCGCCGCTGGTCGCTGGCCTCGCTGCCCTCCTCGGGCTATGGCACCAACACCCCGAGCTCCACGGTCTCGGTGAGTCGGGGGGCCCGGGACCCCCAGAGACCCCCGGGGCTGGGGCAGGGCGAGGGGTTTGGGGGGGGGGGGACGGGCGAGGGGGTCCGTGCTGGGTCTGGGGGGACTGGGGGGGCTCTGGGGGTCCGGGGGTGCTTTGGGGGTTCCGAGGTGGGCTGACCCGGGGGTCAGGGTGATTTGGGGATCCCGGGGTGGGGTGGCTCGGGGGTCCCGGGGGTCAGGGTGATCTGGGGGTCCCGGGTGGGCTGCCCCGGGGGTCAGGGTGATTTGGGGGTCCCGGGGGTCCCGAGGGTCAGGGTGATTTGGGGGTCCCGGGGTGGGCTGTCCCGGGGGTCCCGGGGATTTGGGGGTCCCGGGTGGGCTGTCCCGGGGGTCCCGGAGATTTGGGGGTCCCGTGTGGGCTGAGCCGGGGGTCAGGGTGATTTGGGGGTCCCGGGTGGGGTGTCCCGGGGGTCAGGGAGATTTGGGGGTCCCGGGTGGGCTGTCCCGGGGGTCAGGGTGATGTGGGGGTCCCGGGTGGGCAGCCCCGGGGGTCAGGGTGATCTGGGGGTCCCGGGGTGGGGTGGCTCGGGGGTCCCGGGGGTCAGGGGTGATTTGGGGGTCCCGGGGTGGGGTGACCCGCGGGTCCCGGGGGTCAGGGGTGATTTGGGGGTCCCGTTGGTGACGCGGGCGCGCAGTCCTCGTGCTCGTCGCAGGAGCGGCTGCACCAGCTGCCGGCGCAGCCCACGGCCGAGGAGCTCCGGTTCCTGTCCCGCCACTTCGGCAGCTCCGAGAGCCTCGCCGAGGAGGAGGGGGGGGCCCGGGGGGGCGCGGCCGCCCCCCGACCCCGCTCCCGCAGCCTCAGGTGCGCCCGGGCTTCGGGGGAAACCGGGGGAGGGTTTGGGTGAAATTTTGGGGGGATTTGGGTGAAATATGAGGGGGATTTGGGTGAAATTCAAAGGGGGATTTGGGGGAATGGTGGGGGGGAATTGGGGGGAATTTGGGGGAATTTGGGGCGGGATTTGGGTGAAATTTGGGGGGCTTTAGAGGGGGATTTGAGGGGGATTTGGTGGGGAAGGCGGGGAGGAATTGGGGGGAATTTGGGGGGATTTGGGTGAAACTTGGGGGGGATTTGGGTGAAATTCAAGGGGGATTTGAGGGGGATAGTGGGGGGGAATTGGGGGCGGGATTTGGGTGAAATTTGAGGGGGATTTGGGGGAGATAGTGGGGGGGAATTGGGGGGAATTTGGGGCAGGATTTGGGTGAAATTTGGGGGACTTTAGAGGGGGATTTGAGGGGGATTTGGCAGGGAAGGCAGGGGGGAATTGGGGGGAATTTGGGGCGGGATTTGGGTGAAATTTGGGGGGGATTTGGGGGGATGGTGGAGTGGAATTGGGGGGGATTGTGGGGGGATTTGGGGGGGTTCATTGCGGGGTTGGGGACAGCAGGGGGACACTGTGGGTTTTCGGGAGGGGCCGGGATTTGGGGCTCACCCAAACTCGGGGGACAGTGGGGCGACACCGTGGCCGTCGGGGGGTGGAACCGGAGGGTGCTGGGGGGGGGGACAGCGGGGGTCCCGCGGGTGCCAGCCGTGCCCCCTGTGCCAGCCCCGGGCGCTCGCCCTCGTCCCACGACAACGAGATCGTGATGATGAACCACGTGTACAAGGAGAGGTTCCCCAAGGTGGGGCTGGGGGCTCTGGGGGGGCACTCGTGGGGTCCTGGGGTGCCCTGGGGGGGGCTGTGCGTGGCCAAGGGGCGGTTTTGGGGTTTCAGGGTGCCTGGGGGGGGCCATGGGGTTGTTATGGGGGATGTGGTGTGGCCGTGGGGGCAGTTATGGGGTCGGTGTGGGGTGGCCGTGGGGGAACTGTGGGTGCTATGGGGTCACCGTGGGTGCCATGGGGTCACTGTGGGTGCCATGGGGTCACTGTGGGATCCCCGCATGGTCACGGCGGGGTCACTATGGGGTCCCCGCATGGTCACGGCGGGGTCACTATGGGATTCCTGCATGGTCACGGCGGGGTCACCACGGGGTCCCCGCATGGTCACACTGGGGTCACCGCGGGGCTCCATGGTGTCCCCACATGGTCACGCTGGGGTCACCGTGGGGTTCCGTGGGGCGCAGGCCACGGCGCAGATGCAGGAGCGGCTGGAGGAGTTCGTGCGCGGCTGCGGCCCCGGCGGGACCCCCCTGGCCGACGGCGCCCTGAGCTTCATCCAGCACCAGCTGGTGGAGCTGGCGCGGGACTGCCTGGGCACGGCACGGCTCGGGCTGCTGAGCGCCGGCTACTTCGGAGAGCTGCAGGAGAACATGGAGCGCCTGCTGCGGGACGTGAGCGGGGCTAATCGGGGCTAATCGGGGATAATTGGGGCTAATTGGGGCTAATTGGGGCTAATGGGGACCAAAGGGGGCCAATGAGGGCCAAAGGGGCTCGGGCTGCTGAGCGCCGGCTACTTCGGAGAGCTGCAGGAGAACATGGAGCGCCTGCTGCGGGATGTGAGCGGGGCTAATCGGGGCTAATTGGGGCTAATTGGGGCTAATTGGGGCTAATTGGGGCAATGGGGACCAACGAGGGCCAATGGGGGCCAAAGGGGTTCGGGCTGCTGAGCGCCGGCTACTTCGGAGAGCTGCAGGAGAACATGGAGCGCCTGCTGCGGGATGTGAGCGGGGCTAATCAGGGCTAATCGGGGCTAATTGGGGCTAATTGGGGCTCATGGAGACCAATGGGGACCAAAGGGGGCCAGCGGGGAATAACGGGACCAGTGGGAGCCAATGGGGGCCAACGGGGCCTGGCAGGGACCAGCAGGACTCAATGGGACCCAATAGAACCCAAAAAGAACAAAAGGGACCCAAAAGGGACCCAAAGGGACCCAAAAGGGACCAGAGGGGACCAACGGGGTCTGGGAGGATCCAAAAGCCCCAACGGGGCTCAGCAGGAACCCGAGGGACCTCCCCCCAGTGTCCCCTGTGTCCCCCCCTGACCCCCCGATGTCCCCTCAGGCCTACGAGCGCTCCGAGTCGGAGGAGGTGGCCTTCATCACCCAGCTGGTGAAGAGGCTCCTCATCATCATCTCCCGGCCCGCACGCCTGCTCGAGTGCCTGGTGAGGCCCTGGCACCTGTCCCCGAGCCCTCACCTGTGCCCCCCTCACCTGTGCCCTGTCCCCGAGCCCTTACCTGTGCCCCCCTCACCTGTGCCCTGTCCCTGCCCCCTCACCTGTGCCCTCCTCGCCTGTGCCCCCCTCACCTGTGCCCTGTCCCCAAACCCTCACCTGTGCCCCCCTCACCTGTGCCCCCTCACCTGTGCCCCCCTCACCTGTGCCCCCTCACCTGCAGGAGTTCGACCCCGCGGGGCTGTCCCAGCTGCTGGCGGCCACCGCGGGCCGGGCCGAGGGGCCCCTGCGAGCCGACACCCCCCGGTACCTGCTGAGACAGCTGGGCCGGGCACGGGGGGCACGTGCAGGTACGGGCACACCTGGGGCACACCTGGGGGGAACCTGGGGAGAACCTGGGGGGGCAGGTGTGGTGGGACAGGTATGGAGTGGGGGGGTCTGGGGCACGGTGGGGACACAGGCACCTATGGAGGGACACACCTGTGCCCCCCGTGCCCCCCCACACACCTGTGCCCCCCGTGCCCCCCCAGACATGCTGCACCTGGAGGAGCCCGACAGCAGCGGCACCAACACGCCGGAGCCCGAGGAGGGGGCTGAGGTGGGCGCTACCCCCCGTGTCCCTCACCCGTGTCCCCCCGTGTCCCCCCGTGTCCCCCCATGTCACCTGTCCCCCCCCAGGGCCGCACCACCCTGCCCCGGCCCAAGGAGCCGCCAGGTGAGAGCGACTTTGAGACCATCAAACTCATCAGCAACGGCGCCTACGGGTGAGCCCCGGGGTACGGGGGTACCGGGGGTACCAGGGGGTACCGGGGGATACCGGGGGTACCGGGGGTACCGGGGGAGTACCGGGGGAGTATCGGGGGAGTACCTGGGGGTACCAGGGGGTACCTGGGGGTACCGGGGATGTACCTGGGGGTACCGGGGGGTACCGGGGATGTACCTGGGGGTACCGGCGGGTACCGGGGGGTACCGGGGATGTACCTGGGGGTACCGGGGGGTACCAGGGGAGTACCTGGGGGTACCGGGGGGTACCGGGGGAGTACCGGGGGGGTACTGGGGTGTACCAAGGTGTACCGGGGGAGTACCGGGGGGGTACCTGGGGGTACCGGGAGGTACCGGGGGGTACCGGGGGGTACCGGGGGGTACCGGGGGAGTACCGGGGGTGTACCAAGGTGTACCGGGGGGTACCAGGGGGTACCGGGGATGTACCTGGGGGTACTGGGGATGTACCTGGGGGTACCGGGAGGTACCTGGGGGTACCGGGGGTACCGGGGGGTACCGGGGGGTACCGGGGGGTACCGGGGGAGTACTGGGGGGGTACCGGGGGGTACCTGGGGGTACCAGGGGGGTACCTGGGGGTACCAGGGGGTACCAGGGGAGTACCGGGGATGTACCTGGGGGTACCGGGGGGGTACCTGGGGGTACCAGGGGTGTACCGGGGAGTACCTGGGGGTACCGGGGAGCCCCGGGGCCGTGCTGTGACTGGTCCCCGCGGCAGGGCGGTGTAGCTGGGGGTACCGGGGTGGGTATCAGCGGGTACCGGGGAGCCCCGGGGCCGCGCCGTGACCCGTCCCCCCGGCAGGGCGGTGTACCTGGTGCGGCACACGGCCACGCGGCAGCGCTTCGCCATGAAGAAGATCAACAAGCAGAACCTGCTGCTGCGGAACCAGGTGCAGCAGGCCTTCGTGGAGCGCGACATCCTCACCTTCGCCGAGAACCCCTTCGTGGTCAGCATGTTCTGCTCCTTCCAGACCCGCCGCCACCTCTGCATGGTCATGGAGTACGTGGAAGGTGCGGCCCGCGCCTCGCGACGGGGCCGGGGAGTCGCAATAGGGCTGGGGAGTCGCGATAGGGCCGGGGCACTGCGTAATGGGGGATTGGGTGTTGGGGTATCGGGGCGCGTGTCGGGTTATGGGGATGGATATCACGATATGGGGCTGGGTATCACGATATGGGGCTGGGGAAATTATTTTAATAACTATCTCAATGTCCCCCTATGTCCCCATGTTCCCCCATGTCCCCCATGTCCCCAATGTCCCCATGTCCCCCATGTCCCTGATGTGCCCAATGTCCCCCATGTCCCCAATATCCCCCATGTCCCCAATGTCCCCAATGTCCCCATGTCCCCAATGTCCCCAATGTCCCCAATATCCCCAATGTCCCCAATATCCCCCATGTCCCCAATGTCCCCAATGTCCCCAATGTCCCCAATGTCCCCAATGTCCCCATGTCCCCAATGTCCCCGATATCCCCGATATCCCCGATGTCCCCCCATATCCTCCATGTCCCCAATGTCCCCATATCCCCAATGTCCCCATGTCCCCATGTCCCCGATGTCCCCAATATCCCCGATGTCACCCCATATCCTCCATGTCCTCAATGTCCCCATGTCCCCTGATGTCCCCAATGTCCCCCATGTCCCCTGATGTCCCCAATGTCCCCCATGTCCCCAATGTCCCCCATGTCCCTGATGTCCCCATGTCCCCAATGTCCCCGTGTCCCCTGATGTCCCCGTGTCCCCTGATGTCCCGGTGTCCCCGGTGTCGCAGGCGGGGACTGTGCCACGCTGCTGAAGCACATCGGGGCGCTGCCGCTGGAGCTGGCCCGGCTGTACTTCGCCGAGACCGTGCTGGCGCTGGAGTACCTGCACACCTACGGCATCGTGCACCGCGACCTCAAACCCGACAAGTGCGCCGGGGGGGCACGGGGGGCACGCCCGGGCTCACCTGGGCACAGCTGGGCTCACCTGGGCTCACCTGGGCTCACCTGGGCTCGCCCGCGCCGCCCCCCAGCCTCCTGATCACCTCGCTGGGCCACGTGAAGCTGACGGACTTCGGCCTCTCCAAGATGGGGCTGATGAGCCTCACCACCAACCTGTACGAGGGGCACATGGAGAAGGACGCGCGGGAGTTCCGCGACAAGCAGGTGGGTGCCAGGTGTGCCAGGTGTGCCCAGGTGTGCCCAGCTAGGTTCTGCAGGTGTGCCCAGGTGTGCCATGTGTGCCAGGTGTGCCCAGGTGTGACATATGGGTGCTGCAGGTTTGCCCAGGTGTGCCCTGGTGGGTGCCCAGGTGTGCCAGGTGTGCCCAGGTGTGCCCAGCTAGGTTCTGCAGGTGTGCCCAGGTGTGCCAGGTGTGCCAGGTGTGCCCAGGTGTGCCCAGCTAGGTTATACAGGTGTGCCCAGGTGTGCCCAGGTGTGTCCAGCTAGGTTCTGCAGGTGTGGCCAGGTGTGCCATGTGTGCCCAGGTGTGCCAGATGGGTGCTGCAGGCGTGCCCAGGTGGGTGCCCAGGTGGGCCAGGTGTACTAGGTGTGTACTGCAGGGGTGCCCAGGTGAGTGCCCAGGTGTGCCATATGGGTACTGCAGGTGTGCCAGGTGTGCTAGCTAGGTGCCCAGATGTGCCAGCTGTGCCAGATGGGTGCTGAGGGTGCACCCAGGTGTGCCAAGGTGGGTGCCACAGGTGTGCCAGGTGTGCCCAGGTGTGCTAGGTGTGTACTGCAGGTGTGCCCAGGTGTGCCCAGGTGTGCCAGGGCAGGGTGGGGTGGGCTCAGGGTGGCGGGTGTGCCCGCTCCGTGTCCCTGAGCCCACCTGTGCCCAGGTGTGCGGCACCCCCGAGTACATCGCGCCCGAGGTGATCCTGCGCCAGGGCTACGGGAAGCCCGTGGACTGGTGGGCCATGGGCATCGTCCTCTACGAGTTCCTGGTGGGCTGCGTGCCCTTCTTCGGGGACACCCCCGAGGAGCTCTTCGGGCAGGTGATCTCAGGTGTGGCCCTGGGGGGACACGGGGGTGGGACACGGGGGGTGACACAGGGCAGGTGAGCTCAGGTGTGACCCTGAGGGGGACACGGGGCAGGTGAGCTCAGGTGTGGCCCTGGGGGGACACGGGGGGGACACGGTGCAGGTGATCTCAGGTGTGGCCCTGGGGGGACACGGGGGGGACACGGGGGGGACACGGGGCAGGTGATCTCAGGTGTGACCCTGAGGGGACACCGGGGGGACAATAGGGGGGACACGGGGCAGGTGAGCTCAGGTGTGGCCCTGGGGGGACACGGGGGGGACACGGGGCAGGTGAGCTCAGGTGTGACCCTGAGGGGGACATGGGGGGGACACAGGGGGGACACGGGGCAGGTGAGCTCAGGTGTGGCCCTGGGGGGACACAGGGGGGACACGGGGGTGGGACACGGGGGGGGACACGGGGCAGGTGAGCTCAGGTGCGGCATGGTGGGGGACACGAGGACACGGCAGGATGGGCACTTGGGGTGGCATGGGGGACACAGAGGGGACATGGAGACAGGACAGGTGACCCCAGTTCTGGGGTCTATGCTCAGCTGTCCCCCCCGTCTCCCCCCCGTGTCCCCCTCGTGTCCCCCCCATGTCCCCCCGTGTCTCCCCGTTTCCTCCCATGTCCCCCCCATGTCCCCCCGTGTCCCCCCGTGTCCCCTCCATGTCCCCCCACGTCCCCCCGTGTCCCCCCGTGTCCCCCCCAGACGAGATCCTGTGGCCGGAGGGGGACGAGGCGCTGCCCCCGGACGCGCAGCACCTCATCTCCTGCCTCCTGCAGCCGGACCCGCTGCGGCGCCTCGGGGCAGGTCAGACCCCCCCCCCCCCCACCCCAGGACCCCCCTGGGACCCCCCGGGACCCCCCAGACTCCCCCGGGCCCCCCTGAGCCGGCGCTGCCGCGCAGGGGGGGCTCAGGAGGTGAAGGCTCACGGCTTCTTCGCCGCGCTGGACTGGACGGGGCTGCTGCGGCAGAAAGCCGAGTTCGTGCCGCACCTGGAGTCCGAGGAGGACACCAGTTACTTCGACAGTGAGAGACCCCCGGGACCCCCCACCCCGGGACCCCCCTGGGACATCCCTGGGGTTCCCCTTGGATCAGCCCTGGGACCCCCTGGGACAACCTGGGACACCCCTGGGACACCCTGGGACACCCTGGGACACCCCTGGAATATCCTGGGACTCCCATGGCACCCCCTGAGACCCCCCTGGGACCCCCTGGGACCCCCTGGAACACCCTGGGACACCCTGGGACCCCCTGGGACCCCCTGGAACATCCTGGGACCCACCTGGAATATCCTGGGACCCCCTGGGACCCCCCTGGAATATCCTGGAACATCCTGGGACCCCCCTGGAATATCCTGGGACACCCATGGCACCCCCTGAGACCCCCCTGGGACCCCCTGGGACACACCTGGAACATCCTGGGACACACCTGGAATATCCTGGGACCCCCTGGGACCCACCTGGGACCCCCCTGGGACACACCTGGAACATCCTGGGACCCCCTGGAACATCCTGGGACACCCTGGAACATCCTGGGACACACCTGGAACATCCTGGGACCCCCTGGGACCCCCCCCCAGTCCCTCCCAGGCCCTCCGTGGGGTTCCTCCCCCCTCGGGGGTCCCTCTAAGGGTCCCCGTCCCCCCCAGCGCGCTCGGACAGGTACTCCCACGTGGCGTCCTACGAGGACGAGGACACGACGGAGGATGAGCCCGTGGAGATCCGGCAGTTCTCGTCCTGCTCGCCCCGTTTCAGCAAGGTGGGGCTGGGACAGGGGACAGGGACAGGGACAGGGATGGGACAGGGATGGGACAGGGACAGGGACAGGGACAGGGATGGGACAGGGACAGGGACGGGGATGGGACAGGTGGGCACGGGGGGGGTGGGGGCACACAGGTATGGGGAGGGGGTGCCGGAATTTGGGTGACGCGGGGGACTGGCGGCAGCGGGGACGGTCCCGTGGGACTCCGGTCGGACGGTGGCCGTGCGAGGCGTGCCCAGCGGTGCCCAGCCGTGCCCAGCCGTGCCCAGCCGTGCCCAGCTGTGCCCAGCTGTGAGCAGCTGCGCTCCTGCAGGTCTACAGCAGCCTGGAGCAGCTCTCGCAGGAGCCCAAGCCCAAGGGGCGCCCGCGGGACGAGGGGAGACGCGACGGCTTCGCCCGGGAGCGCGGCTGGAGAACGGGATCGCCTGAGCTGTGCGCACCGGGGGGAACCGGGGGGGACCGGGGGGAGCGGCCCGGGCCGCGCAGGGGTCCCTGACCCCCATCCCCACCCGTGTCCCCGCAGGAAGCACCGCTCGGCGGGCGAGGGGCCGCCCCCCGAGGCCGAGGGCAGCTCCCCACCGGGCGCCCGCCGCCGCTTCTCGGCGCTGCTGGAACCGGCGCGCCCCAACGGCGGCCGCGAGGGAGCCCCGGACGGAGCCGGCGAGGAGCCCGGTGCGTCCCGGAAAAGCGGGGAGGGGTCCCCGGCCTGCCCCGGGTCCCCTCACCGCCCGTGTCCCCTCCCGTCCCCAGCGCCGCGGGCCGCGGAGCCGCCCCCCGCCCGCACCGAGCTGGGGCTGCGGCGGCCGCGGCACCCCGGGGTGGCCCCCGCCGAGCCCGGGGGGGACAAGCGCAGCCCCCGCGCCCCCGGGAAGGTCACCAAGTCGGCGTCGGCCACCGCGCTGTCCGTCATCATCCCCAGCGGTGGGTGACACCCCAAATCCCCCCGGCACCCCCCATTCCCAGGGATCTCTTCCCAGAGACCCCAAATCCTCCCGGGACCCCCCTAAAGGACCCTCCCCGAAGGACCCCAAACACCCAGGGACCCTTCCACCCCCCCCGGGTCCCCGCGGGAGGGGGGCTGGGGGTCTCCGGGGGGGTGGTGGGACCCCCGACCCCGTGGATTTGGGGTCTCCCATGGGGTTTCTGTGGGTGGTGGGACCCCGTGGATTTGGGGTCTCCGGGGGTTCTGTGGGCGGTGGGACCCCCAGCCCCACGGGTGGGGTATTCCCGGTCCCGGGGGGTGGCAGCGGTGCCCGTGGGGTCTCCCTGGGGGTTTTTGGGGTGGCGGTCAGCGGGGTCTGGGGGCGCAGGGGAGGCGCCCGGCTCGTCCCCCCTGGGCAGCCCCATGTCCCCGCGGTCGCTGTCGTCGGACCCGTCGTCGCGGGACTCGTCACCGGGCCGGGAACTGGCCCCGGCCGTGGCCGCCCCGCCGCGCTCGCCCATCGCCATCCCCCGGCCCGGCAAGAAATTCGGCTTCACCCTCCGCGCCATCCGCGTCTACCTGGGCGACAGCGACGTGTACAGCGTGCACCACGTCGTCTGGGTCAGGGACACCGGGGACACCGGGGGGACACCGGGGGGACACCGGGGGGATACCGGGGGGATACCGGGGGGACACCGGGGGGATACCGGGGGGACACGGGAACAGCGAATTTTTGGATTTTTGGGGCTCCGCGGTCCGGAATGGGGATGGGGAGGGGGAACATGGGAGGGGGGACAAGGGGGGACAGGGTTTGTGTTGGGGGTGGCAGCGCCCGGTGTCATTTGGGCCCGGGGACACCGCGGGGCGATGGGTGGGGGACAAGTGGGGACCCCGATTTGGGGAACACGGTGGGGCGGGGAGGGGGGTCCGGGGTGTCACATCGTGCGCCGTGGGTGACCCCGTTTTTGGGGGGCAGCACGTGGAGGAGGGCGGCCCCGCGCAGGAGGCCGGGCTGTGCGCCGGGGACCTGATCACGCACGTTAACGGGGAGCCGGTGCACGGGCTGGTGCACACCGAGGTGGTGGAGCTCATCCTCAAGGTGGGGGCACCGGGGGGTGAGTCCCGGTGTGTGGGGCGGTGGGGCGGGTGTCGGGGGTCGCGGTCGTGACGCGCTGTCACCCAGAGCGGGACGAAGGTGTTGGTGACAACGACGCCGCTGGAGAACACCTCGATCCGCCTCGGTCCCGCGCGGCGCCGCAGCGCCCGAGCAAAGATGGCCCGGAGGAACCGGCGTGGGGGCACCGGGAGCGGCCACGAGAGGTGGGCACGGGGGGCACCGGGGGGCACCGGGGATCACCGGGGGGCACCGGGAGGCACCGGGAGGCACCGGGGGGCACCGGGAGGCACCGGGAGGCACTGGGAGGCACCGGGAGGCACCGGGGGGCACCGGGAGGCACCGGAGGGCACCGGGAGCGGCCACGAGAGGTGGGCACGGGGGGCACCTGGAGGCAACGGGGGGCACCGGGAGGCACCGGGGGACACCGGGGGGCACCGGGAGGCACCGGGGGACACCGGGGGGCACCGGGAGCGGCCACGAGAGGTGGGCACGGGGAGCACCGGGAGGCACCGGGAGGCACCGGGGGGCACCGGGGTGCACCGGGAGGCACCAGGGGGCACCGGGAGGCACCGGGAGGCACCGGGGGGCACCGGGGGGCACCGGGAGCGGCCACGAGAGGTGGGCACGGGGGGCACCGGGAGGCACCGGGAGGCACCGGGGTGTAATGCTCCTCCCGGCCGCCAGGCGGCGCAGCGCGCTGTTCCGGCACCTCGCCCGCCAGGCCTCGCTGCTGCACACGAGCCGCTCGCTGACGTCACTGAGCCGCTCGCTCTCCTCCTCCGACTCGCTGCCCGCCTCCCCCACGCATGCGCGGGCGCGCGAGCCCGGTAAGGGGCGGGGCCACTGGAAGGGGCCGGGCCATGGGAGGGGGCGGGGCCACGGGGAGGGCGGGCGGTACCGGGGCAGGGAGAACGGGGGCGTGGTCACGGGAACGGGCGTGCGGTGCCCGGTCCTGGTGCCGGTGCCTGGTCCCGGTGCCCGGTCCCGGTGCCCAGTCCCGGTGCCGGTGCCTGGTCCCGGTGCCCGGTCCCGGTCCCGGTGCCTGGTCCCGGTGCCCGGTCCCGGTGCCCGGTCCCGGTGCCTGGTCCCGGTGCCCAGTTCCGGTGCCGGTGCCTGGTCCCAGTGCCTGGTCCCGGTGCCGATGCCCGGTCCCGGTGCCCGGTGCCGGTGCCCGCTGCCGTTCCCCCCGGCTCTGACCCCGTTCCGCGCAGGGGCCTCTCCGCCCAGCAGCTCGCCCGGTTCCAGCGCTCCGCCGTCACCGGCGGGGCCGCACCTGCGGCCGAGCTCTCTGCAGGGGCTGTCACCGAAGCTGCAGCGGCAGTACCGGGCGGCGCGGTGCCGCTCCGCCGGCAGCATCCCGCTCTCGCCGCTCGCCCACACGCCCTCGCCGCCCGCCGCCTCCCCGCCCGCCTTCCCCGCCAAGCTGCACCCCAAAGCCGCCGAGTCCCCGCGCCTCGCCCGCCGCGGGCTCCCGGAGAAGGCGGCGCCGGGGCCGCCCCGCAAGTTGGGGCTGGAGCCGCCCCGCAAGGACTTCCCGGCCGAGCCGCCGCTGCAGAGCTTGGCCGAGTGGGACGGCGAGGGCCCGGCCGAGCCGCCGCCCGCCGCGCCCCCCGCCCGCCGCCTGGGCCGGCAGGAGCTGCCGCTGCTGCTCGGGGGTCCCCCCGGGGCGGAGCCGCCGCCGCCGGGCCCGGAGGAGCCCGAGCGGGGGGCGCGGGGTCCCCCCAAGGCGCTCAGCCCGGTGCAGGAGCACGAGCGCGGGGGGGCGGCCCCGGGGGGGCCCCCGGTGCCCATCGTGGTGGTGGGACCCGGCGCGACCCCCGGGGACCCCCGGAGCGCCGCGGGCCCCCCCGGGCGCTGAGCTGTACCCGAGCCCCCCAAATCCCGGCTGTAAATAGGGGGGGGCACCCCGGGACCCCCAGGCATGCGGGGGTCGCGCCCCCCCCGGTCCCTCCCCCCGCGTACGCGAAGGGTTAATACTGTGACACACCTCCCCCCCCCGTGTGACGTCACCGACCCGGCACCCCCCTGGTGTGACGTCACCGACCCGGCACCCCCCCCGGTGTGATGTCATCGACCCGGACACCCCCCCACACCCACCCCCGGTCTCCCGTTTGCCCCCGGTTATGGCTCCCGGTGTTCACGTCAGAGCGGTGATGACGTTACAGCACCGATGGCACGGGCGGGGCACGGGCGCTGCTCTGATGTCACTCGAGGTAGGGGTGGTGACGTCATCCCCTCGAGCGTGACGTCACGGCTGCTGCGGCATCGATGATATCACGGCTGTGGCGTCACTGAAGGTGTGAGGGCGGTGACGTCATAGTGACAGCCGGGAGGGGGGTTAGGCACGGTTTCCACTGCGTGGTGACGTCACACGAGAGCCGGCCACGCCGATGACGTCACCAACACCCCGTGACATCATCACAGTCCCCTCCCCCCCCCCCCGTTCTCGCTATGCAAACGCCCCCCGGGCAGGGGGGGTCGGGGGGGTCCCGGGACCCAATAAAGGCTGTACAGCACCGAGCCCCGGTTCTGCTTCGGGGGGACACCGGGGACACCGGGGGGGACACCGGGGGGGATGAAGGACACCGGCCATCGCCCCGGAACCCCCCGGGAGGTGATCTGGGGGTGTCACCGCCCCCCAGCCCGGACACTCACGGGTTAACATCGGTGTTTTCCCGCCACGCCCCCGCCACGCCCCCCCCGCCCCCGTGACGTCACGGTTCCACCGGGTCCGTTCGCCGCCGCGGAGCCCGAACGGTCCGGGGGGGGTGTCGGGGGATTTTGGGGTGTTGGGGACCTCTCGGGGAGCGCTCGGGGGTCTTTGGGGCGAATCGGGGCGCAAGGAAGGTCCCCGGTGGTCTCTGGAGCGAACTGGGGGGCCCTGGGGGTGGAATTGGGGGTTTAAAGGGGGTCTCTGGCGGGAATTGGGGGTCAGGACCGGGGGTCCCTGACCCTCCCGTGTGCCCCCAGCCCCCCATGGCGCTGCGTTTGGCCGCCCGCCTGTCCCGCCTGGCCCGGAGCGGTGTCCGGTGCGGGGGCACCGGGCCCCCCCCGGCACAGGGTGAGTGCAGGGGGGCACGGGGCGAGAGGGCCGGAACGTCCCCGGGAGCCCCCCGGGACTGGCAGCGACGGGGGGGGGACACCGCGAGTCCCCGGTGCTGACCCCGAACTGGGGGGACACCGCGAGTCCCCGGTGCTGACCCCAATCTCCCGGTGCTTCTCCTCCTTCTCCCGGTGCTGACCCCGCCCCTCCCGTTGTTTCCCCCGTCTCTCCCGTTGTTTCCCCCCCTCTCTCCCGTTGTTTCCCCCTCTCCCGGTATTTCCCCCCCCCCTCTCCCGGTGCTTCCCCCTATCTCCCGCTGCTCCCCCTCTCTCCCGGTGTTCCCCCCGCTCTCCCGGTGTTCCCCCCGCTCTCCCGCTATTTCTCCCCCCCTCTCCCGGTGTTCCCCCCTCTCTCCCGGTGTTCCCCCCCTCTCCCGGTGTTTCCCCCCCCTCTCCCGGTGTTCCCCCCTCTCTCCCGGTGTTCCCCCCTCTCTCCCGGTGCTGACCCCCCTCTCCCGGTGCTCCCCCCCTCTCTCCCGGTATTTCTCCCCCTCTCTCCCGGTGCTTCCCCCTCTCTCCCGTTGTTTCCCCTGTCTCTCCTGGTGCTGACCCCCCTCTCCCGGTGCTGCCCCCTCTCTCCCGGTGCTGACCCCCCTCTCCCGGTGCTGACCCCCCTCTCCCGGTGTCCCCCCCCTCTCCCGGTTTTCCCCCCCTCTCCCGGTGTTCTCCTCCTTCTCCCGGTGCTTCTCCCCCCCTCTCCCGGTGCTGCCCCCTCTCTCCCGGTGTTCCCCCCCCTCCCGGTATTTCCCCCCCCCCTCCCGGTGCCGCCCCCCAGTCGCCGCCCCGTTCGACTGGCAGGACGCGCTGGGGCTGGAGTCGCTGCTGAGCTCCGAGGAGCGGCTGCTGCGGGACACGACGCGCAAATACTGTCAGGAGCGGCTGCTGCCCCGCGTGCTGCACGCCAACCGCCACGAGGGTACCCCAAAACCTGACCCGCAACACCCCGAGACAGCCTGACCCCCCCCACCCCGGTACAGCGGAACCCGAACCCCCCGAGCGCCGCCAGAAGCAGCCGGGGCCGGTTCCCACACGAGGGTCCCGCAGCTCGCCCCCGATGTCCCCAGTGTCCCCCTGACCTCCCTCAGGATCCTTCCTCTGCAAAAAACGGAGTTTTGGTATCCCCAAAAATCTCCCGGCCCCCCCAAAACTCCCTGACTCCTCTAAGCTCCCTCCACCAGCCCCCAAATCCTTTCCCCATCTCCCCTCCCGCAGGCCCAGGGTGGGGGCAGGGGTGTAGGGGACCCCCAAATTTCCCCAGGGGGTCTCCCCGCTGCCCCCTCTTAGCTCGACCTCTCCTGACCCCCACCTTGCCCCCCCCCAGTCTTTGACCGAGAGATCGTGACGGAACTGGGAGAACTGGGGCTGCTGGGCCCCACCATTCAAGGTTGGGGGGCCATGGGGACACGAGGGGGGACGTGGGTGGGCAGGGACGGCCCGTGGGGCTCCCGAGGGGGTTTTTGGGGGGCTCAGGGGCAGATGGGATGGGTTGTGTGTGCGGGGGGACAGCTCTGGGGGGTATTGGGGGTCAGGAATGGGGTTTGGGGGCTCTCTGGGGGGCTCACGGGGGGCAGGAATGGGGTTTGGGGGCTCTGTGGGGGGCTCACGGGGGGCAGGTTTGGGGTGACATCGGGGGCTCTGAGGCATGGCGCTGTCCCCAGGGTGGGGCTGTGGGTCGGGGGTGACACCGGGGTCCCCGAGGAGACCCCCGGGACCCCCTGAGTGACCGGGCTGGGGTCACCGCAGGGTACGGCTGCGCGGGCACCACGTCGGTGGGCTACGGGCTGGTGGCACGGGAGCTGGAGCGGGTGGACAGCAGCTACCGCTCGGTGCTCAGCGTGCAGTCCTCCCTCGTCATGTTCCCCCTCTGGGCCTACGGGACCCCCGCCCAGCGCCAGCGCTTCCTGCCCCGCCTCGGTGAGCCCCCCGCCGCGGGAGGGGCAGCCGGGGGGTACAGGGGGCAGAGGGGCGTTTGGGGGGCGTGCCAGGGGGTTTGGAGGAGGAGTGGGGTGTGCGGGGCGGTGCTGGGGCACTTGGGGTGTCCCCCGGGGTGTCCCTGACGCCCCCTCCCCAGCTCGGGGGGAGATCGTGGGGTGCTTCGGGCTGACGGAGCCCAACCACGGGAGCGACCCGGGGCGGATGGAGACGCGGGCACGGCACAACCCCGGCGCCGGCACCTACACCCTGCGCGGGTCCAAGACATGGTGAGGCTCGGAATCGGGGTGAGGGGGACACGGGGGACCCCCAGAGCTCCCCTTGACCTTCCCCGAACCGCCCAGGATCACCAACTCGCCCATAGCCGACCTGTGCTTGGTGTGGGCCCGGTGCGAGGAGGACGGGCGGGTCCGGGGCTTCCTGGTGGAGCGCGGGACCCCCGGGCTCAGCACCCCCAAAATCGAGGGCAAGTTCTCCCTGCGCGCCTCGACCACCGGCATGATCCTCCTGGATGAGGTGGAGGTGCCCGAGGAGAACGTGCTGCCCAACGCCGAGGGGCTGGCGGTAAGGGGGCAGCCGGGGCACCCCGGGGAGGGGTCCCGGGGCACGGGGGGGGGTCCCGATGACACCCCCTGTCCCCAGGGCCCCTTCGGCTGCCTGACCCAGGCGCGGTACGGCATTGCCTGGGGCGCGCTGGGCGCTGCCGAGGCCTGTCTGGAGACGGTGCGGCAATACGTGCTGGACAGGTAACGGGGGGCTGGGGGTGTTTTGGGGGGGGTCCCACCACCCCAGACCTCAGTGCCCCCCTCCCCCGGCCGGCAGGAAGCAGTTTGGGGGCCCGCTGGCCCGGAACCAGCTGGTGCAGAAGAAGCTGGCGGACATGGTGACGGAGATCACGCTGGGGCTCCACGCCTGCCTGCGCCTCGGTCGCCTCAAGGACGAGGGCAGGTGGGTGGCACTGTCCCCAAGGGGCCCGGGGGGCCCTGGAGGGGGTCAGCGTGTCCCCGTCCGTGTCCCCACAGGGCCGCCCCCGAGATGGTGTCGATGCTGAAGCGGAACTCGTGCGGGAAGGCGCTGGGCATCGCGAGGGATGCGCGGGACATGCTGGGGGGCAATGGGATCTGCGACGAGTTCCACGTGATCCGGCACCTCATGAACCTCGAGGCCGTCAACACCTACGAGGGTACGGCGGGGAGGGGCACGGGGGGTCCCCGAGGGGTTTGGGGGTTCCTACTGAGGGGTGGTGATCCCTGCAGGCACCCACGACATCCACGCGCTGATCCTGGGCCGCGCCATCACCGGCATCCAGGCCTTTGCCCCGGCAAAGGGGACGTAGCGGGGACGTGGTGGCACCAGTGGCACCGACGGGGACCGGGGCTGCTCCTCGTGGGAAGGGATGTGAGGAGATGGTGGCGCTGACCGGAGCCGGTGTCACCAAGCGGACCCAGGTACCCCCGGAAGGGATCCAGTGCCGCTGACAGGACCCGGTGTCACTGACGGGACCTTGTGTCACCAGCCAGGCCTCGTGTCACCAGTGGGTCTCAATGTCACCCCAAACAAATCTCGTGTCACTGGCGGGACCCGGTGTCACCAAGCACATCTTGTGTCATTGATGGGACCCAGTGCCACCGACCAGACCTCCTGTCACCAACGGGACTCAGCGTCACCGACAGGACTCGGTGTCACTCAGGGGACCCCACTGGTGCTGGGCCCCGTGTCCGGTGCCATCTCGGTGCCTGTGCCAGTCCTGTGGCCAATAAACGGTGGGACAGCCCCTCCATGCCAGCCCTGCTCGTCAGCATTAATTAACCTGCCAGGATCCAGCTCTGCTCTCGGGCTGGGGGGTCCCAGCTCATCACAGACCCCCACACCAGCTTTTGGGTCAGCTTCAGCCCTTTATTTGTTCCAACCACCGACAGCAACACCAAGAGAAAAGCCCTTTGGGGCAAAAACCCCCCTTTGGCCCGGCACAGCCCCACGGTCCCGTGGGTTTGGGGGGTCCCGCTCCTGTCTGGGGGTGCCCTCAGTCCTCGGGCTGCAGGCAGAGGTCCTGATAAACCGCCTCCACGGTGCAGCAGATGCGGCGCAGCTCCGCCTGCACCCCCTCCACGCGCTCCAACACCTCGCTGAGCGCCTGCAGCCTCTCCTGGATCAGCCCGTTGTGGAAGCCGTAGCCGTGGAAGAGCCGCTCCTCCAGCTGCTCCGTCAGCTCCGAGACCTGCCCGAGCGTAGCCGCGGCTCGTCCCGGTGCTGGCACGGCCGCCGTCCCCGGGGCCGGGGGGGCAGCTGCGCCCGCCCGCGCTGGCACCGCTCCCGGCCTGGCCCGGCCGCCGCCAGCTGCGCCCCGGTAGCCGCAGCGCCGGTCGCGGTGGCCACCGAGCGCCGGGTCAGCGCGGGCCGCAGCTGCCGGGCCGCGCCGCCATCTGCGCGGGGACCTGGGGACACCCCCCGGCCGGTCCCCCCCGGCCGAGCGAGGTCCGGCGCTGGGGCGGCGTGGGGACAACGGGGGACATCGGGGGCCGCTGGAAGCGGGGCCGGAGGCAGCTGCGGCCGCCCCCGCGGGGGGCTCGGGGGGCTCCCCCGGTCGAGCTCCGCAGCTGCCTCCACGCCCGGGCCCTGCCCTCCCTCGTCCCGCCAAACCGGGCGGAATAACGCGGCTCCCCGTGCCCCCGGAGGACGGGAGGGGAACCCTCCGTGCCTACCTTCAGCAGCAGGCTGTCCCTGACGCCGCTCAGCTCCGTGTGCGCTTCTTCGCGGCCGCCGTTGAGGCGTCGGAGGATGTCCTGCACCCGCTGCTGCAGCCCCTCCACGGCGGCGTCCAGCGAGGCGAAGTACAGCGAGGAGCGGGGACCCAGCGCTGGCTCCGGGCACGGCCTCGGCACGAACACGGGACCCTCAGGGACGGGCGGGGGGCAGCCCATGGACCCCACGGGGACAGGGACCCCACGGGGACAGGGACCCCACGGGGACAGGGACCCCACGGGGACAGGGACTCCCCTTCGGGGCCATGGATCACACAGGGACAGGGACACCCCTATGAGGGGCACAGACCCCGTGGGGACAGGGTGGGTCACACAGGGACACGGACCCCACGGGGACAGGGACCCCCGAACAGGGCCGTGGGTCACACAGGGACAGGGACACCCCTGTGAGGGGCACAGACCCCGTGGGGACATCAGAGCCATGGATCCCACAGGGACAGGGACCCCATGAGGACAGGGTGAGGGACACTGGGGCCGTGGATCAAACAGGGACAGGGACACCCCTGTGAGGGGCACAGACCCCGTGGGGACAGGGTGAGGGACATTGGATCCATGGATCCCACAGGGACAGGGACCCCACGGGGACAGGGACCCCCGAACAGGGCCATGGATCACACAGGGACAGGGACCCCCCATCGGGGACATGGATCACAAAGGGGCACGGACCCCATGGGGACAGGGACCCCCAAACGGGGCTGTGGGTCACACAGGGACAGGGACCCCACGGGGACAGGGACCCCCGAACGGGGCCGTGGATCACACAGGGATTGGGACACCATGGTGACAGGGTGAGGGACATTGGATCCATGGATCACACAGGGACAGGGACCCCCCTTCGGGGCCGTGGATCACACAGGGGCACGGACCCCATGGGGACATCAGAGCCATGGATCACACAGTGACAGGGACACCATGGTGACAGGGTGAGGGACATCGGGGCCATGGATCCCACAGGGACACGCACCCCATGGTGACAGAGTGAGGGACATCGGGGCCATGGATCCCACAGGGATCCCCCTGTGAGGGACACGGACCCTATGGGGACAGGGTGAGGGACATTGGATCCATGGATCCCACAGGGACACCCCTGTGAGGGGCACAGACCCCATGGGGACAGGGTGGATCATACAGGGACAGGGACCCCGTGGGGACATCAGAACCGTGGATCCCACAGGGACACAGACCCCATGGTGACAGAGTGAGGAACATCGGGGCCATGGATCCCACTGGGATAGGGACCCCCCATCAGGGCTGTGCACCCTCTCAGGGTCACACACCACCAGGACAGGGACAGGCTCTGCCCTGTGACAGCCCTGCCAGTCCCGTTAATTGAGAATTACCCTCTAATTAACGTCGGGACTCGTGGGGACACGTGTGGCACCCCCTCCCCGCACTGCCCGGGGTGTCCTTGCTCTTTTTTTCTCCACTTTTGTCCCCGTTTGAAATCGCGGCGCGGGTGAGGTCGGTACCTGTCCTGCTCCTCGCCGCGGGGCCCGTCCCCCCCCAGCTCGGCCGGGAAGAGGCTCCCGCCCGCCGCCGCCTCCGCCTCGGGACCCTCAGGCTCCTCCCGCGACATCGCGGCCCCGGGGGGCTGCAGGGGAAGGACCCCCGGGCTGGGACAGCCCCTGCCCCGGGCTGGGCTGGGTCCCGGGGCCGGTGCGGGGCCGTTCTGCGGTCACTAACCCGGCTCGGCCGGTCCCGGGCCGGTTCTCGGCCCCTCGGCCGCCCCTCACCGCACCGGCCTCACGCAGCCCTGCGGGGCGGGCACCACCGCTGCCCAATAGGCGCCCGCCATTCACACCTCGGCGCTGCTGATTGGGGCGTTAAGCGCCCCCTGGGGATGATTGGCACCTGCGAGGGCCAATCGCCGGGCAGTAAAAGGCAGAGGCGGGAAGGGCCGGACGGTCCCAGACCGGTCCCGGGGCGGTCTCGGGGGTCCCGGGCGGGTCCCGGACGGATCTCGGGGGTCCTGGGCAGATCTCGGGGCTCCCGGGCGGGTCTCGGGGGTCCCGGGCGGTCCCGGGCGGATCTCGGGGGTCCTGGGCAGATCTCGGGAGTCCCGGGCCGGTCTCGGGGGTCTCGGGGGTCTCGGGGCTCCCGGGCAGATCTCAGGGGTCCCGGGCGGGTCTCGGGGGTCCCGGACGGTCCCGGAGGTCCCGGGCGGGTTTCGGGGATCTCGGGGGTCCGGGGCGGATCTCGGGGCTCCCGGGCGGATCTCGGGGGTCCCGGGCGGATCTCGGGGGTCCCGGGCGGATCTCGGGGGTCCCGGGCTGGTCTCGGCTCCCGCAGCACCGTGCGAGGCCATGAAGTGCCAATAAACTCTCCCCACGCGGTTCCCTTCCCCAGCACACACCGGCCTTTATTGGGGGTGGGGACCCCCGGGGACGGGACCCCTCCCCACAAGGAGGGGACCCCCGGCTCAGACGTCCAGGCGGCACATGGGGCTGTCGTAGACCATCTGCAGGTTGACGCGGTGCCCCACCAGCTCCCGGATGTTGTTGATGCCGTATTTGATCATGGTGGGTCTGGGGGGGAGGTGGGATTTGGGGGGTCAGTGGGTGGGATGGGCCCACATTGGGGTCCCCCCCAGGTGAGCCCCCCACTCACCGCTCCAGCGACAGCCCCCAGGCGATGACGGAGACGTTCTCGGGGAGCCCCATGGGCAGCAGCAGCTCGGGGCGGAAGACCCCCGAGTTTCCCACCTCCACCCACTTCTTCAGCCCTGGCGGTGGGGCAGACGAGGATCAGACCCCCTCCCCATATCAGAACCCCACAGTGCTCCCCCCGCCTCAGGGGAGCTCAGGGTCATCCCAGACCCCCCTGCTCCAAGTGGAGACCCCTCCTCACCCTCGTGGTAGCTGAACACCTCCATGCTGGGCTCCGTGTAGGGGTTGTAGGCGGGTTTGAAACGCAGCTGGGAGATCCCTGGGGGGCACACGGGGGGTCAGGGGGGCACACGGGGGGTCAGAGGGGTCCCCCCAGTGCCCCCCGTGTACCCAGCTTGGTGAAGAACTGCCGGAGGATGCCCATGAGGTGGCCCAGGGTGAGCCCCCGGTCGGCCACGAGCCCCTCGACCTGGTGGAACTCGGCCAAGTGCGTCGCGTCCAGGCTCTCGTTGCGGAACACGCGGTCGATGGAGAAATATTTCACGGGGGTGAACTTCTCCTGGGGTGCGGGGGGGATACACGGGGATGATGGGGGGCAGCTGGGACCCCCAGATTGCCCCAAACTGCTCTGATCCTCCTCAAATTGCTCCGAGCTTCCTGAGCCCTGAACAACGCTGAGCCTCCTAAACCGCTCTGAGCCCCCCGAACCACTAATCCCCCCCAAAAAACCCCTCTGTTCCCTCTCATGGGAACCCCCCCAGACCCTGCCCAGGCTCCCAAAGCCCCCAGACCCCCCCCAAGCCCCCAGACCTGCCGTGCCAGCTGGAACAGGGCGCGGGCGCTGGCTGACGTGGTGTGGGTCCTCAGCAGGTTCTTCCGCGCCTCCTCCACCTTCCACTCGTACCTGTACCTGGGGGGGCCACAAAGGGGGTTCAGGGGGGTGGGGGACACACACGGGACCCCCTGAATCGCCCCCCAGGGTCAGGGTCTCACCCCTGTGAGCCGTAGCCTCCCTGCGAGTGCACCTTCTTCACCTTGGAGGAGTAGCCAGGGGGCAACTGGGGGGCTTCAGCGGGATCTGGGGGGGCAAAACGGTGAGGGGGGGGCTGGAGGGCTTTGAGGGGTGTTTGTGGGGGCTCAGGGGGCAGGGGGGCTTGTCAGAGGGGTGTGGGGGATCAGAGGGGTGTGGGGCAGGGCCAGGGGGCTGAGGGGGGTTCAGAGGGGTGTGGGGCAGGGCCGGGGGGCTGAGGGGGGGTTCAGAGGGGTGTGGGGGATCAGAGGGGCGTGGGGCAGGGCCGGGGGGCTGAGGGGGGGTTCAGAGGGATGTGGGGCAGGGCCGGGGGGCTCAGAGGGGTCCCAGGGGGGGCCAGCAGGTCCCCCTGCCCCCCAGCACCCACCCAGCAGGAAGAAGGTGTCGTGCTGGTCGCGCGCCGGGTGCTGCTGGGGCTGGAAGAGCGCGTCGAAATTCCAGAAGGAGCTCTCCACAAAATTCTCCGTGGGCATCTCCGTGAACCTGGGGGGGCCCCCCCGTGATCCAGAACCCCCGAGGACAAAGTGAGGCCCTGGGGGGCTGCCGGGGAAGGGGCTGGGCCCCCTCTGAGCCCCATTTTGTGCCCCCCCAGCCGCAGCAGATCGACAACGCCGAGTTCAGCCCCGACCCCCTCCCAACAGCTTCGGGGTGATCGGCCTCGACCTCTGGCAGGTGAGGGGGGTCCCAGGAGCTGCAGGTGAAGCCCCCACAGGTGAACCAGGCCCCCCAGCCCCCCGCTCACCCCATCTCCAGGAAGATCTGGCGCAGCTCCGAGCGCACCTTGAGCAGGGGGTGCAGGTGGCCGCAGTTGGGGGGCAGCCCCAGCGAGGAGAAGTTGTAGGGTTTGAAGGGCAGCTGGCGCCAGGAGCCCCTGCAGGACGGGCCAGCGCTCACTGCCCGGCCTGGGGGGGCTGGGGAGGGTCCTGGGGGGCCAGGGAGGGTCCAAGGAGGGTCCTGGGGGGGTCAGGGAGGGTCCTGGGGGGGTCAGGGAGGGTCCTGGGGGGCCCGGGGAGGTTCCTGGGGGGTGAGGGAGGGTCCTGGGGGGTCCGGGGAGGGTCCTGGGGGGTCTGGGAGGGTCCTGGGGGGCTGGGGAGGGTCCTGGGGGCTCTGGGGAGGGTCCTGGGGGGTCTGGGAAGGGTCCTGGGGGGTCCGGGGAGGGTCCAGAGGGGTCCAGGGAGGGTCCTGGGGGGTCCGGGGAGGGTCCTGGGGGGTCAGGGAGGGTCCTGGGGGGAGCTGGGGAGGGTCCTGGGGGCTCTGGGGAGGGTCCTGGGGGGTCTGGGAAGGGTCCTGGGGGGTCCGGGGAGGGTCCTGGGGGGTCCAGGGAGGGTCCTGGGGGGCTGAGGAGGGTCCTGGGGGGTCCGGGGAGGGTCCTGGGGGGTCAGGGAGGGTTCTGGGGGGTCAGGGAGGGACGGGGGGACGCCTACGTGGCGATCATCTCCGGGGTCAGCTCCGTCTCCGGCCGCGCCACCGCCGTGCTGAAGGCGCTGCCCTTGCGGATCCAGTAGGATTTGAGGGTCCTGGGGGGGCAGCGAGGGCGTTGGTGACCCCCCAGCTCCTCGTTAATTAGCGCTAATTTCATTAACGGTCGACTTCACGGCGTTTTTATTTAATGCTTCGCCCGCGCGGGTTTCACACAGTCGTTAATTGGGTTGTTGGATCGTTGAGGTTTTGGTTTTTTTTGGGGTAAACCGTGACAGATTTCAGTTAAAAAACCCCAAAATGGGGGAGGTGAGGCCTTAAATCTCCGGCTCCTCAAGGAGAGGAGAAGCAGCAGAACTGAGAACAACAAAAACCTGCGAGATTGGACATTGCCAGCCCGACAAAAGGCCCGAAGAGCGTGGATAGAAATAAAAATTGATAAACCAACAACCCCTAATCTCATTAATGAGTAGAACTGTGGAATTTAGGAGCAATTAATTCGCTCTGCCCCACTCACACTTCCAGGAGCAGCTTCCTCCTCTTGAGCTCGGCGCGCTCCCGCTCGGGCAGGGACCCCCCGGCCCTCACCTGCCCCAGGTGCTCCTGCACCGTGTCCTGCACCGAGGGCACCTGGGGGGGCACGGGGGGCACCGGGGCTGGGCACAGCCTCACGGGGACCCCCGGGACGCTCCTGGGGGCCGGCAGACCCCTCCCCAAACCCTCCTGACACCCAGGGACCCCCCCAAGGACCCCCACCCATTCACCCCCAGCCTGCTCCCGGCTTCCAGAGACCCCCAGACCCCTCCTCAGGACACCCCCGGGAACCAGAGACCCCCAGAACCCTCCTCAGGACACTCCCTGCTCCCAGTGACCCCACCTTGGGCCACTCCCGCCTCCCGGGGACCCCCGTGCCCCCTCCCCGGGGCACTCCCGCCTCCCGGGGACCCCCGTGCCCCCTCCCCGGGGACCCCCGCCCGTTCCCCCGGGCCACTCACGGCGCGGAGCACGCGTGGGCCACCGGCCGCTCCCTTATCCAGCCGCACCCACTTGTTGGCCATGGCCTTGCTGAAGCCCAAGGAGCCCCCGGGCAGCTTCTGCGGGGGCACAGCGGCCGTGAGCAGCGCGGCGCCCGCCGGTGCCGGTGCCGCTCCCCCCCGGTGCCGCCGGTACCCACCACGGCCTCGCCCTGCGGCAGCCCCTCCTCGGGGATGCTCCGGAACAGCCGCACCTCGGGGCTGCCGTCCCGCAGCACCTCTTCGCCCTCGGCGCTCAGCTCCCATCGCGTGGCCGTCCGCGCCTCCGCCTCGATCACCTGCACCGGTACCGGGGGGGGGGTCAGCACCGCTCGGCGGCGCCCGGGGCTCCCCCCGCGCCGCGGCGGCCGCACCTCGCCCAGCGCCTGCAGGCTCTTGACGGCGCCCACGAGCGTCTGGTGGTCGACGCCGAGCTGGGCGGCAGCCTCGAGGCTGCAGAGCCCCGCGGGAGCGCCGGGCTGGCCCAGCCGCTGCAGGAGCCGCTCCGCCACGCTGGGCGCCATGGCCGGAAATGAGCCCGGCGGACCGGAAGTGCCGTACGGCACCGGCAAAGCGGCGCGCTGCGGGCGCCATCTTGGGAGTGGCGTAGAGCCCCGTGCGGAGCGTGGTGGGCGCCATGTTGGGTGTGGCGTGTTTTGCGTGTGTGTGTGGGGGTCGCGCAGGTGGCTGCGGGGGGCGCAGTGACGTCAGGAAGTTGCACAATGACGTCACGCTGTTCACCGCGGAGCTCAGCGGGTTGATACGGCCCAGCGGCTCCTTAGAGCAGCCCCCGGCCGGGGTCCACCTTCCTTGTGATCACACCTGCCGCGACCTCACTTAATCCATGACATCACCCCCGCGTCGCGGCGCTGTATGAAGGGGAAGGCGAGCAGGAGGCCGCCCTACCCCGCGTGTGCCTTGCTCCCTCCCCATATTCCCGATTTCCCCTTCAATTCCCTCCCCCCCCCCTCCGCTCCCGGGCCTGTCCCTTTAAGAGCGCGCGCCCCACGTGACCCCCGGAGCGAGGCGGGCGGGGGGGGGGGCGTCTCCCTCCGAACGCGTGGTCGCTCCTCATTGGCAGCCGCGCTCAGCCAATGGGAAGCGGCCATCTGGGACGCCAACGTTCGGGGGCGCCGTCGCCGGCGGCGGGCGGGCGGGCGGCCAATGGGAGAGGGCCGCGCGCGGGCTCGGGCCAATGGCAGGGCGGCGGAGGCAGGGCGAGGGGCGGCGGAAGTATAAAAGGCGGCGGCACCTCCTCCCCCCTCCGCAGTGCCGGGCGGCGCCGGGCCGGGACGGACGGAGCGAGTGTTCCTTAACCCCCTCCCCCGCCAGCCATGAGCCCCCTCAGCGTCCTCGCCCCCGTCCTGTTCGGAGCCCTCCTGGCGGCCGCCGGCCCCACCCAGTTCTTCCGCGAGGAGTTCGGGGATGGAGGTGAGGGAGGGGCCGGGAGGGGGTCGCTGAGGGCGGGGCCTGAGGGGGGGGGGGGCTCCTGAGGTGAAGGGGTTGGGGGGGGCGGTGCCTGAGGAGTCTGAGGGGAGTCTGAGGGGGAGGCAGGAGGATGGGAGGGCCCTCTTGTGTTTTGTGAGGGGAGAGAATGGAGAGACCTTCCCGTCTTTTCTGAGGGGAGAATTAGGGGATCCTCCTGTGATCTGTGAGGGAAGGGAGTGGGAAGACCCCCTGTGACTTGTAAGGCGAGAAAGGAGGGGAGTTGTGTTTTCTGAGGGGAGAGAATTCAGTGACCGCCACCCCACCCCCTTCCCGTGTTCTGTAAGGGGAAAATGGAGTGATC